>JAWWMR010000119.1:55868-85500 GCA_035047985.1 Basileuterus tristriatus
CCCCCCGGGCACAGCGCAGGGCACGCGTGGCCGAGGCCACCCCGTGTCTCCGTGACCCCCGTGTGTCAGTGCCTTCCCCGGTGTCCGTGTCCCCCCGGTGTTCCTGTCCCCCACGGTGTCCGTGTCCCCCCCGCGGTTCCTGTCCCCTCGGTGTCCGTGTCCCCCGGGTGTCACGCCCCGCGGTCCCGTCCCGCCGCCGCTCCCGGGGCCGTGTAGCGTGTCCTTGTCCCCACACGCTCTGTGGTCACTCGTGTCCAGCGGGGCTCCCCATCCCCGCAGCTCCGGTGCCGCGTCCCGCACGCCGGGAATGGCGGGGGGGTCCCGGCGGGCGCTGCCGGGGGTGGCGGGGCCGCGCTCCGGGGCTGTCCCCTCGCGTTCCCGGCGCTCCGGGCCCCGTGGACGCCGTGCGAGGCTCGGGCCGTGCCGGGGGAGCCGTCCCGGGGCATTTCCCGAGCCCCGCGCCCGCCGCCGCCGGGGGTCCCGCGGGTGGGGGCCGGAGTTGGCGGTGACTTTGAAACGCCCTTCCCCGCCCGTGCCCGGCCCGGGGGCTTCGGGGAGGGGGGGGACACCGCACCGGGACACCGCCCACGGAGACAAAAGAGCCCGAAAGTCGCGGCCGGGGCTGCGGCGAGGCCGGGGTTCCGGGGGCGCCGGGACTTTGTTCCCCCTCTCCCCGGCACGGGAAAGCGCGGCCGTTATCGCCTGGGTTATTAGAACCGGTTCGCGCCGGTGGCTCGGGCTCCCCCCTCCCGCCGATCCCCGGCCTCCCAAAATGCAGCCGTGACGGCGCTGCCCGGTCCCGTGCGGGGGGGACTGAGACAGGGTACCGCGGGACCCCCGACACGGGGAGGGGCTGGCAGGGCCCCCCTCCATCCCCTGGGGCTGGGGGCAGCACCCGGAGGAGGGGGACTGGGCTGGGAAGGGGTTCTGGGGCTCCCCAACGCCCCCGGGGCTCCTGGGCCCCCCTTGGCTGCTGCCCCTCCAGCACGGTGATGTCTCCATCCCGGTCCCAGTGGCGTCCCCATCCCTGTGGCACCTCCATCCCAGTCCCAAAGGTGTCCCTGTGGTGTCCCCGCTCCTGCAAGATCTCCATCCCAGTGCCAATGGTGTCCCTGTCCCTGTGGCACCCCAATCCCAGTCCCAGTGAAATCCTGCCCCTGAAACATCCCAGCAGTGTCCCCATCCCTGGTGCTGGTGTCCTTATGCACGCGTACTGTAGCCCATACGTGTCCCTGTGTGTCACATCTGTGTTCTTGTGTGTCACACACATGTCCCTGTGTGTCACACGCGTGTCCCTGTGTGTCCCATGTGTCACTGTGTGTCCCTCTCTGTGTCCCCGTGTGTCACACGCGTGTCCCCGCAGCCGTGCAGTGCCACCGCCCGTGGCCCGGCCCTGCCGCCGCCGTGCCCCGCTCATCTCCACGACCCCGCGGCTCCTCGCCGCCTGTCGCCTGGCCTCGGGGGGCAGTGACAATATCCCGGCTGCTCTCCAAGTGTCGGGGTTACCATGGAAACAAGGAAACTGCGGCGATCCCGCGCTCCGGCGGCTCCCACTGGAACCGGGGAAGCTCCGGCGGCTCCCGGTGTCACCCGCGTTCGCCGTGCCCACCGGGCCCCGCTGGGTGTCCCTGCCCGGGGGAGGTGCCCGACACAGGGCTTGGGGATTTTCTGTAGGAAAATCCATGGAATTTTGGCTGGAAATGCCTTTTCCACGGAAGCAACTCAAAATGCACTTTTTTGGGGGTGTGTGTGCACAGCCACAGTTGGGGGTTTCCTAATAGGGAGGATTTGTCACTGCTCGGAGGTGTCCCAGCGTGTTGGGGACCCACTTGGGGACACCCAGGGACAGCCAGGGGTGAGGCAGAGGGGGCTGGACAGCTCCTGGAGCCAGGGGCGGCTGCAGGACTGGGGGTGACGAGTGACACCGTGTCCCCTCCAGCAGTCCCTGCAGGTCCCATCCGAGGGGACCGCGGGGGTTTCCGGCAGGGAGGATCCGCCCTGGGGCTGCTCCAAGATGCACAGGACCACCCGGATAAAGATCACGGAGCTGAACCCGCACCTGATGTGCGCCCTCTGCGGCGGCTACTTCATCGACGCCACCACCATCGTGGAGTGCCTGCACTCCTGTGAGTGTCCCGCGTGCCCCCAAGGGTCCCCTGGGTGTCCCAAAACCCCACAGTGACCCCTTCCACACTGCCCACCCTGTGCCAGGCCCCGTGGAGCTGCGGGGGGCTGCACTGGGCAGGGATCCTGTCCCCACGCTGGTGTGGGGGTCCCAGGGGTCTGTCCCCTTGTCCCCCCGCTCACAGAGGGTCCCTCTGTCCCCACAGTCTGTAAAACCTGCATCGTTCGTTACCTGGAGACCAACAAGTACTGCCCCATGTGCGACGTGCAGGTGCACAAAACCCGGCCCCTGCTCAGCATCCGGTGAGCCCGGGGCTCCTCTGGGGGAGCTCGGGGGGCTCCTTTGGGGGGGCTTGGGGGGCTCAGGAGGCTCGGGGGGCTCGGGGGACTCAGAGGGCTCACGGGGCCCCTCACTCCCTGTCCCCGCTCCAGGAGTGGCGCAGGGGGACGCTGGGGCTCTGCTGCCAGCCCAGGAGCAGCTCCATCTTGCTCCCACTGGTGTCCCCATCCCTGTGGCACCTCCACCCCAGTCCCACTGGTGTCCCGGGTGGGAGGGGAGTAGGGACAGGGGGAGATGCCACCACAGAGGGAACAGCACTTGGGGACATCTGTGTGGCAACAGAAAGATGGTGGGGTGGGTGCCCTGTGTCCATTCCTGCAGATCCTGGACCCCACCGGTCAATCCGTCCATCCATCCATCCATCCATCCATCCATACTTTTTTTTCCTTTTCCTCCCATTATTTTCTGGCTTGCTATAATATTTACACTCCCATGGCTCCTCTGGAGTCTCTGTCTCCTCCTGCGGGGACAGAGCCACCACTGTCCCTGAGTCCTGGCGGGTGGTGGCACATCCACATGGTCCCAGTGTGGGGAAAAATGTGGGAAAAAAGTGGGGGAAAATGGGAAAAAGTGTGGAAAGCTTGGAGATTTGAGGTTTTGGGATGAGGAAGTGGGGATGTGGGATTTGGGATGGGAAACCCAGAGGGGAGTTGCGGGAAGTTTGTGCCCGGAGGTGCACAAACTGCTCCCGAATCCCACTGATTTCTCCCACTTTTCCTGCTTCCCCCCATCCAGGTCGGATAAAACCCTCCAGGACATCGTGTACAAGCTGGTCCCGGGGCTTTTCAAAGGTACAGCCAAGGATGGAGAGAATTTGGGAATTTGGGATGTTTGTAACTCACTCCCATTCGCCAGAATTCCCGGGATCTTCCCAGGGATTTCCCATGCCCACAGGGACAGCAGGACACATGGACGTGGCACCCATCCCAAACTTTGGGGCAGTCTGGGAGCAGGAGCTGTGGATTTGCTCTGAGTGCCTCAGGAATGGGGAAAAGTTCAGGATTTGGGGTGTGGGGACCCAAAACCCCTCAGGATTGGGTGCCACTCTGGGGTTTATGGATGGCTCCCACTGGAGCTCTCATGGGAATTCCCTGGGCATTCTGGGGTCTCCCCTGTGCCCCCTTGTTGTCACCCCCCCACAGCTGTGGTGCTGTCCCCATTCATATCCCTGTCCCCATCCCTGTTCCTGTTCCTGCCCCTGTCCCTGTTCCCATCCCTGTCCCTGTCACCACAGATGAGATGAAGAGGAGGCGCGACTTCTACGCTGCGTACCCGGTGGCCGAGGGTGAGTGTAACATGTCACAGGGTCAGTGTCAGTGTCACACTGTCAGTGTCACATGTCACAGGGTCACAGGATCACAATGTCAAGTGTGAGTTTCAATCTCACAGTGTCAGTGTCACAGTATCTGTCAATGTCACACTGTGTCAGTGTCACAGGGTCAGTGTCAGTGTCACACTGTAGGTGTCAGTGTCAATGTCCCAGTGTCCCAGTGTCCCAGCCCGTGTCCCTGTCCCGCAGTTCCCCTGGGCTCACAGGAGGAGCGTGGCGAGGTGGCTGAGCGGGACCAGGGCGCGGGGCCCGAGGACGAGATCGTCAGTCTGTCCATCGAGTTCCACCGGGACTGCAGGTACGGCCGGCTCCAGTACCGCCCGGGGCTCCGGTACCGCCCGGGGCTCCGGTACCACCCAGGGCTCCGGTACCACCCGGGGCTCCGGTACCGCCCGGGGCTCCAGTACCACCCGGGGCTCCGGTACCACCCAGGGCTCCGGTACCGCCCGGGGCTCCAGTACCACCCGGGGCTCCGGTACCGCCCGGGGCTCCGGTACCACCCAGGGCTCCGGTACCGCCCGGGGCTCTCGGTACTGCCCGAAGCCCTGGAACCGCCTACGGCTCCCTGTCCCCATTTGTAATCCCAGCAGTGCCATCCCTGATCCCAGTGTGATCCCAGATCACAGCAGTGCCATCCCTGATCCCCCTTTCCCCAATCCCTGTCCCGTGTCCCGCTCCAGGGAGGAGCAGAAAGGCGCCGTGGAGAATGGGGACCTGGGCAAGGACAAGGTGAGCAAGAGGTGGCACCGCGGTGGCACTGTGGCGGCACAGAGCCCTCGGTGCCCAGCTGCCTTGGAGGGGTCCTGCGGGGCACAGGGGGACAGCCCAAACCCGGGACAGCCCGAACCACACACACCCCAAACCCAGGACTCCCCAGGCCCCAGGACTTCCCAAACCTGGGACACCCCAAAGTCTAGACACTCCAAACTGGGACATCCCAAACCTGGGTCACCCCAAACCCAGCGCTCCCCGAATCGTGGACACCCCAAACCTTGGACTCTCCAATCCCCAGGACTCCCCAAACCTGGGACATCCCAAACCCGGGTCACCCCAAACCCAGGACACCCCAAACCCAGGACACCCCAAACCCAGGACTCCCCAAATCCTGGACTCCCCAAATCCTGGACTCTCCAAACCTGGGACACCCCAAACCTGGCACTCCTCAGGCCCCTCCATGCCCGCTGAGCCCCAGGACATCCCAAATGCGGGTCCCCCCAAACCCGGGACACCCCAGCCCCGGTCCCCCAGAGCCGTCCCTCCCCAGGCACCGCCGTGCCCGCCCAGCCCCGGGCTGCGGTTCCTGCGCTGCCCCGCGGCCATGACCGTGCTGCACCTGGCCAAGTTCCTGCGCAACAAGATGGACGTGCCCAGCAAGTACCGGGTGAGCAGCGCTCCAGAACCTTCCGGAATAGTCGTGAATGTTCAGGAACGCTCAGGAATGTTCTGGAATGTGTGTTTGGGAATGGTCGGGAACGGTCAGGAACGTTCAGGAATGGTCAGGAACGTTTGGGAGTGCTTCTGAATGTTTGGGAATGGTTGAGAATGCTCGGGGGGCATTGCCTGGATTCTGCCATGCTCAGCTCAGCTTGGAGGGGCTGTTTTGTCCCCTCAGTGTTGCATCCACTGCTGATCCCTGCTTGTCACAAATATTCCTGCTGGGCTGTCCCTTTCCTGGGGCAGGAGCCTTCTTTTTCCCATGGCCGGATCCATCCTTTCCCCAAGTCTGAATCTTTCCTTTCCCTGGGTTTGGATCCCTAATTTCTGGGGGTTTGGATCCCTCCTTTCTTGGAATTTTTCCTGGGGTTTGGATCCATCCTTTCCCATCTCCAGGTGGAGGTGCTGTATGAGGATGAGCCCCTGAAGGACTATTACACCCTGATGGACATCGCCTACATCTACCCCTGGAGGAGGGTGAGGAAACAAGGAAACTGGGAAAATCGGGAAAAGCTGTGCTGGGAATACTGGGAAAACCTGTACTGGGGAAGCTGGGAATATCTAGACGGGGAAAACTGGGAAAATCTTGTTTGGGGGGATAAAACAGGGAACTTGTCCTGGAAAAATCTGTCCTAGGGGAAAAGTGGGAAAATTGGTCCTGGGGGAGCTTTTCCCATAACAAATCCCAGAGCAGGGGGATTGGTGGGGAGTGAGGGGTGTGGCAGTGCCGGTGTCCCTGCGGTGTCCCCGTCGTGGTGGCAGTGCCAGTGTCCTCGTGGTGTCGCATCAGCGGCGGCAGTGCCGGTGTCCCTGTGGTGTCCCCAGGGGATGGGGGGTGGCAGTGCCGGTGTCTCCGTGGTGTCCCCGCGCGCTGCCAGCCGCACCCGTGTCCCCAGAGCGGTCCCCTGGCACTCAAGTACCGCGTCCAGCCCTCCTGCAAGCGGCTCAAGCTGTGCCCGGCGCTGCCATCCGAGGGCACCAACACCAGCGGCGCCTCCGAGTGCGAGTCGGGCAGCGACAAAGCGCAGAGCCCCGGGCTGGCATCGCCCCCCGGGCTGGCATCGCCTTCCGGGCTGGCATCGCCCCCCGTCCTGCCCGGCCCCGGGCACGGCCCCCCCGGGCCCGCCCTGAACGGCTCCGCCTCGAACTGTCACCCGCTGCCGCCCGGCTGCCACCCGGTGCCGCCCGCCCGCGGCCGCAAAACCGCCCTGAACGGCAGCGCGGGCTCGGCCCTGAGCTAAAAACCTCCGGGGGCTGCTGGAAACCCTCCTGGGACTCTGGAAAATCATCATCCTGGGATTCTGAAAATCATCCTGGGATTCTGAAAAATCATCTTGGGACTCTGGAAAATCTTCCTGGGACTCTGGAAAATCTTCCTGAAACTCCAAAAGAATCATCCTGGGACTCCAAAAAATCCTCCCGGGATTCTGAAAAATGCTCCTGGGACTCCAGAAAATCTTTCTGAGACTCTGAAAACCCCCCTGGACTCTGGAAAATCCTCCAGGGACTCCTGCAACCCTTCCAGGGACTCCGAAAAACCCTGCAGGGGCTGCTAAAAATCCTCCTGGAACTGCTAAAAATCCTCCTGGAACTCCTGCAGACTCTCCAGGGACTGCAAAGAACCCCCAGGGATTCCTAAAAATCCTCCTGGGATTCCTAAAACCCCTCCAGGGATTCCTGAAACCTCCTGCAGACCTCTATAAATGTGGGTGTGTACATAGGGACAGAGCAGAGTTCTACAGAATTATTTTCTAATTTAAAAACGCAGAGAAGATGCAGAAATGGTGGCGGATATTTTAAAATGTGCTTTGGGTTGGCTTTGTTTGGTTTTTTTTTTTTTGGTTTTTGTTTGGTTTTGTGGTTTTTTTGTGGGACTTTGAGGTTTGGGTTTGACTTGTGGAAGCTGCTGGCCCCTCCCTCATCCCACCCCCGGAGCTGGGAGCTGCCACACCCCCAAATTCCCGCATTCCCAAATTCCCACATTCCCAAATTCCCACATTCCCATGTTCCTCCATTCCCACATTCCCACATTCCCACTTTGCCCGGAGGTTTTTCCCTCTCCTCCTCCTCCTCCTCCTCCTCCTCCTCCTCCTCCTCCTCCTCCTCCTCCCTCTCCGCCAGGGCCATGGCTGCACAGGTGAGGGCCACGCACAGAACCCAAAACCCCAAAAGCCCCAAAAACCCAAAACCCCCAAAACCCCAAAAATCCCAACCACCCTCCCAGCCTCCCTGAGCTCTGCTGCAGGGTTCTATTTCCCATTTTTGGGGTTTTTTGGGTTTTTTCCGAGGTTTCACACCCCACCTCGGAGCTCCCAGCTCCAGCAGCTCCAGCTGTTCCCAGATCTCATCCTGGGTATTTTTGGGGGGATTTCTTTGCTTTCCCTGTGGGGTCTGCCCTTCTGCACAGTAAATTCGGGGGTTTTGGGGATATTTTCCTCCAGTTTGGTGGTGGCAGCACAAATCCCCTGGATTATTTTCTCTTCTCAAAGTCCTGACGGCTCCAGGAAAATTTGGGGGCACCCAAAGGTTGGGATGAAGCTGCTCCCCGTTTCCCATGATCGCAAATTTCTTTTTTTTTTTTTTTGTGTATCACCCTTCCCAGCCTCTCCTCCTGCCGTCACGGTGCGTTTGTAATAAAAGAAAATAAAAATAAAAATCAGATTTTGGCGCCTTTGGCCTGGAGGCTCTGGAGAGGGGCAAGCATGGGAAGCAAGCAAATTCCTGCAGGGAATTCAACAATTCCTCTGTGGAATTCAACAATTCTTGCATGGAATCCGTCAATTCCTCTGTGAAATTAAACAATTCCTATGTGGAATTCAGCCATTCCAGTGCCCGGCCTGGGGACACTGCCCGGGCTGGGCAGGGCCATGATCTGGGTTTGGGTTCGGGCCCGTTTTGGTGCCGGGTTTCCCTCTCAGTACATCCCAGTCTGCTCGGTGTGTTCAGATCACGTTTATTGTACTGGGGATGATCCCAATCTCCAGGAATGATCCCAATCCCTGGGAATAATCCCGTTCTCCAGGGCTTGTCTTCGGTTCAACCTTTGCAAACCTCAGGTCCGGCTTTGGAAATGAACAAACACCACAGGGGCAGCTGCCCAGAGCCTCCTAAGAGATCCCACAGAGCCTCCTGCCAAACCCCACAGAGCCTCTTGCCAAATCCCACTTACATCTCCATTCCAAATCCCACAGATCCCACAGAGTCCAAATCCCACAGAGCCTCCTGCCAAACCCTACGTCCTGCAGGTCCCTTCATCTCAAACCCCACAGACTCCTCCTGCCCAAATCCCGTTGGCCTCTGCATCCCAAACCCCACAGGTTCCCCCATCCCAAACCCCACAGGTTCCCCCATCCCAAACCCCACAGGTACCCCACCCCAGGGCTCTCACACCTCCAGGCCCCTCCCTCCAATCCCACTGTCCAGGGGCTGATTTGGGGTCGGGAGGCGAATCCCTGCAGCCGGGACGACTCCTGGCGTTCCAGAATCAGGATTTCATTGGGGTTGGAAGCCTCTCCTCCCCCGTTGCGGCCGTGACGAGGTCGGGACGGGGATCTCGGTGCTCCCGGTGTTGTTGGTGCTGCTGGCGCTGCCGAGCCCCGCTCAGGCGCGGGGGGGCAGCGGCGCCGCCTGCACCGCGTCCTCCCGGTGGGAGCCGTCGCAGTACGGGGGGCTCCGGGTGCGTTTGCAGCCGCAGAGCAGCGCGGGGCCGGTTTGGGTGGGGGTGAAGCGCAGCGAGGACAGCCCCGGGGCCTCCTTCTTGTGGGAACCGTCACAGAAGGGCTGCGGACAAACGGGGACGGCGTCAAGGAGGGCTTTGGAGGTGGGCGGATGCTCCCGCGGGGCCGCCGTGACCATCCCATCCCACCCCATCCCATCCCCGGAGCCCCCGGACCTTCCAGAGTCCCCCGGGGGTTCCCAGTCCCAGATCCCCCGGAGCCCCCCGGGAGCCACCGCGGAGTCCCCGACCCGGGAACCCCCCGAACCTCCAGGGATCCCGGTTCTCCCGCCCCCCCACCCCGGTTCTCCTAGACCCCCTGGTTCTCCTGGACACCCCTCGGTTCTCCCGTCCCCCCACCCCGGTTCTCCCGGCCCCCCCGGTTCTCCCGAGTCTCCCGCCAGACCTGGCGCTTGCTGTGCCCGCAGGCGCACCAGCCGTAGGTTTTCCCTGCCTGCAGCTCCACCGGGAACGGCTCCTTGGCGGCGATCACCGGCTGCGGGGGGGGCGCGGAGCAGAGAGACGGGACCCGCGCCCCCCCCGAGGGGTCCCGGTACCGGCGGCCGCCCCCCGCCGCCCTCATCAGCGAAACGAGCTCGGCCGCTCTGGGCCGCAGCATGGTCCCGGTGCCGGTCCCGGCGTCGCTCCCGGTGACCTTCCCCGTGCGGCTCCTCCTCCTCCTCCCGGCGCCGCCGGAAGAGCCGGGCGGGCTCGGCGGGAGCGCGGCTGCTCCGTGCGGGGCCGTTCCGAGCCGGGACAGGATCCGCTGCCGCTCCTGGCGAGTGGTCCCGTGGCTCGGTACCGTCGCCGCCCCCGTCACTCGCCCCGAGTGCCGGTCCCGGTCCCGCTGCCCCATCTCAGTGCCAGGTCCCAGTGTTGGTCCTGGTTCCCAGTGCTGGTCCCGGTTCCCAGTGCTGGTCCCGGTTCCCGCGTTCAGTCACGGTGCCCGCGTTCAGTCACGGTGCCCGATCCCACTCCGGTACTCGCTCCCAGTAAGAGATCCTCGTTCCCGTTCCCACCACTGGTCCCGGTCCCGGTGCTCCGTCCCAGTGCCGATCCCGGTTCCCGATCCCGGTCACAGTCACGATTCCCGATCCCACTGCACGGTCCCGGGGACCGGGCACGTGCCCAATCCTGTTACCCACTCCCATGACCCCAGTCCCGGTCCAGATCTCGATCCCAGGGCAGGGTCCTAGTTCCCAATCCCACTCCCGGTTCCCATTCCCGGTGCCCATTCCCGGTGCCCACTCCGACTGCCCCACATCCCAATCTGTCCCGATCCCGGTGCCGCTCCCTTTCCCAGGCAGAGCCCCTGGCTCAGGAGCACATCCCTCCCTCTCTGTGCCTGTTTCCTCCCGGGAGCCCCCCGGGTCTTCAGCCTCGGCCCTGGGAATTCCCGGAATCCTGGCTGGGAGGGCTTTTCCAGTGGGAATTCCCGGAATCCTGGCTGGGAGGGCTTTTCCAGTGGGAATTCCCGGAATCCTGGCTGGGAGGGCTTTTTCAATGGGACTTCCCAGAATCCTGGCTGAGAGTGGCTTTTCCAGTGGGAATTCCCAGAATTCTGGCTAAGAGTGGCTTTTCCAGTGGGAATTCTCGGAATCCTGACATGGGAGTGGTTTATCCCATGGCTCCAGACCCGATTTCGGGCAGGAAAGGGGTCAAAGCAGGGGCAGGACGAGCCCGTGGGCTCGATTTATTTCTTGGGGCTTCCAAGGAATAAATCGTTGGAAAAGAGGAGGATTCAGGAGCTGCTTACCAGCACAGCAAGAGGATTTGGGATTTAATGGGGGCCATCAATGGAGTTTCTTTGGGAAAACTCCTCCTTTTCGCACTCATTATTACCTGGGTACCATCCCTGGCTCGGGATTCCTTCACACATTCCCAGCACCAGGCAGGGAATTCCCATTCCCATTTAAATTTACCCCCTTTATCCTTACTAAAAACCAACTCGCAATTAATATTAATATTATTTATTATAATAAAGACCAGTCAAGCAGCGTGAAAAAAATATATCTTAGCTACATTACCTTAAATTGCCAAAAATATACACATTTCTCTCTTTCATTTAATATTAAAAAAAACCAAACAACCTAAAAATGAATAAAATAAAGAAAAAACACAAAAGGACACATGCAACGATCCTAAATGAGAGCATCAAAATGGGTAAAGAAATGTACCCCAGTGCAACTGAAACATGGATCTTCTTTAGCTTTTCCTTTTTTCCTTTCCCTTCCCCCTGTTCTCCCGGTTTTGTTTTGTTGGTTTTTTTTTTTTTTTTTTTTTTTTTTTTTTTTCCCCACAGGTATTCACCTAGAATTCTCCAGCTCCCCCCTCTTGTTCTGCCCAAGGGACATTTGGGGTGGCTGGAGGTGACAATTCCCGGGGTTTGGGAGCCTTTGGAAGGTTGGGCACAGGGAGAGGTGTAAGTGCTTTCTGTCTCTGATCCCCGAATCCCGGAATTCCTGGGGAGCCAGAGGGATCCAGCTCTGGGAATTCCTGGAAAACCAAGAGGGATCCAGCTCCCCTGGTTGTGATCCTGCCTAAAAAACCCAAATTCCCAGATTTCCTTCCTCTTCCAAAGCCTGCCCTCCCCAGCATTCCCGCAGAAGCCAATTCCAGCACTTCCAGCCTCTGTGGAAATGCGCCCTAAGTGCCTCTTACTGACCCCTTTGGTGCCCTGGGCTTGTCCAGGGATTTGGGCACCGACCCCCAATCAGGGGTGAGCCCAACTCGGATTTCGGGTGTCCTGGGGGAACAATTCCCTTCCCAGCCCTGCTCCCTGCTCCTCACAGGGATCTTCTTCATCCCCTGGGGCTGGATTTTGCAAGAACTGAGACATCTGGGGGCAACTTTGGGGTTTTGGGGGCTGCAGATGGGGCTGGAGGCTGCGGGCAGCACTCCAGGGATTTGGGATCCCAGAGCAATGTGGGGATTTGGGATTTGTGATAAAAAGCAAAAAATGAAATAAAATAAACCCCAACTCCTGGCCACGCCCAGCTGGCAGAGCCCCCTGCCCATCCTCCTGCTGGCCCAAAGCTGGGATTTGGCTGTTCCCAAATCCCGAGGATCTGCGGGATGGCAGGCACAGCCACCCCACACCAAAACAGGCTGGGGGACAGCCCCAAAATTCCACATTTTAGCCCCAGTTTGTGACTAAATTTGCTTTCCCCATTGCTGCCAAGCCTGAGGCCCCTCAGGAGGGAGGTGGGGGGGCCCTGGGGTCCCTGTGCCAGGGGTGTCCCCGTGCCAGGGGGTCCCTGTGCCAGGAGGATTTTGGGTGGCACCTCCAGAGGTGCCAAGGAAGGGGGAATGACCCAGCTCGGGGTGGGGGGAAAAAGACAAAAATCCAAAGGAATTTCAAAGTGCAAGAAGGGAATTGTGCCGGAGCAGGTTTGGGGATGGGGATCCCAAAGGATGGGGCTCCCCAACAGCTTCCTAAGCTCGTTATAACCTCTGGATAGATAAATCCCATTATATATTTAATATATATTTCTATTTCTGAGCAGCCAGCGGCTCTGTCCAGCTCAGAGCTTCAAGCTGGGAGCAGAAAGGGTTTGGTATTATTTTTTTCTCTGGTTTTTTTTTGGGTTTTTTTGTTTGTTTTTTTTTTAAGATAACCCTTGTGGTGTGAATCTTAGAGAAGAAAACAAATAAAATAAAATAAAATAAAATAAACGTTAAAAAAAGGAAAAGGAAATTCAGTGGAGGATTTAGCCTGGGCTGAGCTTTGCCAGCATGATCAGCGCAGCCCCACTGCTGAAAATGGGAATAGTGCAAAGCAGGAAGGGCAGTGGGGATGTGCTGAACGTGCATGAAGGTCCCAAAATTTGGGATTTGGGGCTCTCCCAAAGGAGTTTCCGTCAGCTGGAGCATTCCCAGGAGCCCTGGATTTACTAGAGATGAGGGAATGAGGGGCATTGGTGCATCTGGTGTTGGTGTTCCCCTTCCCAGAGCTGCTCTGACTGTCCTTCCTTCCTTCCTTCCTTCCTTCCTTCCTTCCTTCCTTCCTTCCTTCCTTCCTTCCTTCCTTCCTTCCAGCCATCCATCCATCCATCCATCCCAGCTCAGAGGAAGATGATCCCCGGTGGATATTCCAGGCTGGAGATGGACTCAAGGTCAAAAGGTGGAGAACAGTGGAAGTTCTGCCATCCCAGGCTCAGGACTGTGGTCACTGTCCCATTCCTTGGAGATCCCTCTTCCCAGGACCAGTGGAAGAACGTGGTTTTGTGGGAATGATTCATGGTGGGTGGGAAGACGCAGGGACTGCATTTGGGATTCTCCTCCTCACAAAGATTTTCATCTCCAAACTCTGGTCCAGGAATCATCTCCAGGTCCAGCAGCTCCTGGCCTTGGACAATCCCGGCTGTGGCCCCAGCTGAGATGTCGGCCTTTGGGAACTACGGGTGGGAAAGACAGCCCCGCCCCTCCAGCTGCTGGCACAGGTGACAACGTCCTCCCAGATGGTGCCACCTCCTGCCCACCTCTGTCCATCCTCATCCATCTGTCCTTCCAGGCTGGATCATCCTCCAGCTGGAGCAAAGCCCAGTGGGAAAAGCAGGGAAACCTCAGCTTGGGAATTCTTCTCGATGTCCCCACCTGGGCACGGCCACCACGTCCTCCCCTGGCAGTGCCACATTCAGGGCCACATCCTTGGACACCGCCAGGTGACATCACATCCTTGCCCAGCAGTGCAACATCCAGTGTTGGCTCTTGGGACATTGCCAGGTGCCACCATGTCACTTCTCCAGCAGTGCCACATCCAGGGCCACATCCTTGGACACCTCCAGGTGCCACCATGTCCTTCCCTGGCAGTGCCACATTGAGAGTCCCATTCTTGGGCAGCTTTAGGTGCCACCACGTCCTACCCTGAGGCTCTGGTACTGTGGGTGCCTCTGGTACTGTGGGTGCTCCCCACGCTCCTGGCAGGATCCACTGGAGTCCCCTCCGGCACATGGAACAGGGGACAGGTGATCCCACCTTCACTCCTGGTGGCACCGGGGCAGTGACAGCCACTGTGGCTCCCGAGGCTCCTCCTGGGCCGCTCCTGGGAGCACCGGGCTCTGCCGGGGGTCCCCGGGGGAGGATTGGCTGCGGGCTGGGGCCGGGGGGCTCCTAGCCCTTGTCCTGCGCCAGGGGAGCGCCCTTGTCACCCAGGGGCTGTGGGGACAAACGGGGACACGGCTGGATCAGAGGGGACATGGACTGGAGGAATGGGGATTGGGGGAGGAAGGAATTGCAGGGACAGGGATCAGGGCAAGGGGACAGGGATTGGGGGACAGGGATTGGGGGACAGGGATTGGGGGACAGGGATTGAGGGACATGGATTGAGGAACAGGGATTGAGGAACAGGGACTGGAGTAGGAAGGAATTGCATCCTCCCCCGCTGTTCCCAGGCTGTCCCCGGGGCTGTCCCCAGACTATCCCCACGCTGTCCCTGCCCTGTCCCCACCCCGTCCCAGCCTGTCCCCAGCCCGGCCCATGCCAGCCCCGTACCCACCGTTCCTTTTGGGGTGCTGCCGTCGGGCTGCAGGCTCAGGAAGGGGTTGGGGGCCATGGCCGGCCCCGAGCCCAGCGGGGGGGTGGCCTGGGGGGCCAGCAGGGCCCCGCCGGGGTTCAGCTGCTGTGGGGACAGCGAGGCCAGCAGGGAGCCCCCGCTGGGCGCGGCCGAGGTCAGCAGCGCGCTGGGGCTGGGGTGCAGCGGGGCCGAGGTGGCGGCCAGGAGGGACAGCTGGGACGAGCCCGACATCTGTAGCCGCTGCAGCTCCCGCTTCTGCTGGATCTGCTGCATCATCTGGAACACCAGCGCCTGCTGCTCCTGCAGGAACGGCCGGGACACGGCTCGGAGCGGGGACAGAGCAGGGATAGAGCGGGGACAGAGCGGGGACAGAGCAGGGATAGAGAGGGGACAGAGCAGGGATAGAGCGGGGACAGAGAGGGGACAGAGCGGGGACAGAGCAGGGATAGAGCGGGGACAGAGAGGGGACAGAGCGGGGACAGAGCAGGGATAGAGCGGGGACAGGGAGGGGACAGAGCAGGGATAGAGCAGGGACACAGCGGGGACAGAGAGGGGACAGAGAGGGGACAGAGAGGGGACAGGGCACGGATAGAGCGGGGACAGAGAGGGGACAGAGGGGACAGAGCACTCTGACATAAATCCTCCCCAGTTCCAACCCATCAATGCAGCAATTTCAAGTCTGTTGAATTCACCATCCCAAAATCCCAAACTGGCTCTGAATTCCAGGTGAGCGGGACCCGGGGGAAGCAGGCTCAGAGCTCACCTGCATCCCAAGGAACACCTTGAAATCCAGGAAAACCTCCCTGAAATCTGGGAAAACTGCAGGAATCGCTATGGCAACCATCGACCCTCGCAGCAGCTGGAGCTGGCATTGTCCTGTCCCCGTGGGTGACATGGTGACATCAGCTGCCCTCGAAATTGGCTTTTCCCGGGATATAAAAATAGCCTGACCCAGAAATGCATCCAGAGCAGCGGGCTGGGCTCCTGGGTGGAACGGGCACAGCCCAGCCCTGGTGACAGCGCTGGTGGCACTCCCGTGTCACCCCAGGCAGGGTGGGGACAGCGCCAAGGTCTCTGCAAGGCCAGGGGCTGGGGTTTGCCACCTCAGGGACCTGATTGCCACCTCAGGACCTGTTGCCACCTCTTCATCTCCATTCCCGGGACAGGGGGTGCAGACAGGGAGCCAAGAACCCCAGAGCGGCCACCTTTTGGGGGCCTTTCAGTGACCCCAAAACCCTGAGCCAGCTGTGGAGCCCCTGGGCACCTCCAGCTCTCTGTGTGGACATGCCCAGACACGGCTGAGCTGCCTGGGATTGAAACAATTCAGGTTTTATCTCTCTCTAACCCCCAGCAGGGTCCTTGGGACGTTCTGCCTCTCCTGTTGGCCCAGGACACCTGGGAGCCCGGGGCCAGCCTGGGATCCAGCAGGATTTGCATCCCGGGATGCATCTCCAGGGAAGAACGGCTCTCCCAGTTTCCCCTTCCCGATTTCCTGGAGCTCCCACCTTCTCACCCCCTCAGGATGTGGCAAATTCAGATTAAACTCAGATTAAACTGCTTTCCTTTGGTACAAAAAGAGCCCAAATCCCACCTCCCCTCCCTGGGAGCTGCCACACCACCAGCCTGGAGCTTTGATCCTCGGGATTTGGGATGCTTCCTCATCCTAAATTCCCAAACCAGCTCTGAATTCCCTCACCCAGCCCACGGTAGGTTCAGCCTCAAAAGGCTCAGAGGATTCGAGGACAGGAGGGAACCTCCGGATTAATTTCAAAATTTCCTCTCTGCTCTGAGTTTTTCCCAGCACCACCAGCCTCCCCTCCCCTCCGTCCCTTACCGGGTTAAGCGGCTGGGAAGTCAGGAGCTGCTGCAGCTGCTGCAGCTGCTGCTCGTGCTGCTGCAGGACGTGCCGCTGCTGCTCCGTCAGGGGGCTCAGGCTGGCCACGCTGCGGGAACACAGAGAGACACAGCAGCTGAAAACATTTCCTTCCATGCCCAGCAGCATCCCAGGTGCAGGAGTGAGGGAGGATCGTATTTGTGAGAAGCACATTTGGCAAGAGCTGGGAAATGCCTTGGCTGAGCTCTCCAGCTCTCTGCGGGAACACGTTGCAGGTAAATTCACCAGGGATACACGGATAATTCCGCAGGTCGTGAAGGACCAGGGGTCCAATTTAGTGGCAGCTAAAATTCCTGCTCGTCCCCTCCCTGTGGACACAATGCCTGGGATCACCTGGGAACACTGGGCACTGAGCCAGGCTCCCCAAGCCAGGCTTGGGGACAGCTCTCCAGAGCGGCCAGCGCGGCCAGAACCTGTCCCTCCCTCCCTCCCCGGAGCTGAGCTGGGCTGCAGAGGGCAGCGCCGCCCGTCCTCACCTGCTCAGGCTGGTGGAGAGCTGCAGGGCCGGGGCCGCGCTCGGAGGCGGGGCGGGCTGCGCTCCGTTCAGGCTCCCCAGGATCCCGTTGAGCGGCATCTGCTGGGCTCCGGCCAGGCTGCCCAGCAGGCCGTCCACCATAGGCACCGCCGAGAGGCCGTGGCTGCCCCCCGAGGCTCCGGCCAGCCCCCCGCCCGCCGCCCTGGCCAGGCCGTTCACCTGCTGCGCCCCGGGCAGGGGCAGCGAGGCGGGGCTGGGCTGCAGCATGGGCAGGGGCGGAGGGGTGCTGTGGAAGGACAGGGAGGAGCTGCTCCTGCTGGGACAGCCCGAGTGAGGGTCCTGGGGGAGAAACGGACACAGAGCATCGGGCTGGGGCGGCTGCCCCGGGGCAGCTCGGGGTGGGAAGGGGGGAGCTCGGGTGGCTCCAGTGCGAGGGGTCCCAGAACTCAGAGGGGTCCCAGAGCCCTGCTGGATGTCCAGGATCTCCTGGAAGCGCTCTCACCTGGCGCTCCAGCTCTCAGCTACTCTACCCGCTGCGTGGAGAGCCTGATCTCTGAGCCTGGGCTAGCACGATTTACCAGCTGGCTACCGAGCCCTGGGGCTGCTGTGCTGCCCCTGCCCGAGGCCCTGCCCGGCCGCCGGTGGCCGCAGGGGCCGCTGTACCTCGGAGGACGTGGAGAGCGAGTTCTCGATGCCGAAGCTGTTCTTGCACGGGGGGCTCTTGCTGATGCTCAGGGAGTCACCGCCGCAGACTGGGAGGGGAGAGGGGAGAGGCAGCAGAGTCAGGGCTGGACCCTGAGGTGGTCGTGGGACAGATCCCGCCTGCTGTGATCCCTCGGCCACCCCCGGGGCACAGGGACACGTCCCTGGGTGCCCTCAGCCCCGGTGCCCTCACCGTTGGCGGGCAGGATGTACTGGGCCTGGCTGCCCGGACCGTTGCTGCTGGTGACCACGGGAAAGGGGACGGACAGCTGGACATTGAGCAGCTGCAGCCGCTCCTTCTTGGCCGTCAGCGTCATGATCTGCTCCTGCAGCCTCTGGTTCTCCTTCTGCAGCGAGTGCAGCGCCTTCAGCATCTCCACAACTGCAGGGGGACCGAGGGAGGCCGGGAAAAAAAGGGGGGGTTGGGAAAAGGGAGGAAAGAGGAAAGGGAATCACAGGATTCACAATCAAACCCCAGAGCAGGAGGAACCGATCCCACAGCGCTGCCCCCGCTCCTCCCCCTGGCACACACTGGGGCTTTGTCGCCGCCCGGCTCCGCTGCCCGCGGGCACAATCCCAAAGCCCCAGCGGCTCCTACCCCGAGAGCCCCGGGAGCCGCCCCGCTGCCCCCCGGCTGCACTCACTGTTCACCCCGGCCTCGCCGTTGCCCTGCTTCTCCAGGAGCTGCTCGATGTTGGGGGTGGCCTGCGGGACATTGTCCAGCTGCCCGCTGCTGCTGCACGACACGGTCTGGTCGAAGAGGGTCGGCAGGCTGCTGATGGGGGACCTGGAGGGGCCGGGGGCGTCAGGGGGCCCCTGCTCCACTCCCGGCTCCATCCCTGCTCCATTCCTATTGTCCTCCCGCTCCTTTCCTGCTCCATTCCCTGCTCCCATGGCTCCTCTGCCTGGCCCCGAATTGCCGCAGCCCCCCGGGTCCTCCCATGCCATGCCATGCCATGCCATCCCACCCCCCAAGGAGAGGGGCAGGAGCTGTTTCAGTCCCCCCCAGGCTGTGCCCTGTCCCCGCTGTCCCCATGGTGTCCCCTCACTGTCCTCAGGGACACTCACATGGAGGACAGGCTCTCCTGCGGGGACGTCCCTCGGCAGCCGAAGCCGCAATCCTCCAGGTCGGGCTCTGCGCGGGGACAGGGACAGAGGGCCGGGGGTCAGCGGCGCCCGGTGCCCGGTGAGTGCTCGGTGTGTGCCCGGTCAGTGCCCGGTCAACGCTCGCTGGGGGGCACCGAGTGGTACCGAGCGGCACCAGAACCCAGCAGTCCCGGGAAGTACCGAACCGCACCGAACCGCACCGAGCAGCACCGGTACCAAGCCTCACCGAGCAGCCCCGGGCAGCGCCGCACCGAGCAGCGCCGCTCCCGCGCCTCGCAAGGCGGCCCCGCCGGCGCCTCCCCCGGGGAGGAGCCGCTGGCACCGCCTGGCACCGCGGCACGGTCGGGGCGGTCACCCCGGCAAGGTCACCCCGGCCCCGCTGCGCGCCCGGCCAGGCGGGGCTCTGCAAAGCCTGGAGCCGGCTGTGCCGGAGCCGCCGGGGGATGGGGCCGCAGGGCGGGAGGGACAAATCCCGTGCCAGGCCCTGCCCCCGGCCCCTCGGCCCCGGCTGGATCCGGTAATCCCGGGGGATCGGCTGTCAGTCTGCAGGGAGTGACAGAATCAGGTTGGAGCAGAGCTTTAATGTCAGCCGGGATTGAGGATCCTTCCCCCAGAGCCAGCCCGGGCTCCTGGAGGTTTCCAGGTGCTCCCTAAGGAGCCTCAAGGGAATCATGGAATGGTTCGGGTTGGAAAAGCCCTCCAAGATCAGGAGGGCAATCATTAACCCAGCCCAGTCCTATCCCCGTTCAGCCGTGCCACATCCACGCAGTTTGGAACACTTCCAGGGATGGGGACTTGTTCCAGTGCCCGACTGCCCTTCCCATGAGGAAACTTCCCCAATATCCAACCCAAACCTCCCCTGGCCCAGCCTGAGGCCATTCCCTCTCCTCCTGTCCCTATTCCCTGGGAGCAGACCCCAATCCCCCTGGCTGTCTCCTCCTGTCAGGGACTTGTGGAGATCCAGAAGGTCTCTCCTGATCCTCCTTTTCTCCAGGATAAAGATTCCCAGCTTCCTCATCCACTCCTGGCACCCTAAACCCTTCCCTGGCCATGCTCCAGCCCCTCCATGTCCTTCTTGGGAAGATCCCAAAACTGCCCCCAGGATCTGAGCTGTGCCCTCAGCAGTGCCCAGCTCAGCTTTGGCATCCAGAACCTTCCTCCAAAGCCATCCCTGTGCCCCAGGAAATCTGGGATGGGGCTGCTGTGCACATGTGCAGGATATCTGCCATTCCAAGGGTAATCCAGGATAAATCCCATATTTATCTTCCCATCCCTGGAACGCTCACTCCCCTCTCCCTAGGCCCTGTCAGATGTGGTGGCTCCAGCCCCAGCTGCCTCCCTGCCCCTCCTCTCCTTCCCCACACATTCCCACGTGCAGGAATCCCGGGAATCTCCTGCAGGGAATGCCAGGATTCCCAGTGGGATGCCCGGAACAGGGATTTCCTGCCACTGCTGGGAATGAGCAAACCCAGCTGGGGCTGGGCAGCTCCTCCAGACAGGGCCAGGGGATCCCCTCGGGAATGTCCTCCTGGGACACTCCTCCAGGCAAGAATAATCTATGTTATATCCATAATTGCTGGATGTGGCCAGAATCTCCCAGTGCAAGATCCTGGAGCAGCTTCCAGTGCTGGAATTGGCTCCCGGAGAGCTGGAGAGGGGCTTGGGACAAGGGAGGGATGGACAGGACACAGGGAATGGGTTTAAACTGGGATAGGGCAGGGATAGATGTGGTTTTGGGAAGGAATTCCTCCCGGTGGGGGTGGAGAGGGGCTGGGATGGAATTTCCAGAGAAACTGTGGCTGATCCATCCCTGGAAGTGTCCCAGGCCAGCTTGGAGCGCCCTGGGGTAATGGGAGGTGTCCCTGCCCATCTTTAAGGTCCCTCCCAACCCAAACCACGGCCACCCATTCCCCAGGAACACCCAATTCTCCAGGGACATTCATTTTCCAGAGATATCCCTTCTCCAGGGATATCCATTTTCTAGAGCCACCCAATTCTCCAGGACCACCCATCATCCTCCAGGGCCACTCATTATCCAGAGACATCCAGTTATCCTGGGACAGCCATTATCATCCAGGGACACTCATGATCCAGGGACACCCATTTTCCAGGGACACTTGTTATCCATGGACACCCGTTCTCCAGGAACACACCCGAGGTGCTGCTGGCAAACACACCATCCCTGTCCCCCCACGGCAGCCCTGGCTGTCACCCCAAGGGACAGCAGCTGGAAAAGCCGGGAATGCAGTGGTGGCTCCTGTCCTGTCCTGGCAGGAGAGCCCTCGGGAATGCCAACCCGGACATACCTGGGAGCTCACGTACCTGCCCGGCTGCTCTCCGGCTGGCTCAGGAGGGGGTTCAGGGGCAGCCCGGATGTCAGCGGGCTCCCGAAAATGTGCGAGGAAGGGAGGCTGAAGGTGGAACCCGCCAGGGAAAACACCTGCACGGGAAGCAGGGAAATATCCTCGTCATTGCAGCTCTTCCGGCTCCCGCATTAAAAATATCTCCTGAAGCCTGGCAAGAGGCTTGGCACATTCCCAGTGCTGGCTGGGAGCCAGGAGCCCTGGGAATGGTGTGGATCCAATTGCTCTTCCCGGTGGAAGTGTTCCCAACGCCGAGTGTTCCCTGTCCCAATTGTTCCCATTCTTGAGTTTTCTCAATCCCAAGTGTTCCCATTCCTGAGTGTTCCTTGTCCTGACTGTTCCCAATCTCGAGTGCTTCCTGTCCCAATTATTCCCAGTCCTGAGTGTTTCCAATCCCGACTGTCCCCCGTCCCGACTGTCCCCATTCCTGCGTGTCCCCAGTCCTGAGCCCCGGCCCGCCCCGGGCCTCACCTGCGTGGTGGAGCCGGCGGAGGAGGAGGAGGCGGGGATGGAGCTGGCGAAGGGCGAGCGGCTGAGCTGGGGCAGGGCGGCGCCGCCCTGGTGCGGGAGCAGCCCCGAGGGCAGCGGCGTGCTGCACACCGCCCGCAGCGCCGCGCCCAGCGGGATCGGGTCCTTGTTGCTCGTGTAGATCCCTGCGGGACAGAGATTTCCAATTTATCCCGCTAATCCCCAGGGAGAGATCCCTTCTGATCCTGCTTCTCCCAAGGGAAAGATTCCTTCTGATCCTGCCTTTCCAAAGGGAGAGGAGATTCCCTCTTATCCTGTCTCTCCCAAGGGAGAGGAGATTCCTCAACTTTTGGGAAGCTGATCCAGGCGAGATTCCAGAGTGAAGGAAGGGGATGTGGATTTTTATGGATTCAGGGGACAGAATCCTGTGCAGGCACGTCTGGACATGGCTAAATGTGCTGGAAAATTCTGGAAAAGGCTGGAAAACGGATCTGAGCACACCTGAATCCCTCAAGAGGGGACCCACCTGAGCCCAGCAGCGGCGACTCCATGCTGAGGCTGGGCAGACTCCCGGGGTGGCTGAAGCTCCGGGAAGAATTCCCGACACTAGAGCTGACGAGGGATCCCCCGGAGAAGGGAGAGGAGGAGGTGGAGGTGGACCCAGCCAGCTGGGCCCCCAAAACCTCTTTGCCTTTGCCCGCCTTGGGCCTGCCGGGGCCGTGCTTGTTCTTCTTGCTGCCCTTGTGTTTCTTCTCCTTGAGCACCTCGCCCTCCTCGGCGCCCAGCGACGGCATCCGCTTGTGGCCGCTCCCGGCGGCGCCAGCCGTGCCACCCGTGCCGCCCGCAGGGCCACCGAGGGTGCCGGAGGCTTTGTAGTCCACGGGGGAGGCGTCGCGGGCTCGCGGCTGGCCCACGGCCGAGGTGGAGAAGCGCATGATGGAGCCGAAGCCAGAGAAGATGACCTTCTGCTCGAAGACGTCGGCCTTGGGGCCCTCAGAGAGTGGTGAGCAGTGCGAGGAGGAGCTGGAGCTGGCGGCCTTGCGGAACTTCTCGTCCTCCTGCTCCAGCTTGGGGAAGGGCGCGAAGTCCTGGGAGCCAGGCAGGCCGCAGGAGGAGCCTGGGGACACGTGGGGTCAGCCCGAGGGGCAGGGGAGGTGTCCTGGTGCTTCATCGCTCTCCTCCTCCTCCTCCTCCTCCTCCTCCTTCATCCCTCTCCTCTTTCTCCTTTATCCTCCTCCGTCCTCTTCCTCCTCCCTCTCTTCTTCTTCCTCCTCCATCCCTCTCCTTTTCTCCATCCCTCCCCTCTTCCTCCCTCTTCTCTCCCACCTCCTTCATCTTTTCCCTCTCCCTGCTTCCTCTCCTTTTCCTCCATATTCGTCCTTCTCCTCTTCTCCTTCATCACTCTCCTCTTCCTCCTCCTTCCTCTCCCCTCTCTTCTTCCTTCTCCTTCATCCCTCTCCTCTCCCGCCTCCTTCATTTTTTCCCCCTCCTTCCTCCTTCTTCCCTCTCCCTCCCCCTCCTCCTCCTCCTGCCCCTCACCGGCCGTCTGGAAGGTTCCCCCAGCTGGGGCAGATCCAAAGCCTCCGGAGCTTTTCCCACTTCCTGTCTTCTTCCCCTTGTGGCTGCTGCTGTGGCTCGAGGATTTCCTGCCCTTGGCCTCTGCCCTGGCCACCTCCGAGCTCTCCTTGGTGGCCTCATGGTGGCCACCAGAGCCCTGGGAGGGGACAGACACGGGGGTGATGCCAGGGACCAGAGCTGGCTGCTGCCGGGGCTCCTTTTTCCCCATTTTCCTGATTTTCCCGTTTTTTCTGAATTTCCCAATTTTCACGATTTTCCCCACTGCAGCAGGAATTGCCCCCTCTGTCCACCCAGGGCTGCTCAGCTCGGGTCACTCCTGGCACAAAGTGACTCTGGAACATCTCCTGCTGCTTGGTGGCACCGGGAATTCTATCCCAGGGATTGGGCTCATCCCAGGGAACCACAGGAGATTAAAGGAGGAAGGGAGTGGAGTCTCCAGCCCCAAAAGCCCCTGGATTTTGGAAACCTCCCAGTTCCATCTGGGATTTCAGATGGAAATTCCTGCCTCACGTGTGCTGCTCCTACCACTCCCATCCCACCTGGGGGATTTCCTTGGGAATGGGGTGGGATCAGAGATTCCCTGGGGAAATTTCCTCATCCTCGGAATGGGACAGGAGATTCCTTGGGATCCCTGCAGCCATCCCAAAGATCCAGCTGGGAATATTCCCAGGGGCTGGAACAGCACCAGATGTTCCCAAATTCCAGCTGAGGAATTCTCTCCAGGGTGGACAGGCAGGTGAAGAACCTGGACAAATGCCAGGAAATCCAGGATTTCGGGATGAGAGGGAGAATTTGGGGAATTCAGAAGGAGGGAGAGAGGGATGAACGCAAACGCAGATCCCTCAAATCCAAAGCCGAGGGCTCCAAATTCACCAGTTTTAGGTAACATTATAACCAAAATTTTAAAAATTCCTGTAATTATGGGATGGCCTGAAATGCAGGACCTTCCTGACATCCTTGACCCTGGCCAAGCCCTCCTTGGGATAAATCCTGGGATCCAAATCCATCCGTGGATTTAATCCCCCAACAGCTGCAGGCGCCAGATGTGCCCGGAATTTGAAGGGATGGGAACAGGGGAATTCTGGGGAGAAAGAATTGGGATTTTCTCCTGCCAGCCCCAGATGTGGGAATGAAACCCTCCTGGATTTATGGGCTCAGCAGGAGAAATCGTCCTGATTTTTCCTTGGGAAGGGAAGGGGAAAGGGGCCTGGGGGTGGGAACGGCCTGGTGAGAATGCCCTTTTCCCAGTTTTCTGGGTAGATTTTCCTGCCCTTTTCCCAGTTTTTTTGGCTGGATTTCCTGGATGGATTTTCCAGCTCCTTTTCCCAGTTTCCTAGATGAATTTTCCCACCCTTTCCCATTTTCCTGATGAATTTTCCTGTCCTTTCCCAGTTTCCCAGTGGATTTTCCCATCCCATAGCCCCAGTACCTTCTCGGCAGCCACGGCCACGGGTGCTGGGGGGAGGCTGCTGGGGGACTCCGGCCGCTTTTTGTGCTTCTGCTTCGGCCTCTCCTTGTCCTTGCGGCTCTGGAAAAATACCCCAGAAACTCTGGAATGCTGGAATTCCCAACACTGGGAAGGGCAGCACCAGATCCCATAAAGAAATTTTAATAAATCCCCATTCGAGCAGTTTTCCAGGAGCAGATCCTGTAAACAAATCCCTGCTCCCACTGTTTTCCAGCACAGATCCTGTTTAAAAAGTCCAAATAAATTCCCAGAGTTCTCCAGCGGCAGATCCCATAAAGAAGTCCAAATAAATCCATATTCCTGTTGTTTTGCAGTGGCAGATCCCATAAAGAAATCCCATTGTTTTCCAGCACCTGATCCCTTAAACAAATCCTGTGAACTTGGGGAATTTGGGGAATTTTGGGAGTTTTGGGGATTTTCTCACCTTTTTTGGCCGCTCGTGGTGGGACAGGTGCTTTTCCTGGGCTGGGGACGCCGAGCGGCTCCTCCTGCCCGGGAGGAAGGAGCTGGTCCCGGAATGGCGTGAGGTCTTCTGGGGGAAAACGGGAGGGAAATGGGGGAAAAAGAGGGGAAACAGGAAAAAAAACAGAGAGAAAAGGGGAAAGGAAAGTGGCGAAAGGGAAAAAAAACAGAGGGAAAAGCGGGAAAATGATGAAAAAGGGAAAAGAAGGGGCAAGGGGAAGAAAAAGGGAAAAGGGGAAAGAAAAGATAGAAAAATGGGAAAAAAGGGGGGAAAATAGGAAAGAGGGAAAGGGGAAAAAAAGAAGGAAAAGCAGAAAGAAGATGGAAAAGGATGAAAAAAGATGGAAAAGGGGAAGAAAAGAGAGAAAAGGATAAGAAAAATAAATTAAAATTCCCTAAATAAATGAAAGTTTCCTAAATAAATAAAATTCCGTAAATAAATTAAATCCACAAAATAAAATAAAAATTCCTGAAATACATGAAAATTTCCAAGATAAATAAAAAATTCTCTGAATAAATAAAAAATGCCCGAAAGAAATGAAATCCCCAAAAGAAATGAAATTCCCTGAATACATGAAAGTTCACTAGATAATTGGGAATTCCCGAAATCCCTGGAATTCCTGGATCTCACCATTTTGTTAAAGTGGTATTTGCAGTAGCCGCAGTATTTGACGTTGTCGACCTCCAGCACCTCCTCCTCACACAGGAGCCCAGCCATCTGTGCACTGATCCCAAGAAAAACAGGGAAAATCCAGGAAAATTGGTGGGAAAGCAGGGAAAAAATGGGAAAAGTGGTGGGAAAACAGGGAAAACCCCAGAAAAGCAGCAGGAAAATGGATGGAAAAAATGAAAAATCAGCAGAAAACCAAAAAAAACCCCAGGAAAATCCATCACATTCCACAGGTTCCAGTGGAATTCCTGAACTTCTGGAACTCCCTGGAAAAACCTGGAAAAACCTCCTGGGTGAGGAGGATGAAGGGGCAATTCCAGCTCTAAATAACCTTGTGGAGAGATCAAGCCCAAACCCCAGAACCCGCAGGGAATGAGACCCCAAATCCAGGGCAGGGGAATGAACATTCCACAGGCTCCGATGGAATTCCCAAACTTTGGGATCACCCTGGAAAAATCCAGGAAAACCTCCTTGGCCAGGAGAAAGAAGAGGCAATTCCAGCTCTAAATAACCCCGTGGGGGTGATCAAGCCCAAACCCCAGAACCCGCAGGGAACGAGAGCCCAGAGCCAGGGCAGGGCAGGAGCAGCTGAGGGCACATTCCAGAGGCGAATTCCCGGGAATCTCACCAGGTGACGTGGAAGGCCTGGCGGCAGCCGTGCCGGTTGCAGGCCATGCAGGCCCCCGAGGCCGCCTTGCTCTCCCGCCCTTGCTCCTCACAGATGTAGCAGGTCTGGGATGGGGGAGAAAAAAGCGGGAAAAGCCGTTTTTCCCAAGAGGAAAAGCCTCCAGGGATTCCCAAATCTCATGGAATGTGTTGGGTCGAGCGGGGTTTTGGAGCACGGCGAGGTCCAGCCCCACGTTCCCCACCTTCCACTCCTGTGAAGGAATTTCTGGGGTATTGAGGGAATTTTGAGGGATTTCTATGAAAATTCCGGGATATTTACCAGTGGGATACACAAAACTTCTCCTTTTTTCCCCAAAATCCCAACCGTCCCATCGGAACCAACATGGAATTCCATGGATTCGGTTGGTTCCAGTTGTTCCACCATGAAATTCCTCAAATTCCCATTTCCTCCCCCAAAACCCAACCAAATATGGAGGATCCAACACAGAATTCCATAGATTCAGTTGGCTCAAGTCATCCCACCAAGAAATTCCTGAAATTCCCATTTTGTCCCCCAAAAATATGAAGGATCCAACACAGAATTCCATGGATCCACCTAATTCCAATCGTTCCATGAAAAAATTCCTCAAATTCCATCAATTCGGGGAAGACAGATGGGGAAGACCAGAAATTTCCTGGCAAATCCAGGGATTTCCTTGGTTTTTAATGGAATCCAAGCAGCTGTGGGGTCGGGATAATCTGGGAAGGAGCCGTGGGGGACGGGATGATCCCGAAATCCCAGATTTTACCTTGTTGAAGCGGTCGTGGGGGACGTACTGGAGCACGATGGGCTCCATGGTGAGCACGTTGGCAAACTGCACCTCGGGGATGTACAGGGCACACACCACGTGGGCCCAGCCTGCAAAAGGAAGGGAAAACGGGAATTCAGCCCAGGAATCCCCAAAAAAATAATTCCATGCCAAAAAAATCTTCTGTCCCAAAAAACCCCATGCCAAAAAATTACACGTCAAAAACGTCTCCGTTGCACAAAAGCCTCCATCCTGAAAAAAGTTCCATGCCAAAATAGCCTCTATTCCCCCCCAAAAAAATCTTCATCCCCAAAAAAATCTCCATCCTTAAAAGCTTCCATGCCTAAAAAACCTCCATCCCAAAAAACCTCCATCCCAAAAATCCCTCTATCCCCATAAAAAACTCCATCCCAAAAAATTCCATCCCCAAAAATCCGCAGGAAAATCCCGCATGAAAAATCCTCTGGGATGGAGCCTGGATCCCACCGGGATCCCACAGATTGGGAAGTTCCTGTGGGATCAACCCCAAAATCCCACAATTTTGGGCTCATTTTGACTCCAATCCAAGCTCAGGTAGGGAAAAAAAAATCCCTTTTGGTGGAGGCTCCAAAAAGGGAATTCTGCGGGCAAAGGGGGAGGGTGGATTTTGGGATTTTCCAAGTGGGAATTCCGTGGCTCACCCCCGTTGTCTGTGCGCTTCAGGGCTCCGTCCTTGTGGGGACACAGCTCGCACCTCTGGAAGGGAGAAAAACCACCAAAATTCACCCAATCTCACAATAAAACTCAATTTTCATCAGCTGTTATTGATAAAATTTAAATTCAATAAATAAAATGTGTCGGATCTCAGCTATAAAATTCAGATTGTCACGTTTAATTAGGTTTAATTGATGACATTGAAATTTTATCGATAAAATTAAAATTTTATGGATAAAAATTAAATTTAATCAATAAAACTTGAATTTCAATCCAAATTTAATCAATAAATTTCAAATTTAATCAAATTCAATTGATGAAATTGAAAATTCATCAATAAAATTGACATTTAATCCCAAAAATGCAAATTTCATCAATAAAATTCAAATTAAATAAAATTTGATCAATAAAATTCAACATTCATGCACTTATTTCCAGGCTTAGGACCAGAAAATCCCTGATTCTGCCCCAAAAAGGAGCTGCTGCCAGAACAGGGCTATGGGAATGAGGACTGAAGAGGTTTTGGGGGAAAAACACCTCAAAGAAGCCCTAAAAATGGATTTAAATGCCTAGGGCAAAGATTTGCTTTTGGGGCTTTTTTTGGGCCGGTTTTAAGGGCTGTGGTTGAGGAGTAAAACTGAAAGCAGCGACTCAGAGTAAAAATAAAAAATTGAGTTTTTATCTCTCTCTGCTCCTTCCTTCCGCCTCTCGCGAGGCTTTTTTCTTCCAGTTTTGGGGGGAAGTTTTGGTTGTAGGGTCATGGTTGGGTTTGGTGTCACCCCAAATCCAGGCTGAGAAGGTGTGGGGTTGTTTTTGGAGTGCCCCAAAATCTGGTGTAGGAAAATCTCTCCTGTGATTAATTTTTTGGGGTTTTTCGAATTTTTGAAAAAGACCCCAAACCCAAAAATCTTGGAAAACCCCAAAAACCTTGGACAACCCCATCCATGATTTTTCCCTACTCACCACCCGGGCGGCTCTTTCCTGGGATTCGCACTTCCGGCAGAACCAGGGGCCGGTGGGAACCTGGACAATTCCATAACAAGCTGGGGAAAAAGGCAAAAAAAAACCAAATTAAACCATTTAAAATCCATTTATTTCCGATTGCTCGGGGGTTTAAAAATGTTTGGAGCAGGCTGGAAATAAACAGGAGGAAAATCAGGGAGAAAAACAGGATCAGCACCAAGAAATCATGAAAAATACCCCAACAAAATAAACAAAATAAAATAAAATAAAAATGTAAAATATTGAGGAAACCATGAGTGGTAAATGGAGGCCCTCAAAAAGAATTAAGAGCATTTATAAATTGTATTTTCTGCTCATTTTTGACTTTTTTTCCCCTTGTTTTGGGGATTTTCTCCTCTTTGGGACACAATTTTTCATTAAAAATTCAGGATATTCACGGAATTATCTGATGGAAAACAAGAGCTCTATAAAGGAGTTAAGGCCATTAATAATTTGTATTTTCAGCTGATATTCTGCATTTTTCTCTTGTTTTTCCCCGTTTTCCCCTGGCAGCCCCCCCTGGCTCCAGCTGAGCTCGTTCTTGGCTCTCAGCCTGGGCTAAAGATGGACCTGGGGCTTCCCGGGAATTTCACTCTCCCTGTTTACTTCCCACTTTTCTTCCCAGTTTTACCCCAGTTTCCCCTGATTTCCTCATTACCCCCTGCTTTTTCTCTGTTTTCTCCTCTTTTTTCTCCCTGTTTATTTCCTGTTTTATTCCCTGTTTTTCTGTGTTTTCCCTGTTTGCTTCCTGGGTTTTTTTCCTGTTTTCCCTGGGTTTTTCCTCTATTTCTCCCTATTTTTCTCCATGCTTTCTCTGTTTATTTCCTTTTTTTTTTTTTTTTTTGCCCTTGCAGGACGAGCCCCCAGGGTTCCTTTT
>JAWWMR010000119.1:97376-109758 GCA_035047985.1 Basileuterus tristriatus
CACCGGGAGCGCGCAGGGCTGCGCGGCCGCGGGGCCCAGCAGCGCCAGGTCCCGGGGGGAGCCGGCCAGGACCCCCCCAAAGAGCCCCCCCCGGGCGGGCTGGAGCTGCTGCGGGCCGGGGGCCGGCACGGCCCGGCCGGGGGCACCGCAGCAGCCGCCGGCTCGGCAGGGCGGGGGCCGCGGGCAGGGGAAGAACTCCCCGGGGCCCGGCGGCAGCAGCTGCTCCCTTCTCCTGCTCTTCCTCCTCCTCTTCCTCCGGCGGAGGCTCTTGCAGGAGGTGCAGAGAGCCTCCAGGTCCGCCTTGGAGATGAGCGAGCACTTCACGGCGCGCGTGGGCACCGAGTTGATGGCCTTGAGGGTCCGCAGCTCGGCCAGGTCGCAGCGGCGGCTCTTGATCTTTAAGGTTTCCATCTTCTTGCTGATGGTGGTCCTGGGGATGTCCTTGAACAGGTCGCTGAGCACCTGGGCCAGCGCGAACATCTGGGTGCCGTTGATCTGTAAGTAGCCCAAGCTGATGCCTTCGATCTGTTGGTAGCCAGCGTGGAAATGGCCCGGCCGCGCTTGCACGTTGTAGTCCACGGTGGCCGGAACGATCCCCAAGGTCCCCTCGCAGGTCAGGAACATTTTTGCGAGCTTGTTTTTCGCTGGTTTTTTTCACTTTGTCCCTTTCAAAGAGGGGCAGGGAAAATCAGGAAAATCAGGACATTTGTGTTTCCACTCGCTGATCACACACATCCCTCCGGAGAGGGGCCAGAGGGGGAGGGGAGGTGAAAAAAAACCAAGGAAAAGAGGGGAAAAACCCCCAAAAAAACCCCAAAAAATCCGATCTCGCTTTCAAACGCTCCGGTTGGGGACTGGCAACATCTCCCGAACACCCAATTCCTGCTCCGGGGCTCGGCTCCTTGTCTGCCCCCTCCCCGGCGAGGGAAAAAAAGAGAAAAAAATCAAGAAGTCAAACATCTCTCATCGCCCGGGCCGGCCCCGCACCCACCTCCGCCTCCCAAATAATCCCTTTTTTTGGGGGGGGGGGGGATCGGTGTAAATCAACCGAGAGCTGGAGCGGACAAAGCTCGGGGGGCGCGGGGGGGTCCCGCGTTCCCTCCGGGGACATCCCCGGGAACGCCCCCGGCTCCATCGGGTGTCCCCAAACCCCAAATTTCCCCCGCGCCCCCTCCCCAAACGCCGCGCACACAATGGGGACCCCCCCTCGCCGCTTTTCCCCCCTCGAAAAACCCCAAATAAAAACCCCAAATCACCGAGGTTCCGAGGTGGCGGCAGCGCGGGCGCCTCCGCTTTGTTTCCGCGGTTTAAATGGATTTTTCGATGGTTTTTTGGGTTGGTTGAAGAGGTCGCTGCGCCTTCCCAAATGTGGATTCCTCTGGGATGGGTGTGTGGAGGAATATTTTTAATAAAGCGTGAAAAATGTTCCTTCTAGGCGGCTTGTTCGAAGTCATCGCCTCGGCCACAATTCATCCTGCAGCTTATTAATTAATTGCTAATTAATTGTATTTATTAGCTGGCGTCCACAGTAACAGCGGTGGAGAAAAAGAGAGTTAGGAGAGAGTTGTATTCTTCTTTTTTTTCCCCCTTTTTTTTACTCGCACATCGTCTTTATTCACTTCGTGTCTTTTTTTTTCCCATTCGAATTCTTTGTTAAAAGGAAAAAACAAAAAGGTAAAAAGAAAAAAAAGGAGAAAAAAAAAAAAGAAAAAAAAAGAAAAAAAAAGGAAAATTAAAATTTGGAAAAAATACCCCAAAAAAAGAAAAAAAAAAAAGAAAAATAAAATTAGGGAGGGGAAAATAAATTTTTAAATGGGAAATAATAGAGGGGAAAAAAGGGAATTCTGTCTCACACCTCGGAGCTGCTAAACTTTGTTTCCAACTTTAAATCCCAAGGTTCTTTCGGTGTTTAGCAACTCTCCCGCGGTGCTTTCCAAAAAAGAAAAAAGAAAAGACCCACAAAAAATCCCGAAAAGAAACCCAAACAAAAATCCCTACAATAACCCCAGGCTGCAGATTCCTCTTTGCGAAAGGGGGGAAAATGGGGAAAAATAATAAAAAAATTCCAATTTTATGCGCTGGGCTCCATTGTGGCGGGTCCCTCTGAACCTGAGGCCGCTGGAGCGGGGTCTGAGCTCCTGCTCAGGAGGCGAATTTTGGGGAAACTGTTCCCAGGGAAACCTTCCTGGGGGCAGGGAAGCGGCGGCTCCGCTCCCTCCCCAGCCCCTTTTTTGTCTCCCGCGTGAAAAGTTGGGTTTGTTCTGCTCCTTGGGGGTTTTTTTGGGTTGTTTGGTTTTTTCTTTTTTAATTTTAATCTGAAATTTGATGATAATGATTTGTTGGAGCACGAGAGATCCCAAATTAGCCACGATCCCAGAGGAGGAGGAGGAGGAGGAGGAGGAAAAGAGGAGGAGGAGGAAAAGAGCAGGAGGAGGAGGAGGAGGAAGCGCATTCCTGAGAGAGCGTGTAAAAAAAGAAAATTTAAAATAAAATTTAAATAACTCCAATCTGCCAGCGGGGATCACCTGATCGCTTTTCCCGCTGATCCCAAAGGGATCCCTGTGGGATGGATCTCCCCCTTTTTCCAGCACCCATGGGTGCTCCCCTGCTCCAAAAATCCCAATTTTCCACCCCAGTCCCCCACATTTCCCCCGTGATTTCGCACAGGAGAGAATTTCCTGAAGGGAATTTTCCAACAAAAACCCCCACATCCTTCTTTGCTCGGGAAAAAGGGTTTGGGGGCCACCAAAATGAAAAATTCCCGAAATTTTCAGCGGCGCCGGAGCTTTTCTGGGAATCCTGGGGTTAAATTCCCTTTTCCACACCGAGCCAGAGCCATTTTACCTTTGGGCTGAGCTCGGCCGGGAGGGAGGAGCGGAGCGGGGAGGAAAATTCGGGAATTCTGCCCCTCCCAGGGGATCCCGAAAGGCTCTGGGAAAACCCCGAACCCCAGGGAATTCTCCCCAAAGTCCCGAGGGGAACCTGGGGGAGCAGCCGGAGCCCCCCGAGCGGAAGGGGGCAGGGGGATGAGCGGAGACGTCATTTCCCAGGAAATCTGGGAGCGCCAGGACGGGATTTTTTGGGAAAAGGGTGAAATTCCACTCGGGATTCCACGTGGGGTGTGTCTGTAGGGACGCGGTTTGAGACATGGAAGTGCTTTCTATTTATAAATATATTTATTTTTAATTCATGTATTCTATTTATATTGCAGTGGGCAGGGCACGGGCGGGAGGTGCTTCCCGAATAAACTCATTTGTATCCCAAATAAACTCATTTTAATCCCAAATAAACCGGGTTTTATCCCAAATAAACTCGTTTTTATCCCAAATAAACTCATCTTAATATCAAATAAACTCATTTTATCTCAAATTCCCGGCGTTGCTGCCCCAGGTCCGCTCCGTGTCCCCTGCACCTCCCGTTATCAATGCACGGCTCACTCTTGGCTGGGGTTTTTTACTCTTTTGGGGTTTTTACTCTTTTAGGGTTTTTTTAGGCCTCGAGATGGGAACAGCCAAGGATTGGGATCCTCCAGGGTCCCACCGAGGGATCCCTGGGGTGGATTTTTTGGGGGAATGAGCTCGGCCAGAAAACCTGGAAGTGTCTGTATTGGAATACCCAAATATCTGAATATGGGAATATCCAAATATTGGAATATCCGAATACCCAAATATCCCAATATCTGAATATTGCCATATCTGAATATGGGGATATTGGAATATCTCAATAGCCAAATATCCAAATGTCTGAATATCAGAATACTGGAATATTCAAATATCCAAATATTGGAATATCCGGATATCCAAATGTTTGAATATTCGAAAATTGGAATGTCCAAGTATTTGTGTTTATTTATGCATTTAATTGAGTATTTATTGGTGTGTGCATCTGGGTGTTTCTGCACTTCTGTATTTGCATATTTGTTTATATATTTATATATATGTTTATATATTTATATGTAATTTATTTTTATTTTAGATTTTAATATAGAATTTATTTTATATATACACTTATGCTTTCATACAGTATTTATTTTTATATGTACTTATTTATATATATATTTATGCATTTCTGTATTCCTACATTCCCAACCCTTCCAGGCAACAAGAAAACCCCTGAAATATTCCCGGGATAATCCTCACCTGGGAAATTCCCCCCTTAGCCATTTGGATCCCAGGAAAGAGGAAATTCATGGAAATTGCCCCAAATCCAGGGGTGCCGGCATTCCCTTCCTACCCTCGAGGGGAAAATGGGAGATTTGGGATAAAAAGGGGGAGAAATCCTGGAGGATACACGGATTTGCCAGGAAAACCCCCCAAAATGGGATTAGAAATGAATTAGTCCCATCCCAGTTGAATTATTCCTCTTACAGGGAATGGTTTTATCCACTCCCGTTCCTTGTGGGAAGCAAAAAAAAAATCCCTAAAAATATTTGGGGGAAAATAGAAAACTTTGGGATAAAACAGAAAGATTTGGGATAAATTTAAAATTAAATTTAAAACCCCCTTGGGATGTTTTGAAACCACAGCGAGTTTGGTGCAACCAAACCCTAAAAGGGGGGAAAAAACCCTAAAAATGGGGAAAATCCCATTTTTTACTTTTGTTTTTTTTGTTGTTGTTGTTGTTTTTTGTTTTTTTTTTTTACCTTTTGCCTAGTATTTCCGGTGCTTGAGGAGTTTTTCGGGACGTGAATGGATTCTCCCGAATTCCCGGGATTTTCCACGGGATTGAGAGCGGAGCAGCTGCTCGGTGACCCGCGGTGACCCCGCTGACCCCAGAGCGACCCCGGCCCCACCCCGGAGCGCTCAGAAATGCAAAGTTGGAGTTTTCGGGAATTTGGGAAGAGCGGGAAGGGAGGGGGGAGGGGGTTTGTTGTCCAAAATGGGTTTTGGGGATGAAAAAGGGAAAAGAGCTTTTGGAGAGACTCGGCCCTAAAAGGATGGGAAGCCTTGGAAAGGTTTTGATCCCAAAACTCGATGGACTGGGGACAAAAAAAAGGGAGTGAGAATGCTCAGGGAGCGGAGACTCATCCCAAAATTCCCGGACTTGCCTGAATTCCCCATTTTCCTTTTGGGGTCACACAGGGGAATCCTGTGGGAAGATCCCTCTTTCTGGGGAAAAACCTGGAAATCCTGTGGAAAGGCCCCTCCTTTTGGTGGGGGGAAGATGGGAATCCTGGGAAAAGGTGTCTCACCTTAGGGGGAAAATATGGCAATGCTGTGGAAATGTCCCTCTTTTTCGGGGAAACCAGGGAATTCAGTGGAAATTCCCTTCCTTTTGAGTAAAAACTTGAAATCCTATGCAAAGGCCTCTCATTTTAGGGGAAATACGGGAATCCTGTGGAAAAGTCGCTCTTCTGGGGGAAAAGTATGGGAATCCTGTGGAAAAGTCCATCTGTTCTTGTTGAAAGGGACATAAAAACCCATAAAATCCCATCCCATCCCAGGCATCATCCCGGGGTTATTTTATCCTGAAATAATCCGAATTTGGGATTTTCCTACTCCCCGGCGCTGCCGCCCTGTCCCCACACGGTGGCAATGTCAGCCCGGCTGCTCCAGGAATTCCCAAAAAACTTTGGGAATTATGTGCTCCAGGAGGAGCTCCAGGTCGGGTTTTAGGGATAATTCCTCCCCTGGAGGGCGCTGGAAAGGCAGCGGGGGAGGGAGAATTCCTGGGAATGTTCAGGATGTGGCACTTGGGGACACGGGACCAGCAAAGGGTGGGGCTCGGGGGTCTCGGGGGGCTTTTCCAAGGGAATAATTCCAGGATTTCGGGATTCCATGGAGCCTTTCACCCCGGAAGTGAAAGGGGGTTACCCTGGGGGGTCTCTCCCGCCCCATTCCCAATCCCAGGATTTGCCCCTGGATCCCCTTGGAACGAGCCGGGAGCCGGACCCGGAGGGACCCTCGGGCACAGAATCCAGAGGGGAAAATCCTGGAGAATCCTGGAAAATCCTCACCCAGGCCCCACACTGCCCCTCCAGGGTGGCCGATCCAGAGGGGGATCCCGATCACCCCAAACCTGTCCCCGACCCCCCGGACCCCAAACTCGGATCGGCCCCTTGGGCTGCGAACACGGAATAAAAACAAGGAACAAAAACCAGGAATAAAAACCAGGAATAAAATCCAGGAATGAAAACCGAGAATAAAATCCGAGAATAAAAGCCGAGAATAAAACCCGAGAATAAAAACCAGGAGCGAAACCCGAGAATAAAAACCAGGAGTGAAACCCGGGGATTCAGCCGAGAGGGGGAGCGAGGATCGCGAGGAGCGCCCGAGCTCCAAATTGCGTCTCCATGGCAACGCCGGCGCTGCCCGGCTCCGCCGCTCTCCTGGGGCTGGCCCGGCCCCTCCCGCCTTCATCTCTCCTCTTCCATCCTTTTCTCCCGGTTTTTCATCCCCATTTACCCTTCTGAAATTTGCCTTGGTGACTCAGCGCGGGCAGAGGGATCAGCGCCCTCCCAAATCCTGCCTGCCGCTGGTTGCTTCTCAGGATGGAATTTTGGGGAGCTCCAGGAAGGACCCTCAGCCCACCCCGGGCTCTGCTCCGCTCTCGGCTGCGGCTGGAACCCAAATGTGCCTTAAAAACCCCAATCCCACAAAATTCAGGAGGGATCCCAGGGCCGGGAGGGCTCCGAGCCGCGGCTGTGGCAGGTCCCGCTCTGTCGCTGTCCCCAGGGTGACCCGGGGTGGCCTCAGCGCCGTGTCCCGGTGTCAGCCCGGGCCCTCAGCCGCGGTGAGGAACGCTTCATCCCCGCCCGAGCGCTCCATCCTCCTCTTTTTTCCATTTTTTTCCCTTTTTCCCCTTTTTCCGGCAGCGAGGTGTGAGCCGTGACTCAGCTCCCTCCTCCCGGCGCGGCTCGAGCTGCACATCCCCGCCTCGGCTGGGCACGGAAAATCCCCCAAACCCTTCTCTCTTCCCCGTCCAGCTCCCGTCTCCCGCAATTCCTGAGCCGTCCCTGTCCTTGTCCCATCCCTGTCCCATCCCTGTCCCTGTCCCTGTCCCCGGTGTTTCGTCCCCACTCTGGGGACAAAAAATCCATGGATGACCCCACAGCTCCCGCCTGTCCCTGCGGGAATCCTGGGCCGCAGGGGAAAGGAGGGATCGAGCCCAGAGTGGCCAGCCCCAGTTTGGGGTCAGCGCAGGATTTTATGTGGGATCATGGAAATCTCGGTCACCCCCCCAGAGCTGCTCCTTCCCGCGGGAAAATCCTCTTAGGGTGGCCGGGAGGAATCCCAAAGCCTTGGGAAGCAGCTGGGATCCCTTCCCGGCTCTGTCCCCATTAATGGCCAGGATTTGTCCCCATTTAGGGCCAGGAGTCGTCCCCGTTTAGGGACAGGATTTGTTCCCAGTCATGACCAGGATTTCTCCCTATTTATGGCCAGTTCTGTCCCCATTAATACCCAGGATCTGTCCCCATTTAGGGTCAGTTCTGTCCCCATTAATTCCCCGACTCTGGGGGCCACCCCTGGAGCAGGGGGAAATCATGGAATTCTGGGGGATTTAGGGATCACAGTGTCACAGGGAGGACAGAGAGGTGACAAATCCGGCGTGAAAAGGGACATTTCACCCTCCCGACCCCTTTTCCACCCCTTTCCTGTCCATCCTCTTCCTCCTCCATCGTTCCTCCAACAATTCCTTGCCCACACCACATTTTGGGATGAAAAACCCGGATTTTGGCTGCTGAGGGATAATTCCTCCCCCTTATCCCAGCCCAGGAATGTGACCTGGAAACCTGGGACCACTCCCATCCCATCGTCCTCCTCCTCGGGGGGTTAAAAGCGGTAAAAATTCCCCATTTCCAGGAAATTTGGGAATTCGAGGCCAAGGTGACCCCCGGGGGGTGGCAGCGCCCGGCTCAGGGGACCCAAAGCTGCGGCTCCGGTTCCCGGTCCTTGTCCCGGCTGTCCCCTGTTGCCATGGAGATTTTCCCTCTTCCCGGCGCCCGCAGGGAAGCAGCAGGAGCGGCGGGGACAGGGAGGGGACACTGCGGAGCGCTGGAGCCGGGGCGGTGTCACCAGGAGGGCACTGCCACCACCGCAGAGCTGCCACCACTGGGACACTGCCACCACCAGGACACTGCCACCCTCAGGGCACTGCCACCACCAGGACACTGCCACCCTCAGGGCACTGCCACCATCAGGGCACTGCCACCCTCAGGGCACTGCCACCACCGCAGAGCTGCCACCACCAGGACACTGCCACCATCAGGGTGCTGTCACCACCGGGGCACTGCCACCACCAGGACACGGCCACCCTCAGGGCACTGCCAGCACCAGGACACTGCCACCCTCAGGGCACTGCCACCATCAGGGTACTGCCACCACCACAGTGCTGCCACCACCAGGACACTGCCACCACCAGGGTGCTGTCACCACCGGGGCACTGTCACCACTGTCACTTCCACAGCTCTGCCACCACCAGGGCACTGCCACCCTCAGGGCACTGCCACAACTGAGGCACCACCAGGGCACTGCCACCACCAGGACACTGCCACCACCAGGGCACTGCCACCACCAGGACACTGCCACCACCAGGGCACTGCCACCATCAGGATGCTGTCACCACCGGGGCACTGTCACCACTGTCACTACCCAGCTCTGCCACTGCCAGGCCACTGCCACCATCAGGGCACTGCCACCACCAGGGCACTGCCACCATCAGGGCACTGCCAGCACCACAGCACCCCAGAGATTCCCAGGGGCGGGGTTGGGCGGTGACACCAGAAATTTTGGGGATTGTGAGGGGAATGTCCTCGCTTTTCCCAGGATTCCAGGTGGATTTTGGGAATATGAGCAAGGACTAGGAGGAATTTTGGAGATACTACTGAGGAACATGAGGAATTTTGGGAATATGAGGATGGAAAGGGCTCATTCCTGATCCAGCATCGCAGGCAAGATCCCACAGGAGCGGGGCTGGGGGGTGACCCCACAGATTGAGGGGATTGGGAAGGGAATATTCCTGCAGGATTCCAGGCGGGTTTGGGGTTGGAAAAGGCGAATTCCCGGGATGGGCTGCGAGGGCCGGAGCGTGACTGGGAGCGGTAAAAACGGGAGCGGGGGCGCGGGGCCGGGCCCGGCAGGGACACGGAGCCGCTGCCGAGGGACAGATGGCGGTGGGAGGGATCCGTGAGGAGCTGCGGCAAAAATCCCAGCGAGAACAGCTCGGGAGAGGATCGGGATTGGCTCGGGAAGCTCCTCCCGGGAGAGGGAGGGTGAGGAGGGAGAGGAGGGCTGAGCCTGGGGAGCAGGAATCCTCTCCTGGTTGTGGGTTTGTGGTGGGATGGACAGGGGTGCAGACCTGAATTCCCGGGAATCCCAGTGGATCAGCTCCCGGCGGCGCTGGTGGTACTGGGAATGTCCCAGTGCTGTTGGAATGGCATTCCCCGCCCTCTGTGCACCCAAAAAAACCTCAATCGCCCCAAATCTGTTCCTTGGCAGCGTTTGGCACCCCTGGTTTCGGGATTCCTGCCCGGGGCTGCCTCCACAGGGATGGAATCCCACTGGATCCAGGGAGAGATCCGGGATCGGCCCTGGGACAGCCCTGAGCCAGGGAGGGGGATCCACCCCAGGGGCGGAGGGTGTGGGATATGGGGTGGACCCAGGGGGGTGGGATGGGGGATTTGGCATATGGGATTTGGGGTGTGGGGTGGATCCAAGGGATGGAGGATGGATCCGTGGGGTGTGGGATGGGATGTGGGGCGTGGGATGGGATGTGGGATTAGGGATGGCCCCATGCCATGCGGGATGGGTCTGTGGGATGGATCCATGGGATGGAGGATGCATCCATGGGCTGTGGGATGGCCCCATAGGATGGGGGATGGCCCCTGGCACCAGGAGGCCCCAGATTCCCCATCGGCACCTCCAGGAGAGCAGGGTTTGGTGTTGATGAGGGGTTTTTAATGCCAGGGCATGGAATTTCATCTCCACACCAAGACAGGGGCAGCACCGGGAGGTGATGGGGTGGCACCGGGAGGTGATGGGGTGGCACTGGGAGATGATGGGTTGGCACTGGGAAGTGATGGGTTGGCACTCGGAGATTATGGGGTGACACTGGGAGATGATGGGGTGGCACTCGGAGATTATGGGGTGGCACTGGGAGATGATGGGTTGGCACTGGAAAGTGATGGGGTGGCACCGGGAGGTGATGGGGTGGCACTGGGAGATGATGGGTTGGCACTGGGAAGTGATGGGGTGGCACCGGGAGGTGATGGGGTGGCACCGGGAGGTGATGGGGTGGCACCGGGAGGTTGTGGGGGCACCCAGGATCACAGGAGGAGCCGCCCGTGCCCATCCCAGGGCAGGGACACGGGGACACGTTGCAGCGGGTGCTGTCCCCGTGCCAGCCCCGCGCCCCCGCCCCGTGTCCCCCCCGGTGCCCCCGCGGCTGGCTGTGGCTCCATGGGGACGCGCTGGGCCGGAAAAGGCGCCGGTCCCCGCACGATCCCGTAATGGAGCCCCGGGGGCGGCTCTGCCGTTAATGCAGCCACGGGGCCGGGGGGGCTGCGGGGGGGACTCCTGACCCTGCCCTGACCCCGCCCCTCCCCCCGGGCCCCTCCCCACCCCCCTCGACACCCTCTGAGCCCCCCTGCGTCCCCAGGGCTGGGTCCCCACGGGGCGAGTGGCACTGGGTGTGTCCCCAAGGCAATGGGCACTGCCAGGCAGAGGCTGAGCCCCCTGTCACCGTGTCCCCACCGTGGTGGCATCAACGGCCGAGCCCCCCATGGCTGTGTCCCCACCGTGGTGGGTGACACTGGGTGACACTGGGAGCCCGAGCCCCCATCACGGTGTCCCCACCGTGCTCGGTCACCGCTGTCCCGGCTGGCACCCGCTGTCCCCGGTGCCACCGTTGCCGGGACCCGCGGGCAGCTGTCCCAGCCCCGTCCCCGCGCCAGCCGCGCGCTGCCCCTCCCACCTGCCCAGGTGCGCTCACACCACAAATCCGTCCTCTTTTCCCCCCAAAAGCCACCCCTCCCTCACTGGGGACATGCCCGAGCGCTGTCCCCACCCCACGCCAGCCCGGGTGACCCCGCCAACAACATCCCCTTCCCCCCTCACCCCCCAGCCACCCCAAACCTCTGGGGACGGCTCCTCCCATCCTCCCTCCCTCCCTCCTTCCCGTGCGCGCTCCCGCGGGTCCCCGCTGTCACCCGGCGACAGCGACAGCGACGCGCGCGTGCCAGCGCCGCCGGCAAATCAGCGGAGAAAGGGGGAAAACAGCAAAACAGCAACACCAGGAAAAAAAACCTTTCAAGAGGGAGAGAGAGGCCTTTAGGAGGCAGCGCGGGGCCGGGGGCAGCCGTGCCCCCTCCCCGCGCGGATCCATCATGAGCTAATGTGTTTGTGCCGTTCGTTCGCTCGCTCGCTCCCTTTTGTACCTCGCGGGGCCGCGCGCTCTCCCACGCGCAGCCGGGCGCGCTCCCGGCGCGCTCCCCGCGCCCACTCCCCGCCGCCGCCGCCGCCGCCGCTCCTGCCGAGCTCGTCCGGGCCTGCAGCCCCTTCTCCCCGCAGGAAAGGAGAGGAGGGAAAATAAAAATAGAGGAAAAGCAGCCCCAAAACCCCCAAAAGCGCAGCAACAGCCTCGGCGAGCAGCGATGGGGAATACACCCTCTCAAGGCATGTCACTCTCACTATGTGCATCCATTCTTAAGTAGCAGGTATTTTTTTTTTATTTGTGTGGTTTTTTTGCCTCCCTTTCCTCCCTCCCTCCCCAGCCCTGCTTTTCTCGGTGATGCCGGGGTGGGGTGAGGGGGGCACAGAACGCTGCCGGAGTTTTGGTGGCCGCCCGGCCGTGGCGGGGCTGTGGCGCTCCGGAGGGGCGTGTGACAAGCGCCGGGACGCGGTGACCCCCGCCCCTCTGGGGACAGCAGGGCCGCGGTTGTGGGGTCGGTGCTGGCGGCGGGGCCGCTTTCTGGGGGGCGTTGCTGCCCCAGCGGAGACGGGGAGCGCTGCGGGCTCCGGGGGGCTCGGAGGGGGCGGGTTCGTGCCGACGGCCGCTCCAGCTGCCCCGGCCGGGATTTCACCGGGATGTTTTGGTGGCCGAGGCGCGCCGGGAGAGGCCGGGTCGGCATTTGTTGCCAGCTGGGCGCGGAGGGAGCCGCGGGCTCTCCCTCACCTGCTGCGTTCGCTTTTCCTCCTCGCTGCCTCTGCCGAGACACAAAGGCCAGCGCGAGCCACCGGGTGGCCCCGGGGCGACATTTTCAGCATCCTCACAGCACCGGGAGGGACAAAAAAAATTTTTAAAAATATAGAAATAAATAAATCTGGCGCACCTCGGGCTGGGTTGGGGCGTGGGGGGAGGAGGCGCGGAGGGAAACTTAAAATAACTCCGGAGGTGGCCAGCCCCGAGCTGGCGGAGCCTCCGCGGGCTCCGGGTGCCGCCCTGC
>JAWWMR010000119.1:112551-134674 GCA_035047985.1 Basileuterus tristriatus
GAGCTGAATCCCAGCCCCAGACTGGGAAATGTGGGAGCTGAATCCCAGCCCCAAACTGGGAGATGTGGGAGCTGAATTCCCGCTGCAAACTGGGAAATGTGGGAGCTGAATCCCAGCCCCAGACTGGGAAATGTGGGAGCTGAATTCCAGCCCCAAACTGGGAAATGTGGGAGCTGAATCCCAGCCCCAAACTGGGAGATGTGGGAGCTGAATCCCAGCCCCAGACTGGGAAATGTGGGAGCTGAATCCCAGCCCCAAACTGGGAGATGTGGGAGCTGAATCCCAGCCCCAAACTGGGAGATGTGGGAGCTGAATTCCCGCTGCAAACTGGTCCTGTCAGGGTGTGGCGCTGTCCCCTCCAAAGGTCCCCAGGTCCTGTCAGGGTGTGGCGCTGTCCCCAGGCCCTGTCGGGGTGTGGCGCTGTCCCCAGGCCCTGTCGGGGTGTGGCGCTGTCCCCAGGTCCTGTCGGGGTGTGGCGCTGTCCCCAGGCCCTGTCGGGGTGTGGCGCTGTCCCCAGGCCCTGTCGGGGTGTGGCGCTGTCCCCTCCTTCCCCCGCTCCTGCTCCGTCCCTCCCTCCCCCCGTCCCTCCCCGCGGTCCGGGCCATCAAATCCAGGAGCGCTCGGGGGTTTTCAGCCCTTCCCGAGCCGCGAGAGGCTCCAAAGGACTCTCAAGGACGCCGCCATGGAGCCTTCCCTGCCTTCTCCTCCTCTTCCTCCTCCCCCTGCCGAGCCCCGCTCCTTCCCCGGGAATCTCCCAAATCCATCCCCACCTCCCTTTATTCCCCCCAGGTGACGCAGCCCCGTCCCCACCCCGGAGGGTCTCAGGTGGGCTCTGGGCTCCTCCTCCCCTCCAAATCCCATAAAATTCCCTGCAGAATCGCGGGAATCAGCACTCACAGGGAGCTCGGGCAGGATGGATTCTCCGTGGGGTCACATTCCTGGAATTTGAGGGAATTTTTGGCTGCCCCATCCCAGGAAAAATAACTCAGGAGAGTCAAAATTGGGAGCTTTTCCCAGCTTTTATCTCCCTTCCATCCAAACTTTGGGAAACCTGGGTGTTCCCAGGGCAGGTCCCAACCCTGAGGCCAAGATCAAAGCTTGGGAATTCGCAGGCGTTGGAATTCCAGCTGGGAATTCATTATTCCAGTCAGGAATTCATTATTCCAGCTGGGAATTCATGATTCCAGCCGGGAATTCATGGTTCCAGTTGGGAATTCAGGATCCCAGTTGGGAATTCACGGTTCCAGTTGGGAATTCACGATTCCAGCTGGGAATTCACGATTCCAGCTGGGAATTCACGATTCCAGTTGGGAATTCACGATTCCAGCTGGGAATTCACGGTTCCAGCTGGGAATTCACGGTTCCAGCTGGGAATTCATGGTTCCAGTTGGGAATTCACGGTTCCAGCTGGGAATTCACGGTTCCAGCTGGGAATTCATGGTTCCAGTTGGGAATTCACGATTCCAGCTGGGAATTCACGGTTCCAGCTGGGAATTCACGATTCCAGTTGGGCATTCACGATTCCAGCTGGGAATTCATGGTTCCAGTTGGGCATTCACGATCCCAGATGGGAACCCAAGCTGGGAGCACCCCCGGCCTTCCCCTTCCCTCCAGAATCCCGAGGAGAGGATTGGAGAGCCCCGCTCTCCCTGGAAAACCAAAGGAGCCACCTTTGGCCTCCTCCTTTCTCTTTCCCCCCTGAAATTCCCGAATTTTCACCTCTCGGGTGTCACGCGGGGGAGGAAGGAGATTCCCGCAGGTTTTCCTGGCAGGTTGCAAAACACGGCATAAATAATTCATCCCCTTCTCAATTATCAAAACAAAGGAATGAAGCGAATTTCTGAAGGATTTTCCACTCACATTCGATGGTTTTTATTGGTTTTTTGTTTCCCTGCTTTTCTCACGCCTCAGAGATGATTTGCTCACAGCGGCCGTGAAATTCCTTCCCAGTTTTCAGAGCCATTGCCAGGAGCCTCCAAAATCCCTCTTTTTGGGGGTGAAACTGCCCCAAAAATCCAGTGGAAATGGGGATAAAAGGGCTTGGTCAGGTTTTTTATCCTCTAGGGGGGTTTTGGGGTGTAGGAAAGGTCGTGGATCCCTTTCCCACCCTATTCCTGGCAGAAAAGGGGATTTTTGTGGAGTCTGGGTCCCCTCTCGCCCTGTCCTGGTTACCCCTTTCCCACCACTCTTTTATTTCAGGTTTTTTCTCTGTGTTTTGCTTGTTCTGATTGATTTCTTTCTTTCCCCCCATCTGAATTCCCGGGAAAAAACAAACAAACAAACAAACAAACAAAAAACAACAACAACAATAAAAAATTCCCAGCTGGAATTTCCCGAATTCATGAATCTCCTCCTTTCCTGTCCCTACCCAGGGCTCCATGGAATTGCGGGCGGGAAGAAGCCAGGACTGTGTTCCCTTTGTTTAAAGTCTCCAGGTCAGTACCGGGGGCCGACAGCGTCCTCCCCTTTTCCCTGGATTTCCCTCAATTCCATCATTTTCAGTCTTTCCCTGCCCCTCTCCCCGGAGCCGGGCCCGTGGTGGGTGAGGGCAGCACTCAGAGTCCCAATTTTGGGATGGTTTAAAGGGTCCCACCTGTTTTTTGGGATGTTTCAGAGGCTCCTGCCTGGATTTTGGTTGGCATCCGTGGTCGAGGCGTCGCTTCCCAAACTTGTGGTGGAGGACAGGATGGGTTTGTGGAGTTCCGTGGTCCTGGAGGATCCTTGGTGTTCCTGAAAGGATCCTTGGTGACCATGGAGAGATTTTGGGTGTTGCTAAAAGGATTCCTGGTGCCCCTGGAGGGATCCTGGTGATCCCAAAAGGATCCTTGGTGCTCTGCTTTTTTCATGATTTTTGGGATTATTTTTGGGATTATTTTGGGGATTATTTTTGGGATTCAGTGGCTACTTTTTTTGGGATTCAACAGTGATTTATTTTGGAATTCACTGGTGCTGCTTCTTTGGGATTCAACTGTAATTTTTGGGGGGATTCAATTCTGATTTTTTGGGGGATTGAGTGATGATGGTCTTTGGGATTCAATGGTGATGTTTTCTTGGAATTCGGTGCCAATGGTCCCTTGGGATTCAGTGGTGACTTTCTTGGAACTCAGTGGTGATTCTTTGGGATTCAGTGGTGATGGTTTTTAGGGAGTCAGTGGTGATTCTTTGGGATTCAGTGGTGATGGTTTTTAGGGAGTCAGTGGTGATTCTTTGGGATTCAGTGGCGATGGTTTTTGGGATTCAGTGGCAATCCTTAGGGATCCAGTGGTTGAATGTCTCAGGCAGTTCCTGGAGGTGTCAAACCCAGCACAAGGAAGCACGGCAGAGAATTTGTAGGATCCGTGAGATTTGGGGAATCTTTTCCAACCAGGAAAGACCCTACCGACCCCTCTTTCCCTGCCAGCCCCAAGCGAGGGCCCACAAACCCTTGGTGACACCTCCCGAATCACGAGCGCCAGGGTGACATCCCGAAGGACGTTGATGTGGGACCAGGAGCGAGAATTATGGAAAAAAACCGCATTTTCCCGACCCTTTGGAACATTTTCCCTGCCTCCCGTCTCCTTTTCCGCCTCTGTCTGGGGGGATGAAAGCGCCGCCGCGTCCTGGCGGAGGTGACAGCGCCGGCGAGGCCACCGCTAATGGGGACATTAATGAGCTTTGTCTCCCGGCCCCAAAGCGCCTCCTGACCCTTCCCGAGGGTTGTGAACACCTGGAGGAAACCGGCGCCGCTTTCATCCAGCCCGGAAAAACCCTGGAGCGGCCAGGGAGGGGGTGGAGGTGGCTTTTGTCCCCAGAAGTCCCCGGGTTTTGTCACCAAAGTCCTGCTGAAGGTGACAGGAGGGAGCTGGGATGGGATGAGCCGGGAATTCTGTGTGGGAATGGTGGGAATGCTCGTGGCTTCCCAGGGGAAGGGGTGGTGGCCTCAGGTGTCCCAGAGCAGGGGACAGGGGAAGGGACCCGTGGGATAGGGAAAAGTGTCCCCATCCCGTAGAGACAGGTTGTCCCCATCTCAATGGGACAGGCGAAGGGATTGTCCCCATGTCACTGGGAGAAAGGAAAATATTGTCCCCAACCCCGTGGGACAGAGGAAGGGTTGTCCCCAACCCCTTGGGACAGAGGAAGGGTTGTCCCCAACCCCGTGGAACAGAGGAAGGGTTGTCTCCAACCCCGTGGAACAGAGGAAGGGTTGTCCCCAACCCTGTGGGACAGAGGAAGGGTTGTCCCCAACCCCGTGGGACAGAGGAAGGGTTGTCCCCAACCCTGTGGGACAGAGGAAGGGTTGTCCCCAACCCTGTGGGACAGAGGAAGGGTTGTCCCCAACCCCGTGGGACAGGGAAATGTCCCCATCCCCCGGTCCCCACTGCCCTCTCCCGTCCCCGGCCACCGTTCGCCTTTTAATTACAATTATCCAATTACTGCTCCTCCTCCATGGGCTTTTCCCTCCCCCTCTTGTAAAACTGGGTTACAACCAGTGGCATCTTCATCCTCCCCATCCTCCTCATCCTCATCCACCCTGTCCTCATCCTCCTTCTCCTCATTCTCATCCTCCTCATCCTGCGCATTCTCCTCATCCTCCTCCTTATCCTCACCATCCTCATCCTCCTTACCCTCATTCTCCTCTTCCTCCTCCTTCTCCCCATCCTCCTCACCCTCCTCCTCCTCCTCCCTGGGGCTGTCTGAGCTCTCGGTTCCCTCGCTGGCTCCTGGCCCCGGTTGCCACCTGGCCACCCTCGCTGCAGAAGTTCCAGACGCTTCCCCCGGGGAATTCCGGGGCACATCCACAGGTGATCCACCCCGGGAGAAGCTCGGGGTGCAGTGAAATCAATTCCCCGGTAAAAATTCCCCGGTGGAAGCAGTTCCCGGTGGAAATTCCCCGGGATCCGCGGCCTGGAGCCGCTTTTCCATCCCGGAGAGCGGGCCGGGGCCGGCGCTCGCCCTGAGGGATGAGCAGGTGTCCGGGGGCCGGGGCAGCGCCGAGAGCTCCCCAAAATAGAGCCGGGAGCGGGGGGAGAGGATGCGGCCCCGGCTCCCCGCGGCTGCTCCTGCCAGAGCCGCCTGACGGCTGCAGCGTCGTCAGAGCTGTACCTATAATTACTGCACCTATAATTACCGTCTGATGTGCCGCAATTAGAGCCCCCGCCGGCAGAGGAGTTGGAGCAGACAGGAGCGGCCTTGGCTGCCTGAGAGGGCTTCCAGCCCTTACTGGAGCCTTCCAGCCGTTCCCAGTCCCTTCCATCCTCTCCCGAAGCCTTCCCAGAGCCTCCCAGCCCTTCCCGGAGCCTTCCAACCCTTCATGGTGCTTTCCATCCTCTCCCGGAGCCTCCCAACCCTTCCCGGAGCCTCCCAACCCTTCCCGGAGTGTTCCAGCTGTTCCTGGTTCCATCCAACCCCTCCGGTTCCTTCCATCCCTTCCCGGTTCCTTCCATCCCTTCCCGATGCTCTCCAGCCCCTCCTGGTGCCTCTTTCCAGTTCCTTCCAGCATTTCCCAGTTCCTTCCAGCATTTCCCAGTCCCTTCCATCCCCTCCCTGTCCCTTCCATCCCCTCCAGGCGCCTCCACCTCTCCTGCCCTGCCGGGAGATGAATTTTGGGAAAGGTACAAAACCAAAGGGCTCAGCCCCGTGCCCAGGATCTGTGGTGTTGGTGGGGAATGGGATCTTTATGGGATCTTTATGGGATCTTTATGGGATCTTTGTGGGATCTTTATGGGATCTTTGTGGGATCTTCGTGGGATCTTTGTGGGATCTTTGTGGGATCTTTGTGGGATCTTTGTGGGATCTTTATGGGATCTTTGTGGGATCAGAAAATGGTTTGGGATGGAAGAACCCTGAATCCCACCAGGCACGGCCACCTCGCACCATCCCAGCTGCTCCAAGCCCTGTCCAAACTCCTGTTTCACCCCTAAAACCCCAAATCCCCCTCTCAGCAGGGATCCCTCATTCCCAGCCACAGGGCTGAGCTTCCCTCCGTCCAAACACCCCAAATTTTATTTTGATCAGTGCAAAATCCTTACACAAAGCCACAGAAATTCCCCAGGAGGGCTGTGAGCATCGCCCAACTCCCCCATTTCCTTCTTCCCTCTCCTGTTTTCCCCCAATTCCCGTTTCCTCACCCCCATCTGCCCGTGCCCAGTTTAAGCCACAACTCCCAGCCCTAGGCGAGGTTTTAAAGCTTTTATCGGAGCCCAGGGCCTGAAATTCACAATAAACCCCAACAAATAGCAATGATTCAGAACCTCTCCGCTGCGAAAAGCCAGACCAGGACCTCAATTAAGCCATTTGCAAATCGTTAATTTAAGAATTGCTCTCGGATGCCTTTAAACCGCTCCCTCCTGCCGCTTCCAAACGGGTAAAGAGCGCGGGGATATAAACTGAGAGGTCGGGAAATGCTGATTTAACGGCGGATTTTGGCACCGGCAGCAGCTCCGGACGCGATTGAAATCCCGGGGCTGCCTTGGGAGGAAGAGCAGAGGTCCCCAGGTGAGGTGGGAGCTGCTGGGGCGTCCCCAGGGGATGGAGCTGGAGATCCAAACCTCACCTGCCTTGAAAAATTCCACTTATTTCCTCTGGATTTAACCATTTCCAAACCCCCAGCTATGCCGAGGCTTTTCCAGGTATGCTGGGGCTTTGGAAATGGTTAAATCCAGAGGAAATAACTGGAATTTTTCAAGGCAGGTGAGGTTTGGCTCTCCAGCTCCATCCCTGGAGCGGGATGGTCCCAGGGGTCGGAGTGACCCCCTGGATTTATCCCATCCTGCAGATTTACCCCATCCCGGGAGCAGGGGCAGCCTGGCAGTGGTACAGCCAGGAGGTTCGACACCTCTCCTGTGGCATTTTGGGATCTTCCTGCACGAAAAGGGGAGAAAATCTGCGGCTGCCTCGTCCCTGGAAGTGTCCAAGGCCCGGCTGGAGCAGCCCGGGACAGTGGCAGATGTCCCCAACCACGGCAGGAGGCGAACCTCAGGGTTCCCTCCATCCCAAACCCTCCTGGGATCCTTCCAACGACCCCAAAGCGCCGTGAGGAGGGGATTTGTGCCCCCAAACCCCAGCGCTGCCCCTGCTGAGGCTTTTCCCTCTCCCCTCTCCCCAAATCTGGACTCTCCTGGCCCGGCCCCTGCTCCCAGCGCTGCCGCAGCCGCTCCTGGCGCTTGTCCCTTCCCCTTCCCCTCCCACAGGTGGATTTGGGGATATTTTAAGGCAGAACCGGGCACATCTCCCGCTCCTGCGGCCGCTCTGAGCGAAGTGAGCAAAGGGAACGGGGAGAAGGCTCCGGAGCAGCGGGTTTGGGGCCGTGCCAGGGCGCCGGCTGCAGGCGGTGGGCGCCGGGCGCGCCGGGCGCCAGCCGGGCCCCGGAGGTGTCACTGCAGCCCCGGGAGGCCGTGCCAGGCCCCGCTCGGCTCCGGGGAACAAATTCTCGCTTCTCCAGGAGGGGCTGGGTTCCGCCGCCAGCTGGGGAGCAAAACCCCAAATCCTCGGGCTGATGCAGAGGGTGCTGCGGGAACAGCTTGGGATGGAGGGCCGTGGGAGGCTGCAGGGGACCTGCGGGTGCCAAAATTCCCTCGGCTCCACCTGGCACCGCTTGGCAGCTCCCGTCTGGGAGCGGCGCCGGGCCCTGCCAGCGCCGAGGGCGATGCCAGGCTCGGCAGATGTTGCCCGCGGATCCGAGCAGGCTGAGCCATCCCCGCCACACCTCCGGCTGCTTCTGCTCGGGCTTTGAGGAGTTTTTGGTGTGATTTGAGAACTCAGCAGCCGTCACTTGGCTGGGTTTGATCAGGAGCTGCATTTCCGGGCCCTTCAGCTGTGAAAGGCTCGGAGCTGCGCGGTGCCAAGAGGTCCTTAAGGGTTTTTTTCACTGCTTAGCTCGGTTTCTTCCCAATCCCATACCTCACTGGCACTGGCAGCTTCCAAGGGGAAAAGGTTTTTCTGTCTGCCTGGAGAGGGGTTTTTGCTGGGTCTGGTGTGTCCTGCCTGTGCCGCTGTCCCTGTCCCTGCGGCCTCCAGCGCTGCCACCCCCGCCTGGGGGCACCGCTCAGGGATTGGGGTTTTGGTGCGAGGAGCAGGAATTTGGGAATTTGGGGATTTGGGGCAGTACTTCCTGACCAGGCTCTGACATGGCACCGCCCAAGGGAATGGGGCACAGCCATGCCCACCGGGAAACACCATCCAAAAATGGGCACATCCACCCCCACCTGGCACTGCCTAAGGGAATGGGGCCCATCCATGCCCACCTGGCACCCCCACCCCTCCGGGCACAGGCTGATCCAACCACGGGCCGGTCTTTGTTGGCCTCCCAGTGTCCCTGCCCTCCTGGGCAGCCCCTCTGTCCCTCTGTGCCATCCCCGATCCTCCCCCTCCAGCGCTCTGTTTGTCCCCATCTCTGGTGGCCGCGCTGGTGACACAAAGGCCCCTCTGTGTCACTGTGAGGGCACCGCCTGTGTGAATATTGCTCTATAGACTGGGTGAGGGCACAAAGCCCCGCTGTCTGTGCCAGCTCCGGGAGAGTGCCCGCATTCCTGATCCGTGACTGTCCCACTGTTCCCATCCCAAACCCCGATCTGCGACTGTCCCACTGTTTCTGTCCCAACCCCAATCCGTGACTGTCCCACTGTTCCCGTCCCAACCCCAATCCGTGACTGTCCCACTGTTCCCATCCCAGCCCCAATCCGTGACTGTCCCACTGAGTAAAACAGCACAGAATCTGACAAATATAAAAACTGAAACTTAGGGCGTCGTGAGGAGCTCCGGGATTCACCGAGAGAGGGGCCAGGAGGGGGAGCGGAGCGGGAATGGAATGAACGGAGCATCCAGCGGCTTCCTGGGAGCTGCTGAGAGCGAAATCGTGTCCTGGAGTGCAGGTGTGAATGCGGATGTCTCACTTCGACGTGTCGGAGCTGCTTTTAGCAGCTTTTTCCTCGGAATTGCCTCCTGGACACGCTGCGGCTCCAGCGGTGTCACCAGCAGTGGGTGACACCTTTGTCACCACTCTGCCAGCTCAGGGTTGTTCCACAGGGAAGTCCCCGCCTTGTGAGAGACCAAAGTGGGGGAAAACGGGGTTTGGATTTAAATCCAGGCGTTTCCCTCCTTTCCGGGGGGTTTCAGGCTGCAGGGAATGGTGACACTTCCCCTGGGGACTGTCCCTGTGCTGGCACAGCAGTGCCAGGCACGGGTGATGCTGGCTGGGATTTATCCCGGGATAAACCTGGGTGCTGGAGCTGCCCTCGGCTCCTTCCCCCATCCCATGGCATAGCACATAATGGCATTTATATAATAGATTCTTCTACAATTTTTATATTTCTGTCTATGTGTTAATAAGAGGAAATGAATCGTAGTCTTGTTTTGTAACCTTGTTTTGATTGGAACTCCAGTCCCCGTGGAATGGGGGACAGTGGGGACAGTGGGTGACAGCGATGTGGCGGCTCATTAACCCCTCATCAGCAGCGCAATCACAATTAAAAGGTCACCACATCCTCCCAGCCGGGTTTTCAGGGATCAGAGGGAAGGACAATTAATCCTCGCCGCGTTCATCTGCCAGCATTTTCCCGGGAAAATCTCCGTTATTCCCGAGTTTTTCCAGGGACAGGGAGCGCCTTCCCTGGAGCTGCGGGTCCTGAGAAACGTCCCGGCCCTGTCCCTGTCCCTGTCCCTGTCCCGCTGCGTGTCCTTGGTCACCTCTCCTCGCCATTTGTGCATCCAACCTTTTTGTCTCCTTTATTTTTGGAGCAATTCCCGCCTCTCCTCCAGGCAGGCATCAACCTCACGTGGATAATGTTGGATATTAACAGGGAAAGATTCCACCGGCCCCAAAGTGAGGGAGAGGAGGGGGGAAATCCCCCGCGGTGCGTGTGGGGTGCGGGAACCGGCCCAGGGCGCTCAGCTGCGAGGAGAAGGAATTTTTTGGGAAGGTTCCTGGTGTCGTGAGCGCCGCCTGTGCCAGCTGTGACTCACGGCTGCGGCTGCTGGGGAACCTGGAGAGGCTCCAAGAGGAGCTCAGGGCTCTGGAACTTCTCCCTTCTTGCCCTGGGCTGGGAGTGGGGAGCGCGCCTGGCCCTGCTCCGTCCGTGCCTCAGTTTCTCCAGTGTCAAAAATCGGGAAAATCCAAGGGGTGTGAGCACTCCTGAATTCCCAGCTCTTCCCACCTGGAGCCACCTGAGCTGCCCGGGGAGGTGTGGGGTCACCGTCCCCGCAGGTGGTTAAATGTCTCTTGGAGGTGGCACTTGGGGACACGGTGACACATCAGCAGTGGGGGAATGCTTGGAAGGCTTTTCCAGCCTTATTGATCCCAAGATTCAGGATTTTTAATGCTGTGGTATCAGCCTTTGGACTGAAATAACCCTGGGGGGTCACAGCCCTGTGGCGTGGGGCGAGCTTGAGTTTGGGGTTCCTTTGGCCGGGGCAGCATCTCCCCAGACCCATGGGGATGGCACCGCGTGAAAACCGCCCAAAATGTGGGGGCAGGGATGGTTTCATGTGTTTGGGAGGAGCAGGAGGAGCGGGCTGTGCCCCTCAGGTGTTCACCGCTCCTCCTTCCTTCGGAATCGTCCCCTCACCCTGGGAATTTTGGGAATGGTCAGTTCTGTCCGTGGAGGTTGTGGCTTAACCCTGCCCGCAGTGACCAGCGCCGTGTCCTGGGGACGAACCCGGAAAACCGCTGGGGACAAACCCAGAAAACCGCTGGGGACAAACCCAGAAAACCGCTGGGGACAAACCCAGAAAACCTCAGGAATTCCTTCCCGAGCTCCCCAGGGCATCAGCCGCGGGCTCACAGCCGGGACATTTCGTGGTGCCAGTGCCCAGGGCTGGGCAGCTCGGTGCCATCAGGGACATCCTGGCTCCCTGGACCCTCGGGGCTGGCTCCGGGGGTGGTGGCAGCTCGGGCAGAGCCCCGCGGTGTCACCGGCGGGGACACGGGGAGGGCAGCGCGACAATCCGGGCGCTGATGGCTCTGCCCGGCTACTGGCACTGCCCGGCCCATGTGATGCGTTTGAGGGGGCACGCTGACATTTCCAGGGGAAGGAGGGGGAGAAAAAAATCCCCGAGGGACCCGCAGGGAGCTCCGGAACGGCGGAAAACAGAGCGAGAACCGTCCGCGCCCGGCGGAGCGAGCGGAGGGACAAACCGGGGGGAAAGTTGCCAGGGCAGAGCCAGGATGTGAGGGGAAGCGATGGGAGCTGGCGGAGCAGCGGGAGCGGGGAATGCCGGCCGCGGAGGCGGCCCTTGGAGCCCCTCGGTAGCGCGGGGAGAGGAGCGGGGAGCGCTCGGCAGCAGCGCGGCCTCGCTGCGGCTCCGCTCCCCGGCGCGGAGGACTCGGCGCTGGCTGTGAGCCGGCGGCGCTGGGTTTGAGGTGACGGCGGCGGCGCTGGATGCGAGGTGACAGCCGCCGCACGCCTGCGAGGTCAGAGCCGCGCGATCAGGTCGGTGCCATCCTTCCCTCGCTCGGTAACGAGCCCACCCCGCCTTTAATTAGCGCCGGCAGCCAGCGCCGCCCGGTCCGGCTGCTCGGAGCCGACCCTGCCGGGCCCGGAGCGCGGCTTTCAATGCCAAAATGCTCATCGAGCCCGTGCCCGGCCCGCGTTAAGCGGATGCGATGAGCTGCGTGTGTTTGTCGCGCAGATCGGCGAGCCGCGCTCCGAGCCGAGCCGCCTGCCGCTGCCCCCGTGATGCTGCCCCGCTGGGCAAAGCAGCCCCCTGGAGCCTCCCCCCGAGCCGCGGCCGGGCTGCGGGAGCCGGGCAGAGCCAGCGAGCCCGGGGACTACCGGCTGCCAGCGCTGCTCGTGGGTATGGACCGGGGGACGTGGGGATGGGGGTGCGGGGTCCGCAGGCTCCGGGGATGAGCTGTGCCCTGGGAGTGATGGATGGGGTGGGATCGGGTGGTCCCAGATCCTCACAGGGGGCTCTGGAGTGGCCTGGAAATGGTCCCAGATCCTCACAGGGGGCTTTGGAGTGGCTTGGGGTGGTCCCAGACCCTCACAGGGGGCTCTGGAGTGGCTTGGGGTGGTCCCAGCCCCTCACAGGTGGACAGTGCCCCGGGAAGTGATGGATGGCAGTCCCAGCCCCTCACAGATGGGTCCTGCCCCAGGAAGGGACAGAAGGCCCAGCCTGGGGACAGTCCCAGCCCCTCACAGGTGGGCTCTGGGTGGCCTGAGGATCCCAGTCCCACACAGGTGGGCTCTGCCCAGCAGCTGATGGATGGTGTAAGCCGGGGGATGCCCTGGTGACCTCTGGGGTGGCCTGGGGGTGGTCCCAGCCCCTCACAGGTGGGCACAGATGGCGTGGGATGCGGCGTGCCCGGCTCTGAAGGGAGAAGGAGGAGGAGGAGGAGGAGGAGGCGCAGGGCTTCAGGCAGCTGCTGCTGCCCTCCTTTTGCTTGACTAAACCCCGCTGCCTGGACAGCGCTGGCTGCCGCTGGTGGGAGGCGGCGGGCGGGGGGGACGCGGCTGGGCCCCCGATGTGCCCGGCAGGGCAGGAGGGGACAGCAGGGGACAGCAGGGTGCGCTCAGCGGGCCGAGGGGTGGCACGGCGCGCCGGCCTTGTCCTCGTGTCACCCGCGTTGTGTCGAGGTGGGATGTGCCACCACCCTGCGAGGAACCGGCTCGGTGTCGCCGTGCCCTGCGGCCAGGGGGATGTGTCACATGTCCCCGCAGCCTCCCTGTCCCGTGGCCGCTCAGGCTGACAGCGAATCCTTGCAGGATTTCACCCCGTGTTTTCCATCCCTGAGCACGTTTTCCTGCCGAGGCTCTGAGATATTTTTTCCCAGCTTTTCTGATTTTTAACGAGCTGTGACTAACCGGGCTGGCACGGCAGGCGGTGACCAAGCACCAACGTGCTACCTGTGCGCCCAGAAATAGGGGCTGCTCTCCACACCCCCGCCGGGAGCATTCCCGGTCTCCCCAGCCCCCCCCGGGACACCCACCCGGCCTTTCCCAGCCTCTCCCACGCCTGGCAGTGCCCAGCTGCCAGCAGGAGTCACCCAAAGGGGCAGTGCCACCCAAATCCTGCCTGGAGGCTGCGGGATCACAGCTCGTTGCTGTGGATGGAGCTGCTGAGCTCCGGGGTGGGCTCCGAGCCCATTCTGGGGGTGGCAGAGCCAAGATTTGGGTGAGTTGGGTCTCCTGTGCCAAGGATGGAGCTGGCTGTGGGATTGCCGCGGTCCCAAACCCTCTGAGCCAGGAAAAATCCCCTCCCCAGTGCTCCTTCGTGGAATTGAGCCCTCTGGAGATCCAGCCTGGCGGGGCAAAGGGTGGGCCTGGCTTGGATCCCTCCCCTCGTGGCTTCCCTGCGAGGATTCATCCCTCATGGAGTGGGATTTGGGATGCCAAAGGCCCCGTGCCCGGCTCTTTGCCCTGGCAGCTGCTGGTGGCCACAGGCCAGGCTGGAAGGTCACAGTTCCTTCTGCTGCTCCTTCCCGTTCCTCCTGTCATGGAAGTCTAGATGGGATTTTGGGAAGGAATTCCATCCTGAGAGGGTGGGGAGGGGCTGGGATGGAATTCCCAGAGAAGCTGTGGCTGCCCCTGGATCCCTGGGAGTGTCCCAGGAGCCGCCTGGGGCAGGGGGAGCTGGTTCTGCTTCTCAACCAAACTGACACGGCTGAGTCACGGCCCCACATCCTCACCTGCCCCACACGGAGCCTGCCAGGACCCAAAATCCTGGGAAAATCCTTTCAATTCCGACCATGTTTCCCCCCTGTTCCCATTCTGGGTTTGACCCGCTCCCCTCTCAGCAGCCAGACCCGTGTCCCTCCCGTCCGTGCCTCAGTTTCCCTGTGCCAAGGGAGGTGCCCGGGCCATTCCCATGGCAGCTGCCAGGCCCCGGCTGTGCCGCGGGGGTGGGGACGAGGCCACAAAGCTCCTTCTGTGGGAGCCGCCAGGAGCTGGCCAGCCTCGCCTCGCCTTTATTTTTATCCCGCGTCCCCGAGCTGCTGGCGCGTCCCCAGCCCTGCCAGCCGAGGATGTCACCCTTGCCAGGGCACGCAGGGCTCCGTCCTCCTCCTCCTCGCGGCTCTGCCCCGGGCAGGGATGTTTTCCATGCTCCAGGAATGCCCCGGCTCAGCCTCCGGCCAGCGGCCGGACACAGAGCCAAGGGCAGCGGGAAGATTTCCCCGGCTCTGCCAGCTGGATTTCCTCCTTCCCTCCTTCCCTCTGCCCCTCATCTTTCCTTGGCTTTCCAAGGGAAGCAGGAAGATTGTTCCTGGCTTTCCTAGCTGCAATTTGCCCTTCCCTCTGCCCCTCATCTTTCCTTGGCTTTCTGAGGGCACTGGGAAGATTCTCCCAGCTCTCCCAGCTGGAATTTGCCCTTCCCACCCTCTGCCCCTCGTTTTCCCTTGGCTTGCTCCTTGCTGCACGGCCCCAAGCGAGCGTCCAGGTGTGCCGGCCCTTCCCTTGGCACTGGCTCCCCGGGATTTTGGGAGGTGAACTCGTCTCCCGTCTCCATGTGGGCGCGTGGGCGCGATCACACCCGGCGAGGTGGGAAAAAGTGGCGGCTGCTTTTTCCAGGGCCGGCCAGATGGGATTTCTCCCTTCGCTCTGGGTTCTGACAAGTGACATGCAGGATTTATCCGCGGGAAGGAGCCGCCTGGCAGGGCAGTGCCGCGGGGCGATGCCAGCTGAGCTCCGAGGAGCTGCAGCCTCGGCCGAGCTCCGCGTCCCGCCGCAGCTCCGGGGTGGGAATTTGCGGGATGCGGGCGGGAGAAGGCGGCGCCCGGGGCTGGGAACGGGCACGATCCCAGGATTTCACGCGGAGAATCCGGACTGGCACCGTGAGCGGGCACGGTGCCCCTGCCCAAAGCCAAGTGGAATCGGCGGGGTCCCGTCTGGGAAGTTCCCAGTGGAGCTGTGTGTTTGTGGAGCGGGGAGGATGTTTAATTTTCCACCGTTCCACTGGAATTTGGGAGTGAAAGGCGCCGCGGGGAGCCCGCTGAGCCCCGGCAGGCATCCTTGGGAAGGGGAGGATGAGGCGGGAGAACAATTCCCGCATCCCGGGGGATATCACGGGACGTTTGTCCCCTGCTGGGTGCTCACGGTCCCCTGCGGGTGGCCTTGGCGTCACCTGGCTCTTCCCAGGGGATTTGGTGGCCGCCCCATGAGCTCGGCAGCGAGGGGAGGGTGGGGGATTTTCATCCCGGTCGCCGCCAGCTTTGGCTCCTGTGTCGCTGTGAGAGGGACAAGGACACCCTGAAGTCCCCTCACTTCCACATTTCCGTCCTGGGACGGACCCTGGGTCCGCCCAGCTCCCGGCAATCCCGCAGCCCCAAGGCTGGAATTCCCTGGGAATTGACTTTAAGTGGCCAGACCCGACCAGGGTTGGCCCTGTCGGGGACATGGCGGTGGCAGGAGAGGGGACACCGGTGTCCCCTGGTGTCACCTGCCTTGTCCCTGCTCCTGGGCTCGCGTTTGCTCGGAGAATTTGAGCATCTGGGCAGCTCCCAGCGCTTTTTGGGTGTGAGGGCGGGTCCTGTAAGGCGCTTGACCATCTCAAAATGAGTGGACACGATGGTGGCCGAGCCAGGGACGGGGACAGCAATGGCACGGCCGGTGACTCTGAGCCACCTGGCGTGGTGGAATCTCCCTGCCTATGGCAGGGCTGGGATCTGCCTGATTTTCCCACCTCAAACCATTCCAGAATTCCCTGATTTCCCACAGGCCCGACTCTGGCAGTGCGCGCATTCCCGGGGCCGTCTCTGCAGCACCGCACGAGTTAAACCGCGCGACGCAGGAGCTCCCCCCGCTCTCCCCACGCCTCCTCCCACCCGCGGCAGCGCGGCACGGAAGGGGTTAGCACCGGGCAGGGCTCCGGGAGCCGGGCAGGCTCGCTGGGCGCCGGGCAGTGCGGCAGTGCAGCCTCCGGGAGGAAGCGGGAGCATCCCGCTCTTCCGGCCGCGCCAATGGCCGGGCGCGGGGGAGCCGCATCGCTCCGAGGGGCTGCGGCCCTCCCGGCTGCCTCTCTCCCCAAATGCACTCCCCGCCTCCCCTCCCCTCGCCCCTTTTTGTGCGAGCGCTTTCTCGGGCGATTTTGCACGCTCCGCTGATCGCTCGCCGCGACCCGCGCGAGGTTTCGCTGCCTCATGAAGATTTATGGGACTGCAGTAATAAACTGGGTTTGAGACGTTCGTCCGGATGATAAAACCCCACCGAGCCGCTGCTAACGGGGGGATCCCAGCCGGATCCCGCAGCCGCTCCAGTTTTTGGGGGCCTTTCCCTGCCCTGTCTCCCAGGAGCTCCTGCCAGCGCCGTTCCTGAAGATTTCCACCCAAACCGGTCTCTCCGGTCTCACTGTTTTCCCGGGAAGGACGCGATGGCCGTGCCCTGCTAGCAGCCCGGGGCTCCGGCCCCGGCACGGGTGACACCTCTGCTGGCAGGTGGGGACGATGGGTGGATGAATCGGCAAAGAGAACCGCGTTCCCTCAACCTCCCTCTGCTCGGAGAGGGGCTGGCCAGGATCTACCGCGGCATCCTGGCCGTGGTGGGAGCCCTGCGCCCGGCCAAGGAGCCGCCCGCAGCCCCGGCAGAGCGGAGAGCTGCCCCCTCCGTGCCCCCGGAGCCGCTGCCCGGCCGCCGTGGGAGCCGCGCTGCGCCCGCGGGTAAGCGAGGGGACGGTCCCGGGGCGGGGGACGCGGCCCGCAGGGTGTCCCCGTGGGCTGGGCTGGGCTGGGCAGCGCGGGCAGGCTCCGGGCGGGCTCTGCCACCCCAGTGACCTACTTGGAAGCAGCCTCGGGCAGCACTTTCCAGGGATCTGCTGCGGCCGTGTGGGAACCGCTGCATTCCTGAACTGCTGCAGGAGGAGGAGAAAAAAACTTTGTGGGGGACTTGAGGTGGAATTATCGCCAGGAGGGAAGGGTTAACAGCCTTTCCTTCAGCCTGGCCCTGAGGGTTTTCAGGTTCATTTCCACAAACGGCCCCCAGGCTGTTTCCTTGCGGCACCATCCCTGCCCGCTGCGGGTGCCATCCCCTCTGGATGGGATCTCTGGTGGCATCTCCGGAGCGCTGACACGAGGCCAGCGCACGTGGCTGTGGCGACTTTTCCGCCCCTGGCCCCGGCTGGGCTCCCGGATCAGAACATTTGCGATGTTGTGGGGTCGGGGCCGCCTCATCCTCGCCGGCCCCGCGTCCCGGGGATGGAGCGGGCAGCGGATGCGGCGCAGCGGGGGCTGGAAGAGCCCCTGAGGGTCTCCAGCTCCTCCGTGCCGCTGTTCAGATCATCCCTCGGAGCGGGCGAGCGGAGCTGGCGCGTTCCGCTCCCGGAGCGTGTAATTGGGGAGCGGGGCGCTGCATGCTGATCGCGGAGCGGGAGGGGCCGGGAAGGAGCTGCGAGCGCGGCCTCAGCCCCGCGCTGCTGCAGCGGAGCTGGGGCGGGCACCGGGAGCTGGTGGCGGGGGACAAACCCCCTCTGTCACCCCAAAATCCCCGTTCCTGCAGCTCCCCCCGGCTCCGGGAGGGAGAGGAGCTGCGGCTCCTTCTGCTGCAGCTACGGCTGGCGGGGCTCGCCTCCATCCCCATCCCCGGCCACAGAATTCCCGTGGGACGGGAGGAACCCGGGAGTTCTGCGGCGCTCGGGACCCGGCGTTCCCCAGGGATGGTTTTGGTGGGCTCGGAGCGCAGCGGGGCTGGCCCCGGGTCCGATCCCCCACCCCGAGCAGGCTCCTGGCTGCTCCCGAGGGTGCTCCAGAGCTTTCCAAGGGCTCCGAGGCTGTGGCTGCGCGGGGTGTCGGGTGCTGGGTGCAGCTCCTGCCCAAATTTCTGCTCTGGGGTCGCGGAGCCGGTGCTGGGGAGAGCGGCCGAGGCAGGGGAGGAGTTTTCCAGTTTGGATTTGCATTTCCCCGTCAGGACCGCGCGTTGTGGGGCTGTGACGGGAGCGGGCAGAGGGGCAGGCAGCTCCTGGGGTCCCGGGGGGTTCAGGACGAGCTGCTCCAGCGGGATTGCCCATCAGGGCTGGAGTTTGGCAGCCGCTGGCAGCCCGGGGCGATGCCCTGCCCGCGTCCCCGTGGCCATCGGGGTTCCCTCGGGCCGCTTCCCCCGGGGGAGTTCGGGATGCTCGCCGTGGTGGAGGTGCCGCCGTCACCTCCCCGGTGCCACTGTGACCTCCCTGGTGTCACCGTGACCTTCTCAGTGCCACTGAGACCTCCCCGGTGCCACCTTGACCTCCCCGGTACCACCGTGACCTCCCTGGTGTCACCATGACCTTCTCAGTGCCGCTGTGATCTCCCTGGTGCCACCTTGACCTCCCCGGTGCCAGGGGCACCCGGCAGAGTGAGGGAGGGACGGGATCTTCAGCTCTTGCCACATTCCAGCTCCGTTTTCTGGGAAAAGGGGGGACAGCCCGGCCAAGGTGACATTCGGTGACAGAGCTGGGAGTGATGGAGCTGCACCGGTGGATTTTGGAGCAGGGAAGGCTTTGGGATGTCCCCGTGGCGTTTGTGAGCGCGTGATGTCCCCGCTGGGCTGGTGACAAAGCCGCTCGTGCGACCTTCAGTGGAGGAATCGCGGCCGTGGCCCTGCTGATAACGCTTTCTTATCAGTTTGATATCAAACTGATCTGCCGGGCTGATAAATAATTGAGGGGGGGGTGGAATAAGGAAAAAGGGGAAAAACCTCGCTGTGATTTGTTTACGGGGAGCCGCGGAGGGAAGGCACAGGAAAAAGCAGGAGATGAATTAGATGAATTATGGATCAAGGTTAAAAGGGGAGCAGGAAGGGGAGGCTGAGCCCCGCAGAACGAGCTGCGAAATTCACCAGCGGTGGCAAAGCCAGCCCCTGGCCTCGGGCCAGGCTGGCACCGCTCCAAGGACTGGGGACAGCAGCTCCCAGATGGCGTGAGACCCGCCAAAGCGGATTTTGGGGGTCCTGGAGCCGCCCCGCAGCGGGCACAGGGCTGGGCAGAGGCCGGGGGCTGCGGAGTGGCCTCGAGCTGCGGGCACCGAGGCGGTGCCAGGCGCTGGCAGCGTGCGGGGACTTCCAGGCATCCATCGGCTCTGCAGCTTCCCTGGAAGTCAGATCCCAGCGTGCTCGGAATGAGTTATTAGCGAAAGGACAAGTCCCTGTCACCTCTCTGCGCCAGGGACCCTCTGTCTGTCCCCCTGTGCCCTCTCCTGCCTGCCCGGGCTGGGCTGAGCCCCGGGAAGGGCTGGGATGGGGCAGAGCATCCCAGGGGTGCCGGGATTGGTACCCTCAGGCACTGGGAAGGGCTGGGATGGGGCAGAGCATCCCAGGCGTGCCGGGATTGGTACCCTCAGGCACTGGGAAGGGCTGGGATGGGACAGAGCATCCCGGGGGTGCCGGGATTGGTACCCTCAGGCACCGGGAAGGGCTGGGATGGGGCAGAGCATCACGGGGGTGCCGGGATTGGTACCCTCAGGCACCGGGAAGGGCTGGGATGGGGCAGAGCATCCCAACAACCCTGGGCTTGGTGGCCGCCGGCCGGGCTGGCCCCTGTGAGCAATGGCTGCAGGATGGGCACTGAGCCCCCGCTGGGGTCTCTGGGGGGACATGGGGGTCCCGTCCCCCCTCCCCAGTGCCTGCACTCACCACCCTCCCCCCACCCTGCCTGATTTCATTTTCTTTTCGCTCTGTCCTGTGTCCGTGTGCCCCCGTGTGTCCGTGCTCCGGTGCCGTGTCCGTGTCCCCGTGTCCCCCGTGTGTCCCTGTGTCCCCCGTGTCCCCGTGTCCCTGTCCCGTGTCCCGTCCGTGCTGTTTTCAGTCACCCAGCGCTGTTCCATTCCCGTTTCGCTCTGATCATCGCGGCTTTGGTGGGACCCCAGCCCCTGCACCCCCTGGCCCCTCCATCCCCGCTGTCCCCTCATCTCCTGCCGCGTGTCCGGGAGCGGGGACAGCACTGCCACCGCAGGGAGATGAACCCGGCACCCACCCCCTTCCCCGGGCACCCGTCTGAGGGGTGATCCCGCTGTGTGCACCCCACTGATCCCACTGTCTGCACCCCATTGAAGGATGACCCCGCTGTCCGCACCCCACTGAGGGATGACCCCGCTGTCCGCACCCCACTGAGGGATGATCCCGTTCCCAGCAAGGCTCTGCCATCTTTCCTTGCTGAAATCCCCCTCGCCGACCCCAAATCCCAACCTCCAACCTCTGCCCCATGGAGAGGACTGTCCCTATCCCTGCCCCACAGCTGGGGACCGCCTCCCCCCTTTCCCCATGGCCAGGGACCCTCTCCCGACCCCGCTGTGCTCTCCTGGTGCCCACGCAGATCCCGAAGGGACAAGTCCCCCCCGCGCCCCGTGGCCGGGGATTGTCCCTATCCCTGCCCCACGGCTGGGGATCGTCCCCCCGCTCCTGCCCCGTGGCCAGGGACTGTCCCCTGACCCCGCTGTGCTCTCCCGGGCCCGCACAGATCCCGACAGGACGAGCTCGCACATGATCTCCGCGGACGATGCCGAGTACCCGCGCGAGTACCGCACCCTGGGCAACGGCACCCGGCGCTTCTCCAACGTGGGGCTGGTGCACACCTCGGAGCGCCGGCACACCGTGATCGCCGCCCAGAGCCTGGAGGCGCTCACCGGCCTCCAGAAGACGGAGATGGAGCGCAAGCGGGACGCCTTCATGGACCACCTGAAGAGCAAATACCCGCAGCACGCCCTGGCGCTGCGCGGGCAGCAGGAGCGCCTGCGGGACCAGGTGAGGGCCCGGAATTGGGGGGGTGGGAGGGCTGGGAGGGGCTGGATGGAGGGGAAGGGGAGCGAGGGGGCGGTGGGTGTGTGTGAAAAGGGGGGTGGGTGCGCCAGTGATGGGGAGCGTCCTCCGGGGGTGAGGAAGGGAATATTCCTGCGGCGAGAGAGGGAATATTGCAGGGGTGAGGAAGGGAATCCTACAGGTGTGCGGAAGAGGATTGTCCAGGCGTGAGGGAGAGAATATTCCAGGTGTAAGAAGGCGAATATTGCAGGGGTGAGGAAGAGAATATTTCAGGTGTGAGGGAGAGAATATTTCAGGGGTGAGGGAGAGAATTCCCCAGACCTGAGGGAAGAATCCCCCAGGTGTGACAGAGAACCCCCCAGGTGTGGGGAGTGGAACCCCCCAGGTGTGGGGAGCAGAACCCCCAGAGATGGGGAGCGGAACCCCCCAGCATCTGGTGGTCTTTGCTCCATGCAGCAGAGCCCTGGGGATGGGCTGTTTGGGAGGGGACCCCTGACCCTGTTTTGGGGTGTTCTGGGGACCCCAAATCCCTTGGGCTTGGTGCCATGTCCACCACGCTGTCCTTCGGCTGTGTGTCCCCTTGTTCCTATCCTGGTTTGGGGTGCGCTGGGGACTGCAAACCCCCTGATTTGGCTCTGGTGACACCTCAGTGACACCAATGTGGCAGCAATAAATCCCCACCTCCCCCTGGGCAGCAGAACCTGGAGCACCCTTGGCAGGAAACCTCGGATCATCCCAAAAATCCCAGGGAAAAAAGGTCCCAAAATTCCCAAAACTCCCAAAACTGGAAGGAAATCCAGCTTTGCCAGGAAAACCAGGGCCATCGGAGCTGCTGCCCCCCCAAATGCCCCCAAACACCCAAATTTTGGGGAGGGGACAATAATTGATGGTGGCTTTGCTGTCACAATCCATATTTGGGGCATGTCCAGGCACAGAGCGCTGCTTCCTGGTAAATAAATGGGATTTTTTTCCCTATTATTACAGGGATTTAAAGACTTTCCTCTTTTTAAATAAGCAGCAGCTCTAAAAAGAAAAAAAAAGGGAAAAAATCCAGCTGGGGTTGTCTCAGGTCTGATAAGCTGCTAAGGATTTTTATAGGTGAAGGAATGATCTGGATTTGGGAATTATCTCCTTTATTCCTAAACCCAACCTGGATTTTTGGGCTTGGTTGCAGCTCATTCCCCACCCAAACACCCCAAAAGCCTACCATACTCCATTTTTTTTCCTTTTCCTCCCTTCTTTTCCTTCATTTCCCTGGCAGGCAATAAATAATGACAGGAATCCAGAAATCCTGGGAAGCGCAGGTGCCAACCTTTAAATGACATTGGGATCCAGCCCCGCCTGGAACGTTTGAAAATCACTTTGATATTCCAGAGGAGCCTGAAAAGGATTTCAGAATCCCGGCCTTTGCTGTTTTGTTTGGATTAAAAAAAAAAAAAAAAAAAAAAAAAAAGAGAGAGAGAGAGAGAAAAAAAAAAATTTAAAAGAAAGAA
>JAWWMR010000119.1:139852-153941 GCA_035047985.1 Basileuterus tristriatus
TCCCATCCCATCCCATCCCATCCCATCCCATCCCATCCCATCCCATCCCATCCCATCCCATCCCATCCCACCCCATTGATCCCATCCCATCCCATCCCATCCCATCTCATCCCATCCCACCCCATTGATCCCATCCCATCCCATCCCACCCCATTGATCCCATCCCATCCCATCCCATCCCATCCCATCCCATCCCATCCCATCCCAGCCCAGCCCAGCCCAGCCCGGGAAGGGGAGCTCGGGAGCGGTGCCAGCTCCTGTCACCGGCGGTGCCACATCGCTGTGACAGCGGCGACACCAGCGCGAGGAGGGGGCGGGCCCAGGCGGGCAGGGCTGGAAAATCGCGTGGAAAATGAACATTGCTGTGACTTGCGGCGCCGCGGCAGTGCCAGGAGGGGCTGGGCGCACCAGTGACACCAGTAGCCATGCTGGGCTGCTGTGCCAGCCCCTTTTCCCTCCTTTTTCACCCCGATTTGCTTCAATCCTCACCCCTCCCTTGCTCCCCGACACTCCAGCGACCCTTTGGGAGGGGCAGGAACCAGAGCAGGTTTAAATCCGAGCTCAGAGCTTCTCAAAGGGAAAAAATCCAAAAGTCAAACCAGGAATCTTAATGGTGTTTTTTTGTTTGTGTGTGTGTGTGTGTGTTCTCTTCTGTTTTATCTTTTCTTTGTTGTTAGCAACCCAACTACTGGAGCTTTAAGGTCAGTATTTTGGATTTTTCCTGCTTTCTCTCTGAAATGCATGTGCCTGGCTGTGGCTCTGGAGGGGGGGTGGGAGCCCGGGGTGGGATTTTTTGGATGAGGATTCCTGAGCTGAAGTCGCTTGGTCTCAGCTGAGCTGAAGCTGAAGGTGGTGAGAGGGAATTTTGGGGTTTGGGGTGAGCTGTGAGTTGTTCTGTGAGAGCACTCACCCCACGGGCAAATCCTGCTGCTCTGGAGTTATTCTGAGACAGAATTCTGGGAAAAGGATGGGAAAAGGCCGGTTCTGGATGGGGTTGGAAGCTCGGAGTGGCTGCTCCCAGCAGGGGTACAGGGCTTGCTCTGGTTTCCAGCCTCCTCCTCCTCTTCCTCCTCCTCCTCCTTGCCCAGGGACTCCCTGGCTGCCCTTCAAGGTCGCCGCCTTGCCGGGCGACCTTGGCGCGTTGTCCCCGATGGATTCGCTCTTCCCGTGGAAAAAAAAAAAAACAAACAAAACCAAACAACAAAAAACCCAGGGAATGTGGGGCCGGGAAGTGCGGGATACGAACATTTGTCCCGGGTTTTCATTTCTGGATGAAACGGGGCCGGAGCCGCGGCTCCCGGAGGTTCAGCCGGCCCCGGTTCCCACAGGGCATTCCCGGCGCTGCCAGGGGAGGGAAGGCGCGAAATCCGCAGGTTTTTAATCTTTTCCCCGGATTTTTTATCTTTTCCCCGGATTTTTTGCGACTAAGAAATAAAACAGGGCTGAACTTCAGGACCTTCCTGGCGCTTTCAGAGGAGGGAAGGCAAAAAATCCTCACTTTTAAATATTTCCCCCATTTTTCGTGCCCTTCCCCCGGGGTGTGCCATCGATCTGCCACCCCCGTGCCACTGTCACCTCTGTGCCACTGTCACGCTGCTGCCAGCCCCAGGCTCCAGGCAGATTCCCGATTTTCCAGGACACCCCAGTCTGTCTCCAGGACACCCCAGTCTCCAACACATCCTAATCCTCCCCGCACTTTCCCATCCCTCCATTCCCGCCCTCCCTGCCCGAAAATCCCGGCCGGGGCCACCCCAAAGGCTCGCGGGGGTTTTGGGACATCCAGGGCCACATCCAAGGGGGGAAATCCCGCGGGGAAGTTCAGTGCAGAGGGCCGGGGGCTCCCGCCGCGCTGATGCGAGGGGTGGGACGGAATTTGGATTCCCGGAGGAACGGGAAGATCCAAAGGCTCGGCAGAGCTCCTTTGGAGCCGGGACTTTAAAGGAACATCAAAGGCAGGCGAGTGAAAGATCCAGAAGGGCAAAACCGGCGGGGGACACACAAAGGACGCGTTTGTCTTTAGAACGAGAGTCAGGAGCGGCTTTGCCCGCACCGCGCTCCCGCTCCGGCCTCGGGACCGCGGCTGCGGCTGCCCGGGAGCCCCGCGCCTCCTCGCGGGAAGCCATTTCCACCTCGCGGCGCTCGGCCAGCCGCAGCGAGAGGCAGGAGATGAGTATTTGCTCGCAGGAGATGAGCAAATAGCAGGCAGCGAGTCCTGGGCTGCCGTAATCCCGCTGCTCCCGCCGGCCCCGGCTCGGCCGCGCTCCCGAGGGCCGCGGGGGATTGCTCCCGGTGGTTGTTCCCGGTGGGAGAGGGGATTTGGGGTGGGTAAACAGTGGGGAGAGGCTGCTTCGACCTCCTCGCTGTGGTTTTTGGGGTCCTCGCTGGTTTTGTGGCATCGCCGGGAGATGCTGTCCGTTGTTGTCCATCGATCCCGGGCTTGTCGATATTTATGGATGGGTTGGGTGGGAAAAGCGATTAAAGCTCTCCTGAGCCCACCCCCCTGCCCCTGGCGGGGGTGTCGCCCACCCCACCAGGGTGCTGGGAATGGGAGAGGCATCCTCAGCACAGGAACGGGGAAACTGAGGCACGGCGGGCATGGACGGGGTTGGGGAAGGTGTGGGGCGAGCAGCAGCGTCAATATTCATGAGGCTGCAGAGGATCCAGGCTTTTAAATATTCATCAGCACAGAGAACCTCTGCTGCCAGCAGGAAAATCGGGGAGAGGGGATGAGCAGCCCCCTTTTTCCTTCTTTTCATTTTCCCCTTTCCCCTTTTCCTTTCCCCTTTTCCTTTTCCTTTTCCTTTTCCTTTTCCTTTTCCTTTTCCTTTTCCTTTTCCTCTTCCTTTTCCTTTTCCTTTTCCTTTCCCTTTTCCCTTTTCCCTTTTCCCTTTTCCCTTTTCCCTTTTCCCTTCTCCCTTCTCCCTTCTCCCTTCTCCCTTCTCCCTTTTCCCTTCCCTCTCCAGGGACAGAGGGGCTTTACCTCGGGGACATCCAGGCGCTGTGACCCGCAGTGTCGGGAGTTTCTGGGGTCGGGGTCAGGGTTGGCAATGGCCCATGCCGGGGCCCATCCCAAGGCAGGGAGTCCCGCTCACTCCGGAGGGGCGGCCCCTTCCTTTAGTCAAGGGGTCCGGTTTAAAAACCCTAATCCGATTTGAACGCTAATCCTGTTAACATTGAGATCGGGATTAATTCTGCCTTAATCGGGATAATCCTGACAAAATGTTCAGCATTAGACGTGGGATGAGTTATTGCTGCCGGCAGCGGCAACGATTTTAATTTGGGGGCGGGGGGAGAGGGCAGGGGGCTGGGAGGGCGGCGCTGGAGAGGCCACAACCCCTTGGATGGGGGAGACTCCGGGAAAAACCCTTTGGATGCTGCTCGGAGCAGCCCGGGCCTCTCATCCCTTCCACTTCTGCCCCGAATTTCCTCCAGTTTTCCCCATTTTTTTTCCTAGCTGGGCATCTCCCAGCTCCTCCGCCTCTAGCTGGGATGTTGGAATTCCTTCCCGAGTGGAATCCATCGCTCCTGGCTGGTGCAGCTGAGGGAAAGGCGGAGCGGAGGGGTTGGGTTTCACCGGCCGGGATCAGGTGTCCGAGCGGGGCGGCACCACAGCCGGGAATGCCGGGCGCTGGGATGCAGCTGGGACCCGGGGCAGGATAGCCGGGCTCGGGATGCTGAATTCCCCTTGGGAATGCTGGGTTCTGCTCAGGGGTGGTGTATTCCAGCTGGGAATGCCGGATTCTGGCCAGGAATGTTCTATTCCACCTAGGAATGCCAGATTCTGGTCAGGAATGTTCTATTCCAGCTAGGAATGCTGGATTCTGGTGAGGAATGTTCTATTCCAGCTGGGAATGCTGGATTCTGGTGAGGAATGTTCTATTCCAGCTGGGAATGCCAGATTCTGGTCAGGAATGTTCTATTCCAGCTGGGAATGCTGGATTCTGCTCAGGGATGTTCTATTCGAATTGGGAATTACAGTTTCTCATCAGGGATGCCGGTTTTTGGTCAGGGATCTTCTATTCCATCTGGGAATGCTGGTTTTTGTTCAGGGATGCCAGTGTCTGTTTGAGGACACTGCATCCCAGTTGGGAAAACCGGGTTCTGGTCAGGGATGTTCTATTCCAGTTGGGAATGCTGGGTTCTGGTCAGGGATGCTCTGTTTGAATTGGGAATGATGATTTCTCATCAGGGATGCTGTTTTCTGGTCAGGGATGTTCTACTCCAGTCGGGTATGGCCATCCCATGGATCCCACCCCATGGATCCCACCCCATGGATCCCACCCCACCCCACGGATCCATCCCAGGGCTCAGCACCAGATGGGGTCTGGGCGGGACTCCAGGATTAAGCGATGAGAGGGGGATCAGCAGGGATTAATCCCGATCCGTGTCCAGCCAGGGGCCGGAGCCTCGGTAAATAACCGTGCCCGGGGCCCTGCCAGCCGTGCCAGCTGTTTGCCAGGGATTTCAGGGCTCCCTCGCCTTTATTCTCGTCCTGCGGAGGAGCTGCAGACGGGCAGCAGAGGGCAAGGAGCTGCCAGGACCTGCCAGGCCCTGCCAGGGCCATGCCCGGCCGCGCTCCGGAGCTCCCTCGGTGCCCATGGGGGGCGATCCTGGGGGCTCTGGGGGCCCCTGGAGGGCGCGGCCCCCAGCCCGGAGCTGCCCGGCCCAGCCCGGGAGGCTCCTCCCGGTGACGGGAGGGGAGGCTGAGCCCGGGGACAGGCGCCGCCGGTGGCACCGGGACAGCGAGGGTTTGTCCATCCCAGGTCTGTTTTGGGGATGGTCTCGGGGCTTTTGGGGATGGTCTCGGGGGTTTTGGGGATGGTCTCGGGGGTTTGGGGGCTGGTCTCGGGGCTTTTGGGGTGCGAGGGGGTGCGGAGCTCGGGATGGGGTGGGAATTGGAGCTCTGAGTGTCCCGGGGAGGTCAGAGGGGGACGGAGCCGCTTCTCCTCCGGCCGCTCCTGTCACCAGTCATGACCTGGAAGCCCCTCGGGTGTGGGATGGACGGAGGGGTCGGGCAGGACCCGTTTTTCCCTCGGGAGGGCTCGGGCAGGGCCCTGGGAGCCTGTGGGGCTGGGACAAACCCCGTGTCCCCTCCCCGAGGCCCCTGGCAGGGTCGCAGGGTGGAAATCTGCAGCTGTGGGGTGGCTGCGGGTGTTGTTGGGAGCAGCTGCTCCATCCCGGGGCAGGATTCCTTCCCCACGCATTTTTCCCTTGGTTTTTTTTCCCTCCTGTCCGCTTTGAAGTGACCTGTGGGAGGTCCAGGGCTGCTCCTGTCACCTCTGTCCCTCTCCTGACCTCTGTCCCCCTCTCCATCCAAGCGGCTCCACCGCTTTTCCCCATCCGGAGGGGTGACCCCGCTCCTTTCACGGATTCCCAAAAATCCGCCGGGTCCTTTGATCCTTCCCTGCTCCTCTCCGAGCATTCCGCCCTCCCAGCTGGGCCGGGGAATGTGGGAGAGGGGTGTGGAGGATGAGGATGAGGCAGGAATGCGGAGCATCCTTATCTCCAGGCAGAGATAATGGAGCCGCTTCCGCAGGGATGGTCGGGGCTTTTTAGGAGCTCAAAGAATCCGTTAATTGTGGCATTTTTTAGCTCTGGGGAAACAAAAGGGAAAAAAATTCGACATTAAAAAAAACTCCCTCCATTCCCCATCCCACCGTTTTTATATAAAACTCCCGGGGCCGGGGGAGAGGATGGGGACGTTCCGGGCCCTGCTGGAATTGGGGATTTTTCCCATTTCCTCCTCCCGAGGCTCTGGGGGTGCTCAGAGCACTGCTGGAATTGGGGTTTTTTCCCATTTCCTCCTCCCGAGGCTCTGGGGGTGCTCCTGGCACTGCTGGAATTGGGGGTTTTTCCCATTTCCTGCTCCCGAGGGGTTTTTTGGGGTCGGGTTTTCCCGGGACCATCACCACGAGGGCACTGCCAGGGGTCCGAGCTTTGCTCCAGGGGGATTCCCTCGGCTCGGGGGCTCCCAGGGGGCTTCATCCGAGCAAGTTTAATCCAGGGGGGGGCTCTGGGCATCCCGAGCTCGGTGCCCTTTGCCCAGCCCCCTCTGCCCCGCAATTCCCCGTTTTCCCCGGCGCAGCCTCCCCGCGGCCTTGAGCACTTTTGTTGTGGCTGCGCTCCCTCGCTGCCGCTCCGAGCGTTCCCCGCTGGAATTCCCACGGGGACCAGCCGGGAATTCCAGGATGCAGCTCCAGGATCGCCGCCCTGGGGCTGGCTCGGCAGAAATGGGTCATTTCCCAGCTGGGGACAGGAGCAGGGGGCGATGTCCCCTCCCTCCCTCCATCCCTTCCCTGCCACCGCCCAGATCCCGCAGGGAATTTTCTCGGTGGCCGCGGGGAATTCGGGGCTGCAGAAGCCCCTGGGGAGGGGTCTGGGTGTGGGTGAAAGGGTCACCTGGAGGGCAGGACGGAGAAATGGGGGGCACAAGGTTTTTGTGGCCAGGCTGGGGATTTTTAGGGTTTGGGGTTTGGGGTTTATCCCGAGCCTTTCCCAGCTGGGCGATGCCCCCTGCATGCCCTGGGTGGGGCAGGGTTAGGGTTAGGGTTAGGGTTAGGGTTAGGGGTGGCAGGGGACATCCAGACTGGCACACCTGGCACCCTGAGGGCAGGGTCAGGAACCCCCAAAACATCTGGAATTCCAGAGGGATGGGCACAGCTGCACCGAGTGCCACCCTTGGGGTGACCATGGGCAGGCTCCCCTGGGGGGGTTCTGTGCCCATCTGGGGGGATCTCTGCCCATCTGGGGGGATCCTGTGCCCATCTGGGGGGATCCTGTGCCCAGCTGGGGGGGTCCTGTGCCCACCTGGGAGGGCTCTGTGCCCATCTGGAGGGGTCCTGTGCCCACCTGGGAGGGCTCTGTGCCCACCTGGGGGAGTCCTGTGCCCACCTGGGGGTTTTTTGCCCACCTGGGAGGATCCCGAGCCCAAAGGGCTGCTCTCAGTTTAGGGAGGGGGGGCAGGGGTGGCTCTGCCCCGGTGCCAGTGGCAGTTTTGGGGGTTGGGGACAGCGCATTGTGCAGAGCATCGGGGCCGAACGGTCCCTCCCGGGCTAAAAACCCATTAACTCCCATCTCGCCTGGCTCGGGTGGGGTTTTGTTTGTGGTTTGAGTGATTCCATGAATTATCCACAGCGGGGGAGCTTCGGTGCCCGGGGACAGCTGCAGGGCCGGGAGGGGTCTGGGCTCACCTGGGGCAGGGAAGGTGTCCTTGTCACCCCCGGGGGTGGGAATGGGGGGGTTTTGGGGTGGGAGTAAAAGGGATTCGGGGATGGATGCAGGGATGGATTTAGGGCAGGGTGAGATCCCAGAAAACGGGAACAGGACAGGGACAGGGGGTGTTGGGCTCACCGGGGACAGGGAAGGTGTCCCTGTCACCCCCGGGGTGGGAATGGGCAGGAGTTTGGGGTGGGGAGTGGAAGGGATGGATGGATCCTTGGGGAAGCTCAGGGATGGATGCAGGGATGGATGGATGGATGCAGGAATGGATGGATGGATGCAGGGATGGATGCAGGGATGGATGGATGCAGGGATGGATTTGGGGCAGGGTGAGATCCCAGAGAACGGGAACAGGACAGGGGAAGCCTCCAGGAAGGCAGAGCCAGGCAGAGCTGCAGCCCTGGCTCACATCCCCATCAGGAGCTCCGGCCCCATGCCTGAGCTTCCCCAAGGATCCACCCCGGGCTGGGATCTGGGTGAGCATCGCCCCAAACCCAGAGCAGGGTACCCAGAAACCACAGCCTTGAGAGCAGGGAGCCCCAAAATCCACCTTCCCCACCTCGAAACCGCCCCCACGAGGGGTCAGAGCTGCGTCCCACGGCCCCAGGGATGGGGGCGAGGAACGTTTCCCTCCATCCCTGCATCCCTTCCTGGATGTGAGGCTCTGCCAGGGCTCTTTGTGCTCCAGCAACAACAACCCAGCCCAGCAGTCAATTTTCCAGCAATTAACTACGGGCGAGAACATTTCAAGTCCTCCCAAACCCCGCCTCACAGGATTAATTAAATCTTCCAATTAATGTCTCATTTAAATGGCGATGATGGCTGTTATCATTTCATATTGATTTCTTTCTTTTTTTTTTTTCCTTTTTTCCCCGTCTTAAAATAGAGCTGTTGTCCCTTTCCAGTGCCGCCTTTCCCACACCCTGGGAGCTGTTTGTTCCCTCTGTTGGGTTTGCCAACCTTCAACAAGTGTCTGGAAAATCCAGGCTTGGGTTTTTGGAGTTATTAACAGGCAACAGTGTTGGAGTGGCCACAAATTCGGGGATATTTGTGAACATTTGTGGATATTTGTGGATATTTGGGGATACTGGGGATATTTGTAGGTATTTGTGGATATTTGGGGATATTGGGGATATTTTGGGATATTTGGGATATTGGAAAATCCACATTTTCCACGTCTGTGGTGGGAACTTTCTGGCAGCAGGCTCCTGTGAAATGGGGATCCTGGAAAATGAAATCCTCCCGGCTCCCAGAGCCATAAACCTTCCCAGTGCTTTGCTTCCAGAAGGATCCGGGCATTTAGGATTCCCGGGAGTGGAGTAATGGATGTGTAACCTCCGGGAGCAGCCAAGGTTGTTCCAGTGCTCGGCTCTGGCAGCCTCGGCTCCTTCCTGCGGGTTAAATTCCGGGGGTTTGCGGGTGTGGGAGCCCAGAGGCACCGGGATGGAGCTGGGAAGGTTTACCCTGGAGCGGGGTGGGATTGGGAATGGGGTCTGTGCTGGGAGCAGGAGGTGGAGCTGGGGGTGAAACACGTCAGAGCCTGAGCTGGGGTGGGACTGTGGGATGGGATATCCCTGGATGAGGATGGGGCATCTCTGAATGAAGGATGGGGGATCCTTAGATGTGGAATGGAGTCCCCTGAATTTGGGATGGAGCCCCCTGGGTTTGTGGTGGAGCCCCCTGGGTTTGGGATGGAGCCCCCTGGATGTGGCCCAGCCCCACCCTCATGCACATTTTTGGGATTTTTGGGCTTGTCCCAGGGGTTGCACTCGCCAGCCTTCATGTGTCCCTCCCATCCCAGGCCATTCCACGCTCCCACCGCCCTCGCCAGCCTCTCCATCCCGGCACCCCATTCCCGAGGAAAAGCGGGACCGGCCTCACCCCGGGCTGCTGGGCCACCCATCCCTGTCCCCCCTGACCTGTCCCTGTCCCCTGTCCCATTGCAGACCAGGAGCTCCCGGCACTCCCAGGGCTCCCAGCCTGGCCTGGCCGACCAAGCCAAGCTCTCCTTCGCCTCGGCCGAGTCCCTGGAGACCATGTCGGAGGCGGAGCTGCCGCTGGCCTTCAACAGGATGAACCGGTTCCGGCAGAGCCTGCCCCTGTCCCGCTCGGCCAGCCAGACCAAGCTGCGCTCCCCAGGTACCCCCGGAGCCCCCAGAACCTCCAGAGTGGAGGGTGAGGTTGGTCTCCATCTGCCCAAAAATCCCAGACCGAGCTGCGCTTGGCCGGAAGTTCCTCATCCCATTTTTTTGGGTGCCCCAGAGCTCTCTAGGAACACCTCCCCTCACCAGGGCAAGGCTGGGTGGCCAAACATTCCCCAGCCCCTTTTTTTGATTGCTCTGGACCCTTCCACCTTCCCCAGGGCACTGTTGGTGTCCAGAGCTCCCCCATCCCCTTTTTCTGGTTGTCCCGGAACCTCCCACCTTCACCAGGACACTTGTGGGTGGTCAGAGCTCCCCCAACCCTTTTTTTTGGCTGGGAAGACCCTGCCAGCTCGGTGGAGAAGGGGCACGGTCAGAGCTGACTCCGGTGTGCCCCCTGTGCTCCCAGGGGTGCTGTTCCTGCAGTTTGGGGACGAGACGAGGCGCGTGCACATCACGCACGAGATCAGCAGCATGGACACCCTGCACGCCCTCATCGTGCACATGTTCCCCCAGAAGCTCACCATGGGCATGCTCAAGTCCCCCAACACCGCCATCCTCATCAAGGACGAGTCCCGGAACGTCTTCTACGAGCTGGAGGATGTCCGGTGAGCAGGGAGGGATCAAATCCCACCCCGGGCTGATTTCCTGGCCTTTAAATCCGTCACAGGCTGGGAAATCTGGGGGATTGTCTTGGTTTGAAAAGTCAGGTCCCTTAAAATGGAAAATGTCAACCCTCTCCCTCCAGATTGTTATAATTTTAAAATTAAAATGTTCTCAGGCAAACTGCCCCACCTCTAACAGATAACAGAACACACTCATATCCTACAGCCCAGGAGAGGGATGAAGGAAAAAAGGGGGTGGTGGGTGCAGTGCTGGGGTTCTGGGGGGTCTGTCCCGGGTGTTCAGGCTCTGCCTCTGCTTCCAGAGACATCCAGGACAGGAGCATCATTAAAATCTACAGGAAAGAGCCGCTCTACGCCTCGTTCCCAGCCTCACACATCACCAACGGCGACCTGAGGGTGAGAGGGGACACGGGGACAGCCCGGGGGTGGTGGGGCCTGGTGGAGTGGGAGCAGCAGGGAGAGACAGCGGCAGAGATTGGGAATTGGGAATTGTGTGTGGTTGGGATCCATCCTGCCGGCTGCCAGCGCTGGGTGGGGGCTGACAGCGGGGCCATAAATATGGTTTGTAGGGAATTAAATCATGGGGATAATTCGTTAGGGTAAATCATCAGGATAAATCATCAGCATAAATCAGCCTGCTGCTGGTTGGGAATCACAGAATCACAGAATCAGAGAATCACAATCACAGAATCGCAGAATCACAGAATCACAGAGTCACAGAGTCACCAGTCCTTGGTGAGGCGGAGGGCCCAGCAGGGCGGGGCTCACTCAGTGCTGATCCCCCCGCCCCATCCCACAGCGGGACATGGTCTACACCTCCCGGGAATCCTCTCCCACCCGCCGGCTCAACAACATCTCCCCCGCCTCGCACCTGGCCTCGGGCTCCCCGCCGCCCGTGCTGCAGTCCTCGTCGCCGTCGCGCTCCCGCATGTCGTACAGCGGCGGCCGCCCGCCCTCCTACGCCGGCAGCCCCGTGCACCACGGCGAGCGCCTGTCCAGCCTGCCCCCCGCCCAGGGCGTGTCCCCCAGCCCCAGCGCCATCCTGGAGCGCCGCGACGTCAAACCCGACGAGGACCTGGCGGGCAAGAACGTGGTGCTGGTGAAGAACGAGGGGCTCTACGCGGACCCCTACGGGATGGTGCACGAGGGCCGGCTCAGCATCACCTCCACGCAGTCGCTGGCGGGCATGGGCGACCCCTTCGGCTACTCGGGGGGGCTCTACAAGCGGGGCTCGGTGCGCTCGCTCAGCACCTACTCAGCGGCCGCGCTGCAGACGGAGCTGGAGGACGGTTTGTACAAGCCCAACGCGCCCATCTACAGCGACACGTACGGCCCCGGGCTGGGCTTCCGCATGCCGCCCTCGTCCCCGCAGAAGATGGTGGAGCCCGGGCAGAGCCCGCACAGCCCCTACTCGGGCCCGCCCAGCCGCTCCTCGCCCGTCCGTCAGTCCTTCCGCAAGGATTCCTGCTCCTCCGTCTTCATGGACAGCCCCGTGGGCAAAACGCGCAACCCCAGCTCGTCCGGGCCCCCCGAGCTGTTCCCCGGCCCCGCAGAGCGGCCGCTCTCGGGCTTCGGATCGCCCGGACCGGCCAAGGACACGGAGACCAGGTGAGAGGAGGCGTGGTGTGCTTGCACCCGGGGTGCTCCAGGTTGTTCTGGATTTGTATTTGTACCTGGGATGTTCCAGGTTTTCCGTTGCCTTTGGATTTGGGGTCTCTGGTGGGTTTGAGCTTTGCTAAAGGGGATTTTGTATCGACCGGAGGGGGAGGAGGAGCGGATGGGGAGGAGGAGGAGGAGCAGAGGAAGGCGCTGCCCCGTCCCCACTGCCGTGCTGGGATGGGGAATCGGGCACCCGGTGAGGGCTGGGTGCGAGCACAGACGGGGAATGAGGAGCGCGGCTGCGGTTGGTGACAGCCGTGTCCCCAGTTCCGGGTGGCAGGGACGGGCTGTGAGCAGGGCCAGGAGCAGCCGGGGGTGGCCGCGGTGGCAGACACAGCCCGTGAGCCGTCCCTGTCCCTCTCCCGGCGCAGGGAGCGGATGGAGGCCATGGAGAAGCAGATCGCCAGCCTGACGGGGCTGGTGCAGAGCGCGCTGCTCCGCGGCTCCGAGGCCGAGACCCCCAGGTGAGGGCAGCTCTGGGACCCCGGGGCCGGGAGGTCCCTCCTGGGGGTGTGTCCCCATCCCCTTCCCAGAGGACACCAAGCCCGCCCGCGCTCAGCCCCCTCCTCTCTTTGGTTTCAGTGAGAAGACAGAAGCCACCAACGGCGGGACCCCCCCATCAGCGTGTGAGTGACCCCTGGCCCTGCAGGACCCCCGTGGGTGTCCCAGGGGGGGCTCTGCGGCCCCCCATGTGCTGGTGGTGCCCTTTTCAGGCTTACCTAAAACCAGAATTAAGAGAATAAGAGTGGATCTATTTAATGAAGGGCCTCAAGGTACTTAAGGGCAGATGAAGCCTCTCCAAGGGGCTATGCCCAAAATGGATGATGCTCATGAGTTTTTCAGACAATTATAAGTTTGGTCCACCTATGTATCAATTAATTGATATTAATTGATGTAATTTGGGGTAATCCTCCAATTACAGATTCAGGTAAAGAAGCAATTTACTCCCAGTTTGGTTTCCCTCCCAGTTCACTTTTTCTAATATTTTTGGGGCCTGAGGTAGTGAGGTGTCCTTGAGTTACAGTCCTGGAGAGGAATTGCTTGTCTGAATAAAACAGGAGAGCAGCAGCTGACAGGCCATGGAGTTTCAGAGTTATTCCCTAAAGCAGGGTTTGAAAAATATAAAAGCTAAAATCCTGAGGCATCACTGGACACCAGCGGGACCCCTGCCATGCTTAGCATGGAAGGGGCACCTTTGGAGACCACCAGAGCTGAAGGATTGGGTGGGGAAAGAAAAGAAACGGGCACCAAAACCCCTCAGCAGCCTCTGCTTGCCCCGCAGCCACCAGCCGCAGTGGGATGGGCACCCCGGTGCCCGCGCCACCGCCGCCCTCGGCCACCAGCACCCCGGCGGGGCAGCCCACGGCCATCACCCGCCTGCACATGCAGCTGCACCTGCACGACCTGCAGCAGAACGCCAGCGACCTCCGCAACCAGCTGCAGCAGCTTAAGAAGCTGCAGGTGGGCGCCTGGGGAGGGGGGACCCCGAATCTGAGCCAGCTCTTACTGGGTTGGGACGGGGAAGATCCCCTTTGTGCACTGGGGTGGGTGTGGGAGGGCTCGGGGATCCGTCCTGGAGCTGAGCTTGGGGATCCTCTCCGAATCCAGACTCGGGGATCCCTCCTGAATCCAAGCTTGGGGATCCCTCCTGAATCCAAGCTTGGGGATCCCTCCTGAATCCAACCCCAGGGATATTTTCCAAATCCAAGCTCAGGGATCCCTCCCCGCACCCAGCTCAGGGATCTTTCCCAAATTTAGGCTCAGGGATCCTTTCCCACTCCAACCCTTGGAATCCGTCCCAAATCCAATCCCAGGGATCCTTCCCCACTCCAATCCTAGGGATCCAACCCCAGGGATCCCTCCCCACACCCAGCCCAGAGATCTCTCCCGAATTCAGGCTCAGGGATCCCTCCCCTCGCCCATCTCAGGGCTGCTCCCTCATCAGGACCCGTTTCCCATCTCGAGGGGTCTCTCCCAGCCTGACCCTCCTCCTCCTCCTCCTCCTCCTCCCGCAGCTGCAGAACCAGGAGACGGTGAAGTCGCTGCTGCGGCGGACGGAGACGGAGCTGAGCGTGCGGGTGACGGACACGATGCGCAAGCACGAGGACCCTCTGCAGCGCCAGCGCAGCTTGGTGGAGGAGGAGCGGCTGCGCTACCTCAACGAGGAGGAGCTCATCACCCAGCAGCTCAAGTGAGCGCGGCCTGGGAGAGACAAGGGGCACAGAGCAGCTCTGCATTGGGAGGGACAGGGGGCACAGAGCAGCTCTGCACTGGGAGAGACAGGGGGCACAGAGCAGCTCTGCACTGGGAGAGACAGGGGGCACAGAGCAGTTCTGCACTGCCCGGGGTGTGGCACCGAGTCGGGGGGTCCCCGTGCAGTGACCATGTCCCCGAATCAGGGGGTCCCCACACAGTGACCATGTCCCCGAATCAGGGGGTCCCTGT
>JAWWMR010000119.1:154041-170091 GCA_035047985.1 Basileuterus tristriatus
TGTCCCCGAATCAGGGGGTCCCTGTGCAGTGACCATGTCCCCAAATCAGGGGGTCCCCACACAGTGACCATGTCCCCAAATCAGGGGGTCCCCACACAGTGACCATGTCCCTGAGTGAGGAGGGGTCCCAGTCCAGTGACCACACCCCTGCACAGGAAGGGGTCCCCACACAGTGACCACTTCCGCAAATCAGGGGGTCCCCACACAGTGACCACTTCCGCAAATCAGGGGGTCCCCACACAGTGACCACGTCCCTGAGTGAGGAGGGGTCCCAGCCCGGCATGAGGAGGGGTCTCAATGCAATGACCACATCCCCACACAGGGGAGTCCCCACACAGTGACCATATCCCTACATGAGGAGGGGTCCCCAGCCCAGTGTTCCCCTCTCCCGCTGCCGCCCTCGGGGCTCTCCACCCTCCTGACTCCCCAGTGACGCCCTAGTGACCCCCCAGTGACCCCCCAGTGACCCCCAGTGACCCCGAGTGACCCCCCAGTGACCCCCTGCCCTCCCCCTGCCCTCCCAGTGACCTGGAGAAGTCCGTGGAGAAGATCCAGAAGGATCTGGCCCACAACCACCGGCTGATCCCGGCGCAGGAGCTGGAGGAAAAAGCCGTGGTGCTCAAGCAGCTGGGGGAGACCCTGACGGACCTGAAGGGTGAGGAGGGGCTGGGGGGGCAAACGGAACCTTCCGGCATTTCCCTGCTCCATCCCTGCCTGGGGATGCTCCAGGATTTCCCAGATTTGTGTTTGCGCCTGGGGTCCTCCAGGTTCTCCCTATGGGTTTGCCCCCGCCAGGGTGGTCCCCTGCCCTCCCAGGTTCCATCAGTGCCACACCCTGTCCCCCCAGCTGTGGAGGGGACACCTCCACCCTAAAATCGGGATGGACCCATCAATCCAGACTTTCCCTGGATCCACCCCGCCCCACCGGGCAGGACACCCAAGCACGGGGTCCTGGCGGCCCTGGCAGTGCCAGCCGGGCACTGGGAGGGACACAGGGGTGACAGCGGTGTCCCCTGGCAGCCCAGTTCCCCAGCCTGCAAAGCAAGATGCGGGTGGTGCTGCGGGTGGAGGTGGAGGCCGTCAAGTTCCTCAAGGAGGAGCCCAACCGCCTGGACGGGCTCCTCAAGCGCTGCAAGACCGTCACCGACACGCTGGCCCAGATCCGCAGGTGAGCCCCGAGCGCCCGAGGGCACAGCCACCCCCTCGGTGTCCCTCTGTCCCCTTTGTGCCGCCTCCTCTCTGCGCATCCCAAACTCTCAGGGCAGGAGGGCGTCCGAGGGGTGTGCACAAAATGATCATTTTTCTGCTGAAGGACCCCAAAAAAAGGACTCCAAAAATACCATTAGTCCTTTCCAGGGCCCCCCTCTTTTCTTAAAAGCCTCCTTTTTCTGCTAAAGCACCCCAAAAACACCCTCACGGTCCTCTCCAGGAGTGAGTGGGAACCTTTTTTGGTAAAAGCCTCCGTTTTCTGCTGAAGGACCCCAAAAACACCCTCGGTCCTTTCCAGGTGTGTGTGGGACCTTCTCTTTTGATACAAACCTCATTTTTTCTTGGGAATAAAAGAGGCTTTTACATCAGGACAGACACACAGCCCTTGGCGTGAGCAGAAACCTCTTTCCCAGGGAGCAGGGAGCTGCTCTGTGGTGGGAAAATCCTCAGCCAGAGAAAAATCCTCTCCCGGAGCCGCTGCGGGGTGGATTTCACCTGCCCGATCCCATTAGGATCCCATTGGGATCCCATTAGTGACGGCTCCTGGCTGCCCCCGGGATGGCCCCGGGCCCTGCTCTAGCCCGGTTTCCCAGGGAAATGAGCCTATAGGATCCCGCAGCGCCCTCATCCCGAATAAATCCTCAATCCCAAGGGCGGCTCCAGCCGGGTCTGGAGCAGGGGAAGGGTTTGGAGGGATCCCATTTCCTGCCGGGCTCCTGAGGGTGGACAGGCCCCCCAAACAGCACCAAGCCCAGCCCAGAGCGCCTCAGCGTTGGGGAAATGAGGATTTTGTGCCCCTGGGCCCCTCAGTGCCTCTGCTCTGCCCTAGACAAGTGGACGAGGGCGTGTGGAGCTCGCCCAGCAGCCTGAGCCAGTCGCCCAAGAAGGTGGCCCCGGAGACGGATTTCAGCAAAGGGCTGGAGCTGGACATGCCCACCAGCCCTCCCGTGAGCCTGCACCACCTGACAGGCACCCCCGAGCCCCTGGGCTTCGCCCCCCAGCCCCAGAGCCACCCTGGCAAGAGCAATAACCCCTCACGAGCCCCCGAGATGGTGCCTGCCAAGACGCAGACGGGGCCCGAGACCCCCAGCAAGAAGAGCGCGGACAAAGCGGTGTCTGTGGAGGTGAGAGCCCGGCCTGGGGGGCTCAGCTCGGGGGGGCCCCTCCAGAGGGTCTGGGAGGGTGAAATGGGGGTGGGAGCAGTGCCCACCCTGCTGCTGCTCGGTGGAGGAGCCGGCAGCGCCTCTGCTGCAGGGGGGTTGGATGAGAGCTGGGGGTGCTCACCTGGAAAAAAGGAGACTCGGGGGTGCCCGCATCGCTCTGCACCTCCTGAAAGGTGCCTGTGCTCAGCTGGGCTGGGCTCTGTCTGCAGGAGCTGACACAACCAGAGCACACAGCCTCAGGCTGCACCAAGGGAAATTTGGGTTGGATATCAGGAAAAAGTTTTTTACAGAAAGATGATAAAGTTCTGGAGTGTTCTGCCCAGGGACGTGGTGGAGTCACCATCCATGGATGTGTTTAGCAAAGCCTGGATGTGGCACTGGGTGCCAGGGTTTGGTTGAGGGGTTGGGGCTGGGTTGGACTCGATGATCTTGGAGGTCTCTCCCAACCCGGTAATTGTGTGAGATTTGGGGATAGGAGCAAAAACCCGCCCCCCAGCTCCTCGCAGCGGGTCTGGGGGTGTCACGGGGCTCTGGGGTCACATCCTGCCCGCCAGGGACGGGGCTGGAGCGGGCTCTGTGTCCGCAGGCGGCCGAGCGGGACTGGGAGGAGAAGCGGGCGGCGCTCACTCAGTACAGCGCCAAGGACATCAACCGGCTCCTGGAGGAGACGCAGGCCGAGCTCATGAAGGCCATCCCCGACCTGGAATTCGCAGCCAAGCACAAACAAACCCCGGGCAGCGGCAGCGCCGCCTCCACGCCCGAGCACAAACCCTCCAAGCCACAGCACACCCCCAAATCGGGGGGCAAAGGGGACCCCAACGGCCGCCGGGGCTCAGGTACGGGGTGGGGAGGGCCGGGGTCGCCTCCAGAGGCGAGGCTGGGGGTGCGCGGTGCTGTCCCCGAGGCGGGGGTTGGATGCGAGGGACAGGCCGGGCGCGGTGCCCTCAGAGCCCCCTTTGTGCCCAGACGAGCTGACGGTGCCGCGGTACCGCACCGAGAAACCCTCCAAGTCACCGCCGCCGCCCCCGCCCCGCCGGAGCTTCCCCTCGTCGCACGGGCTGACCACGACCCGCAGCGGAGAGGTCATCGTCACCAGCAAGAAGGAGCCCGGCTTTATGAAGGTGAGGATGGTGGCTGGGCTGGGATGGGCAGCGCGGGTGTCCCCCGGTGTCCCTCCGTGTCCCCCGGTGCCCCCCGGTGCCCCCCGGTGCCCCCGGCCCTCACGGCGCGCTCCCCCCGGCAGAAGGCGGAGTCGGAGGAGCTGGAGACGCCGAAGCCGCAGGTGAAGCTGAGGCGGGCGGTGTCCGAGGTGGTCCGGCCCGCGTCCACCCCGCCCATCATCGCCTCGGCCGTCAAGGACGACGACGACGAGGACCGGATCATCGCCGAGCTGGAGGTGAGCGCGGGAGGGGGCGGGACCCCGGGACCCCGCCCACAGGTGGCACCGCCCCGAAGGTGGCACCGCCCCGAAGGTGACACCGCCCCGCAGGTGACACCGGCCCGCAGGTGACACCGGCCCGTCCTTCTATTCAGGGGACAGCTCGGGGGGGTTCGGGGTGTGACATCCCCGGCACCGGCACTGCCCGGGCTCCCTGCTCTGCGCAGGGCCGCGGGGACAGAGCGGTGGCACTGCTGGGGACAGGTGTGTCACAGCTGGGTGATGCACAGCTGGGTGATGCACAGCTGGGTGATGCACAGCTGGATGCTCCTTCTGCACTTCCCTCTCACCCTGGGATTTAAGCCAGATTCACCTGGGTTTGAGCACGGCACAGGTGCTGCCGTGGGGAGGGGGTGTTTTTTTCACGGATGGTTTTCCTTGGATGGTTTTCCTCCAGGAGGGAGGAGAACGGGGCATGGTGCAGATGTGAGACAGGTGATGCTGCAGATGTGAGACAGGTGATGCTGCAGGTGTGGGACAGGTGATGCTGCAGGTGTGGGACAGGTGATGATACTGCAGGTGTGAGACAGGTGATGCTGCAGGTATGGGACAGATGATGATACTGCAGGTGTGGGACAGGTGATGGTACTGCAGGTGTGGGACAGGTGATGCTGCAGGTGTGGGACAGGTGATGGTGCTGCAGGCAGGGGAACTGGACCAGTGACTCTGCTGCCCAGGGGACAGGTGACACTGCTGGCCAGAGCTCTGATGGCACAGCTGGCCAGGGGACGGGTGGCCCTGCCAGCAGCACAGGGGACAATGCTGCTGCCTCTGTCCCTGCCAAGTGCCACCGCCCCAGCTGCTGTGAGCCTCGCTCAGGCCGTGACCCTGCTGCAGGCCCAGGTCGCCCCTCCCTCGCTCCAACGGCCGTGTTTGACTCCCCAGGTGTTTCAGCGGAGCTCAGCCTCCCCTTTCCTCCCCGTGCCCCGCTGTGACCCCCTCGAGGCCGTGTCCCCGGGCCGCTCCGAGCCGTGGCCCCTCGGAGCCGCGGTGGCAGCCGAAGGATGGAAGGTAACAGCTCCACGGGCTGCGCTCTCACCTTCCTCCTCTGCCTCCTCTCAGCTCACTTCTGCTGCTTTTCTCTGATTTAACCGACTAATCACCACCTCCTGTCCTCACCGCCTCGCTCCCGGCACTGACACGGCACCGGAGCCAGCACTAACCCACGGCCGCGGCTCCCGGGCTGCCCCCGCACCGCACCGGGCACGGCACGGGCGGCGCCCGCCGCTCTCACGGCACCGGGGGCGGGCGGTGCAGGGGAGACCCCGCCCCGAGCGCACGGAAAGGGGAGGGCTGGAGCAGAGCCCGGTGGTTGGGTTTCGGTTTGAAGCTTTTTGCTCCAATGGGATGTCAGGGCTGGACAGGAGGGAACTGAGCTTCCCCTCCATTCCCTGTGCTGTGGGTCCTGGTGGATGTGTGGGAAGGGCAGGAGGGAATTGTACATCCCTTTCCAGCTCGTGTCCATGCTCCGGGTCCCACTGGGATGTCAGGGCTGGAGAAGGAAGCTGAGCATCCCCTTCCATTCCCTGTCCATGCTCTGGGTCCCTGTGGGGTGTCAGGGCTGGACAGGAGAGAGATGAGCATCCCTGTCCGGCCCCTGTCCATGGTCCAGTGGGATGTAGGGCTGGACAGGAGGGAGCTGAACATCCTTTTCCAGCCCCTGTCCATGCTGTGGATCCCTGTGGGATGTCAGGGCTGGAGGAGGGAGCTGAGCAATCCCCTCCAGCCCCTGACGATGCCGCGAATCCCGCTGGGATATGTGGGATGGGCCGGAGGGAGCTGAGCCTCCCTCCCTTCCCGAACTCCCGCCTGGAACTCACCGTGCCCAGAGGTGCCGGCGTGGGGGGACCCCAGTAATTTGTGGCGCCCCGTGGTGCCTCCCCGGGCAAACCCGCTGCCGCCTGGCCCCTAACCTGTCTGAATTCTCTACCTAGGAGCCGCTGGCGCCGGCAGCCCCGGCCAGCCGGGCGTTCTCCCTGCCCCAGATCGTGCTCACCGAGTGGGTGTCGGAGCCGCCGTCCCCCGAAGCCGAGCCGGAGCTGTGGGTGGCGCCGGGCAGCGCAGCACCAGCGGGGCAGCTGCCACCCGAGGGGACAAGGAGAGGCCGTGTGGCGGCTCCTGGCAGCTCCCCAAAGTCCCCGCTGGCACAGGAGCCCCCTCCAGCCCCGCAGCCCCCCGGCAGCACCTCCCGGGCGTTTCCCTTGGCAGCCCCGCCTTTCCCGAGGGATAAAATGGGGGGACAAAGAGGGGACGCGGCTCTGGACGCTGCCGGCAGGCCAGGGGGCGGTGACAAGGCTTGTGCCCAGAGTCCCGAGGCCGCGCAGCCTCCTCGGAGCCGCGGGGAAGGCGCCGGAGCTGCGGAGGCCGCGCTCCCCTCCGTAGGTGCCGGGATCGCTCCCCGAATTCCCGCTGGCCACGGGGACTCCCAAAGAGGAGCCAGGCTCGCTCCCGGACACTCAGCCGGGGCTCCCAAAGCCGCATGGAGGGAGCAGAGCCCTCCGGCCTGTCCGGGGACGCATCCCGGGGTTCCCGCGGGCAGGGACCCCACCCCGAGGGCAGCGGGACCTTCCCGGGCGGAGCAGCCGCCCCTGGAGCGGAGCCCGGCGCCGCCGGGATGGGACGGAGGGGCTCCGGCCCCCGGGCGCGGCCCCCGAGCAGCGGAGAAAGCGTCGGAGGGGCTCTGCAGAGGCCACCTGAACCCCGCGGGCCCGGGCAAAAAGGAGATTTACGAGGACACCTACCAGAGACTGGACAGCCTGGAGGAAACCATCCGCGAGCTGGAAATGACCATCAGCGAGATCAGCAGCCACCCCTCCGTGGAATTCGCGTTCCCCAAGGACGCGCCGGGATCCGAGGAGGCCGGGAGGAGCCTGGGGGACCTCGGGCACGGAGGCTGCGACGGTGACACCGCGCTGGACCTCAGCCAGGCCAAGGACGGCGCTGCTGAGAGTCCCTTTCCGAGCAGGACCAAGCCAGCACTGCTCCCCAAGCCGCAGCTGCCCCCCGGCACTCCCCAGGTTCATTTTCTCTTCTCCCCCGTGCCCTGCTCTGCCCTGGATTCACTCTGATGTCTCTTCCTCTGCCTGCTCCCTCTCTGTGACTCCACCTCCAGGCACAGCCGAGCTGGAGAACGAATCTTCCTCTTCTCCCTGACACTCGGAGGGGTTTGGGAAGGGCAGGAGGGAGCGAGGCAGGAGCTGGAAGGGAGACGGTGCCAAGTGGTGCTGATTGATCCCGTCCTGGAATTAGACCCTGGATGAGGTGGATTCTTCTGTCCGGGCAGGATTTTGGAGCACCAGGTCCAGGATGGGCATCCCACAGGATCCACAAGTATCCCACGGGGTCAAAGAGCATCCTACAGGGTCCATGGGCATCCCACGGGGTCCAGGAGCATCCCATGGGATCCAAGAGCATCCCACGGGGTCCACGAGCATCCCACGGGGTCCACGAGCATCCCACGGGGTCCAAGAGCATCCCACGGGATCCAAGAGCATCCCACAGGGTCAGCCAGGGTTGGTGCAGAAGCACCGCTCTCAGTTTCACCATTTTCCATAAAATCCCTCTCCTAACGAGCAGCAGCCGGAGCCTGGCAGATGTTTCTCCTAATTAAAGCACAGCACGAGCTCCCTGAAGCCATCCCAAATTGCTTTCTGCTGGAATCCAGCTGAATATCTGAGAAAAAACAGGGAGGGGAAAAATGCCCTGAGCTCCGCTGCGACGACAACCTGCTCCTTTATTAAGAGCCAGCGCTGGGGAATAAATCTCCTTTTCCATTTGGAGCCGTTCTCTCCCTCCTCGGGGGGCTCTGGCTGGGTGAACGGGGCTGCAGCTGCAATGTTTCCCAGTTTTTTCTTCCCGGGAAACGGGAAGTGGAGCTGCGGGATGGATTTATGGGCAAAGCCAGGCTCAGGGTTAGGCTGAGATGGGAGAGGCTCTGATGGGTCAGTCCTAAAGCAGGGCAGGGCTGGGGTCACATTGCAGGGAAGATCCCCAGGGCTGGAATGCGGGGATGGTGCAGCACAGGCGCTTGTGGGGCTCTCCAGGGGTTTGGATTCTGACGATCCTCGAGGGTCCCTTCCAGCAGAGGATATTCCATCCTTTGATGATTTCCTCGTGCTGCGGGGTGCGGGAATTCCCCGTGCTGCCCCCGGGAGGATCCCAGGGCTTCACCTGAGCCAGGGATTCCCCGGCCTGGGCTGGAACGGGACAGGCAGGAGGGGACCTTGGCACGGGAGGGGACACGGGGGTTGTGTGGCACTGCCGTCTGTGTATCCTCACCTGTGCACAGTAAATAAACTCCTCTGTACTCCCACTGCCGCCGTTCCCACCTGGAATCTGCTTCTGCCTGCCGCCGCCTCTTTCCCTCTCTCTTGGCCCCGCGGGCTGTCCCGCCCCGCCCTCGGTGTCCCGGTGTTTGCCGTGTGTCCCTAAACCCCCTCCCGGGTGCCTCCCGGTAAGTCCCGGCGGGGTTCGGAGCTCAGGGCGAGCCGGTGACCCGCTCCCGGCCCGGCCTTGTCCCCTCGGGGGACGGGGGTGGCGCAGCTCCAGGCACCCAGCGGTGCCGACCGGGGCTCCACCGGCCGATTTTAACCCTTTCCCCCTGGATTTTGTGTCCCGCAGAGCGGTGGCGTCTCCATCCCGGCCATGAAGGTGGTGAATCCGGCGTCGCGGCTGAAGCAGGGCCAGCAGGGCAGCCCCGACAAGGGCAAGCACATCAAGCAGCGCATGGAGTACATGCGGATCCAGGGCCAGCAGCAGGTACTCCACCCCTAGGGCCGCCCCGGGGCTGCCCGCCCACCCTGGCACCGCCCAGGGCACAGCCCGAGCCGGGCACACCCGAGCCGGGCACGGCCCGAGCCGGGCACAGCCGAGCCGGGGATGAGTTCTGGGACTGCATTCTCCCTTCTGGGGTCAGGGGGACGCGGTGGTGGCAGTGCGGGAGGGGCTCTTGTCACCCTCTGTGCCCGCCCTGGGGCTGGGGACAGGGACACGAGAGAGTCACGAACTCGTCCTCGCTGTGGGGTGAGGCTGAAGGGTTTGTCCCCAGCGCTGGGTGTCACCCTGCAGGGCTGGCTGAGCCCCGGCGTTGTCCCCTCACCCCAGCGGACAGTGCCACCTCCTTGGCCGTGCTGATGAGCGTGGCAGAGCCCGTGGGGATGGGGATTCCCTGCCTGGGGAGGTTTTGGGGAGCCGGGACCCCCCCGTGCCCCTACAGAAGCAGCTTGGGGTGTCCCGGGCGGGGTGGTGGCACTGTGGGGACAGGGTGAGCGGGCCGCAGCAGCTGGAAGGGAAGCGCTTTGGGGTGCCATGGAGCATCCCCAGCAGCCAGCACTGACCTCCCCGGGGCTCCCCCTCTGTCCCTGCTGTCACCCCAGTGCTGGCCGTGCATTCCCAGCTGGCCCGGGCCGCCGGCCAGGGGATCACGGCCCCTTGGGCGGCCTCCCTCCCTCCCTCCCTGCTGGCCTGTCCCCCCTCCCAGCGCCCCTTCACCCCTGGCGGGGCAGCAGCACCACGGGCGGGCTCGCCTGGAGCCCTGCTCTGCCCCCGCTCTGTGTCCTGGCCCCTTTTCCACCCCAAACCGTGCAATGAACCCAATTCTGCTCATCCTCGCGCATCCCTCGGCCCTGCCGGACAAACCCGAGGATTTCCCAGCTCCTCGCAGCAGGGTTTGGGGGGAAATGTGGAATGAGCAAAACGGGCACCTGTTGGCAAACAGGGTCAAACCCCCCCTCGACTGCTCCCTTCCCAGTGGAAAACCATCCCCAGGGAGGAGGTTTTGGACGTTTTTTTGGAGGTTTTTGGAGGTTTTTCAAGCTCAGGGTGTGCCCGAGTGTCCCCTCTGGCATGCGGGGTTGTCCCAGCCCATGGAATCAGGGAGGGGCAGGGGGCTGCCTCTGGATTCCCCCGGCACTGGTCACCGAACGAACCTAACGGGGCAGGAAGCATCTCCTGACCCCGTGAGGCCACCAGGTCCCCTCCCCCGGAGGCCACCCAGCAGCACAGCCCCGGCTGTTCGGTGTCACCGCCTTGGTGACACCTCTGTCCCCCGTGGCCCTCACTGGGGGGGCCTCAGCAAGACTTTTCTGTCACTTCTGTCCCCGTGCAGGATTCGGGGCTGTCCCCCCGCAGCCCAGCCCCTCACTGGGGGCGAGGTGGGGTTGGAGGACCCCAGATCCCTCTCCCCAGCCCTGGGGGATTCTCGGTGTCACTCCCGAGCCAGGTCGGGCCGTGCCCGTGCCCCCTGGCACGGCGGGGACAGGGACAGGGACAGGGACAGGGACAGGGTGGGCACGGCCACCCTCGGGCGCTGCCCCGGGGGCTGTGCCCGCTCTAACGCTGCCCTTCTTGTCCCCCCTGTGCCTCCCCCGTGTCCCCTGTGCCCCCGGCTGTGTGTGCCTGTGTGTCCGCGTGCCCGTCTGTCCGTCCGTCCGTCCTTTCCTCTCGGGGCCGCCCCCTGCCCGTGCAGTGACACGTGGGACCCGCTCTTGTCGTGCTCTTTGTGGTGGCCCTTTTCCAGCTGCTTGACCTCAGGCCTGACTCAGTGCTGCTTCTGAACGAACTCCCTTTGCTTCTCGGTTGTTTTTGGGTTTTTCCTGTCCTTGTTTTTGTTGGTTTTTCCTCTTTTTTTTTTCTTTTTTCTATTCCTTTCTTTCGTCTTTTTTTTTCTAAGCTTTTTCTTTATTTTTGTTTGGACTTTCCACCCCTTTCTCCTCCTCCTCGTCCTCCTTGAATCTTGCTTTTCTTTCCAGGCCACTAGACCATCTAAAGAGGCCAGTGAGACCTCCCCCACGGTCTCAGAAAAGCCCGCAGCTGGCAGAACATCCATCCCCGTATTGACTTCCTTTGGGGCCAGGAACTCCTCCATCTCATTCTGAGCGCCCCTGCCAGCTCCGCCCGGCCGCTCTCCTGCTCCGGGGGGCTCCTCCTCTCCTCCTCGGGCTCCTCTTCCTCCCTGGGACTTGGCTTCTCCTTGAGGCGCTCTGGAGGGAATCCGCCACCTGTGTCCCCTCCTCTTTCTGTTTGATCCATGTTTTTGTCGCCTCCGCTCCGCCAAACGAACTTTTGTTGTCTCGCCTGTGCCGCGCCTCGGCCCGACCTCTGTGTCCCCTCCCGCTCCGCCATGGCCAACCAGCCACTTTCTGTTTCTCTCTCTCTCTTTTTTTTCTCCTCCTTTTCTCCTTTTTTCCCTCCCCTTTGGATCGCTGTTGGTTTGGTCCCCCCCTCTCTTTTCCCCCCCTTTTCCCTCCCCTCCTTTTTTGGGTTTTTGGTTTTTTTTCTGTTTATTTAAGAGCTCTCAGAGCTTCCCCCCACCAGCGTCCAGCCAGGAGCAGCCTCCAGCTCCCACCGGGCGGAAAACCGGGAAGCAGCGGCGGCCGAGGACACCCCCGGAGCGACCCCCGGAGCGACCCCCGGAGCGACCCCCGGAGCAGCCCCCGAGCACCCCGGGAGCGGCGGCGGTGTCCCCGCAGGAGGAGAGCGCAGCTCCGGCCCGGGCTCGCGGGTGGGTGGGCGGCGGGGCCGAGGGCTCGGGGACACCGCGGGGCTCGGGGACACCGCGGGGCTCGGGGACGTCCCGCGCCGCTGCCGCCGCCGCCGCGTCCCCTCGAGGGGGGCCGGGGGGTCCCCGGGAGTGCCGGAGGGGCCGCAGGGCGCGGGTGTGACCTGGGGAGGGCTCCGGGATCGAGCGGGGCGCGGTGATGCCGGGGGGGCGCCCGGCCGCGGCTCTGTCCCCTCCCGGTGGGGACGGGCGGGCGGGACGGGGGCCCGGAGCCCCGGGGGAGCAGCCCCGGCCCGGCGCGGCCTGGGGGGAGCGGGCGGGGGGCCCGTGGGCACCTCCCTGCAGCGTGGCTGGGCCAGGTGGGCATCAGGTGTGACCAGGTGTGGCCCAGGTGTGCCCAGGTACACCCCAGGTACACCCCAGGTGTGCTCAGGTACACTCCAGGTATGCCCCAGGTGTGCCCTAGCTGTACCCACCTGTGCCCAGGTGGGCTCCAGGTACAGCCAGCTGTGGCCAGATGTGCTCCAGGTGGGCCCCATGTGTGCCCAGGTGTACTCCAGGTGGGCCCAGGTGCTCCACAGGTGGTGCCAGGTGCACTGGCCTGTGCCCAGGTGCTCCCAGGTGTACCCAGCTGTGGCCAGGTGTGCCCAGGTGTGCCCCAGGTGTATCCAGCTGTGCCCAGGTGCACTCCAGGTGCGGCCAGGTGTACCATATGTACCCCAGGTGTGCCCAGGTGCACCCAGGAGTGCCCAGGTGTACCCAGGTGTGTGTGTGCGTGTGCTCTGTGTGTGCAGCACAAGATCCAATCACTCCTTCCGTTCTCTGTTTTGTCCTTGGGTTGCTTGTTTTCGGGTTTTTTTAAATTTCAATTCCTTTTTCTTCCTTTTTCCCCCTCCTCTGGTTTTTTGTTTTGTTTTGTTTTTATTTTTCTTTTTTTTTATCTCGATCATTTTTGTACAGAAGAAATGAGAGCCTTTTTTTGAATAACAAAGAGAAAACACACACAAAAAAGAACAAAAAACCAAAAAAAAAAAAAGACCAAAAAAAGAAAGGAAAAAAAATGAAAAAAAAAATCATGATGCAATTTCTTTGGATTGCAAAAAAAGCAACTCTTTACATTTAAGTGAAGTGTCTTAACATTTTATATTGTTTTAAAAAATATATTTACATATTATATATATATAATATACGTAATATAAATCTATATATAAATATTTAAAGAGGGAAAAAAACCTAAAAAAAAAACCTAAAAAAAAAAAAGGAAAAAGAAGAGAAATAAATAAATCACGTCCGGTATTATTTAGGGGGTGGATTTAAAATCCCTGCTTAGGTTTAGAGCTCCTCGTGGTTCCCAGAGCGGCTTCGTCACCCTCGCGCTGAGTCCCTGCCCTCTGTCCTTGTCCCCAGGTGTCCCCAGGTGTCCCCTGGTGGGCCCGGGGACCCCTGCCCGCCCCCAGTGCCAGCAGCAATAGCAGTCACTGACGCATTTGGAATTAATTTCGTTTTTAATTAATTTCTGTTCTCGGTACCAAAGTGAATTCTCTGTAGCAAAGCCGCAGCTCCCGGGGCCGGGCGGGTGGTGGCACCTGGCGCTGTCCCCTCCCCTGGCCCCGGTCACCCCCGCGGTGTCACCTCCTGTCACCTTGTGTCACCCCAGGGGGGGCGCGGTGACAGCTCCCGAGCTCTGCTGGCTGGAGGTGACAATGCCACCGCCTTGGGGACACCCACATGGAGGTGACAATGCCACCGCCTTGGGGACACCCACATGGAGGTGACAATGCCATCCTCCACGGGTGACAATGCCACCCCCTTGGGGACACCCACATGGAGGTGACAATGCCATCCTCCTTTATGACACCCTCAAAAATGTCATGGGGGGGTGACAATTGCCGCCCTTGTGGTGACACACAGAGAAATGACACGAGGAGGTGACAAGTGCCGCCCCCTTGTGGACACCTTCAAAAATGTCATGAGACGGCGACAAGTGCCACCTCCACTGGGACACCCACGTGAGGAGGTGACAATTGCCACCCTCCATGGGGACACCCCCAAAAATGACACTGGAGGGGGCTGTCCTCAGTGTCCCCACCTTGGTGTCCCCAAGCTGTCACCGATTTTGGGGGGGTTGTCCCTTTTCCCACCCCCACTTTGTCCCCAGGCCACCCCTCCCAGCTCGGTGTCACTGGCTCAGAGCAGGGAGGTGACAGTGACAAACCAGGGGGTGACAGCGCCAGGTGAGGGGGTGGCGGGTCACAAGCTGTCCCCAACCCCCCCCAGTGTCCCCTTTTCCCGGCTGGTGTCCCTGTGAGCGTGATGTCCCCGCGTGCGTGTGCGTCCGTTCCCTTCATGGCATCGTGCAAATCCCTCGCTGAAGCAAGAAGACAACAATAAAAAACACACAAAAAAAAAATTAACAACAAAACAACTCAATTCTGGTTCAGACCAGGAAAAACATATTTTAAAAATGATCCAAAAAAAAGAGGAAAATGTGTAAAAATGACAAAAAAAAGCCCAAACCCAAGCGCTGCCTGCATCGTGCATGTGTCGGAGGCGCCTGCTGCATGCGCTCCCCGCTTTACTCGTCTGGATGTTGTTTCAAAACAAACAAACAAAAAAAAGGCTACGACTCTGAAAAGGACAAAAAAAAGGACAAACTGAGAAGAAAAAGCAAAAAAACGCCAAAAAAAAAAGGAAAAACAAGAAATTTCTGGTTCTCCTTAGAGGCTGTTTTGGGGTTTCTACGCCGTCGTGTGTCTCTCTCTCTCTCTTCCGCATGAATTTTCTCGTGAACTGTTTTAAAAAGGAAATAAAAGGAACAAAAAGTACAAAAAAGAGTAGAAAATGGAGGAAAAAAAAGGAAAAAAACGAAGAAAAATGTAAAAAAAAAAAAGCCTCGCACAGGGGAAAAGCGGGGGAGGGGAGGGAGGGGACCCCCCCACCCTGTGCCACCCCCCCCGCTGTGTCCCCCGTGTCACCGTGGATGCCATGGGTAGTTGTGTGTGACCGTTGTAATTCCCGTGACAAAAGGGTTGCTTTTTATTATTTTCCTTTTTTCCCTTTATAATTTTTCTTTTCTATCAGAGTGTCTGGCTTTAATAAAATTACTTTTTTTTTTTTTTTTGCCTCTTTTTCCATCTTTTTCTGGCGATTTTCGCCCCTCATTTTTACCCCCTCTCCCCGAATTTTGAGAAATTGAAAATTGAGAAATTGAGTAATTTGAAAAATTGAAAATTGAGAATTTTAATGGGAATGGGGCATCCCCAATTCTGTTATTTCTTCCCCACATGCTCAGAGAAAAATGAGATTTATCCTCACATGGATAGACCCAGGAATAAAAATTCCCAGCACCAGGAATTTGAAGTTCCTGCCCGCCAAAAAAAAAGGGGAATTAACACCAACAAAACCTTGAATAACCGGTTTATTTCCAATATATAGACTGGAGGTGGGGGGGGCCAAAGCAGGGGGGATTTTTGGGGTTGGTTTGGGGGTTTTTTTGCAGTTTTGCAGATCCCGACAGGGCCGGGAACGGGGGTGGGAAGGGGTTTGGGTGGGACATGCAGGAGGGTTTTAAAAAGTCACCACTGGTCCAGCACGTCCCCTGCTTGGGGCTGGCCTTTCCGCTGAGCAAAACTTCTTTAAAAATCCTTATAAATCCTTTGGGATATGTTACACGGGCAGGGCCGGTATTTACAGGGGAAATGAACAGCAAAAACAAAAACAAACAAAAAAAAAAAAAACGAAAAGAAAAGAAAAACCAACGACTTTACAGCAAATATTTGCATAACGTATGAGAACGACACGGAGAGACGGTGACAGGGTGTGACACCAGGCCACCGAGGTGGTGGCACTTGTGTCCCCTCGTGGCCAGGCCGGGGGTCCCCAAACTCCCTTCCTAAAGTGCTTCTGGCCTGGGGGGCAGGAAGGGGACAGCGGTGGGAGGGGACAGGGACATCCCAGGACGTGGGGAGTAAAGGGTGGCAGTGTCCCCCCCGCCGCCGGGTGTCCCCCTCAGTGCCACCCCCTCCCCTGCTCCCCCCGCTCAGCAGAGCCCCCCAGGTGAGGGTGACAGCGCTGAGGTCCCCAAGGGACCCCAGCACACGGGGGGGTCTCGGGGATGGGACCCCCAAGGTCCTCAGGGCATGGAGAGTCCCCAGGGTCCCCTGGGCAGGGGTCTGTCGTCGAGGTCACCAGGGCAGGGGTCTCTGACCCTGATGTCCCCAAGGTCCCCAGGGCAGGGGTCTCTGACCCTGATGTCCCCAGGCTCCCCAAGGGTCTATAACACTGAGATCCCCAGGGTCCCCAGCAGGTTTCTGACAAGGTCCCCAGGGTCCCTCAACAAGGGGTCTGTGACACAGAGATCCCCAGGGTCCCCAGGGTCCCCATCCCGGGCAGGTCCCGGCCGGAGCAGCCGCAGCGCCCAGGGAAGTGCCCGCACTTCGCTCCACCGCGGCTGGGGACAGCAGTGCCACCTCTGGGGACAGTCCCCGTGAGCCCCACGCCCCCCCTGGCACTGCCTGGGGGCTGGGGCACCGTGCGGTGGCACCGCCGCTGGTCCCCAAGGCGGGGGGACGAGGTGGCTTTGCGCCGTCGCGGCGCGGGGCCACCGGGACCTGTTAAATAACACCAGCGGCTCGTCCGGAGCGCAATTAAATACGGGGACAAGGGACAGTCCTTAAATTAAACCTGCCCGGGGGGGTCACAGACACTGCGGGAAGCGCAGGGGCGCCGGGGGACCGGGGCTG
>JAWWMR010000119.1:233853-251367 GCA_035047985.1 Basileuterus tristriatus
GCCCCAAAAGACCGCCGGGACCCCCCGAACCCGGCCGGCCCGGGGGGAGCCCCGCCCAGCCCCGCTGCGGCCCCCGCGGGTCCCCCCGGGCGGCTCCTCCCGGGCTGGGCCGGCCCGGCCGGGATGCGGGAGAGCCCCGGGACGAGCCCGGCCGGGATCCCCGGTGCCCGCAGCCCCCCGGGACCCCCCGAGCTGCGCTCCGAGCCGGCCTGGCATGGATGGGGATTCTGCTGGGAAAGCCAAACAAGCCGGGAAAGGAGAAGTCCGCCCGAGCGGCTCCCGGGGAGGGTAGGCCTCGGTGTCATGGGGAGAGCCCGGCGATGGGAGCCGGGGAAGGTCTGCGGAGCCGAACGCCGCGTTCTTGTGCAAGGCGAGAGAAATCCTCCTCGCCGTGCTCGTGCTTCAGAGCCGGAACCAGTTCTGTGAAAGCCTTCAAGTCTCTCCCAGTCATTCTCATTGGCTGCTCTGCCAAGATTTCCCGAATTTGCTTTCACGTCTTTTTTTTTTTTTTTTCCTTGCGATTTTAGAGAGATACAGAATTATATTAGCATAACTGTATTTTTTGGGGTTTTGGTTTTTTTTTCCCCTGAAGATTAGATGGTCGCAACAGGGAGCTTAAAAATATTTGAGGGAGATTTTAAGTCTTGAGATGTGAGCAGATCTAAGCCTTGCTGTGCTGAAGGGGTGGCTAAACCTGGTTTTAAATAGGTAAAAATGCAAGGGGTCAATAAAAGCTGCAGGATGTGAAGGAAGAAGGCAAGTTCTTCCCTGGGGAAGGCCCAGGGCCGGGGATGATGGGGAATCTTGTGACTTTGGGTACCTGCAGGAACCCAAGCAGACATGAGTAACTTTGTGTCATGTGACAGAAATATTGAAAACCTAAATCTCCTCGCGGATTTGATCCTGGCTCGGGGGCTTGGTTCCAACCTCGGGGCCGCCGCTGCCTTTTGGGCCGTTCCAGTTTGAAAAAGGCCGGTTTGAGAAATTCCCATTTTCTTCCGCTCTAATGCCAGCCTCCTATTCCCGTCCTCACAGCCGGCCCTGTTACAGCTGTGGGGCTGTAAATGGGATCACTGAACTCATCCAGGTTAAAAATAACGCTCGGGGGAGGGGAGCCGTGGCTTTTTAAGCCGGTGCTGGGGAGAGGAGCGGCCCTGGGAGCCTCTCCGGGGTGCGGGAATTGCCCCAGCTCCCTCCTGGCAGGGCCGGCCGGTTGGCAGGCTGTGTTCCCGGGGAGGGTTTTGAATATCCTGCCGTGTCCAGGTGCGCTCCTGGAGCACAGGATTCCCCTGGAGATGGGGAATGCTGCTCCCCCAGCAGGGTCCAGGCTGGAGAGAAAACCCTTCTCACATCCCAGAGAGCTGCTCTGGTGCTCCCGCAGCAGAGAGAGGGGAAAAGCACCCACAAAACCCCGAGGAGGAGGTTTTTGAAACAGATCTAAAGAATGTATCTCTATTTTGGATAACTTTTAACACGGTGAGCCCAGGAGGAGGCACCTCCCCGCTGGCTGCTGGCGAGGGCAGGGAGGTGGATCAGGGTGGGTTCACCTGCCCGAGGGGCCCCTGGGGCTGCCCGGGGCACAGGGAAAGCCCAGAAAATGAAAATTAAAGGGGAGCTGCTCTGCAGATGGGGAGAGGAGCAGCCGGCTCATCACAGGATGTTCTCTGTGCAGGGCTGGGTGAACAAAAATTAATAACTACCAGCATGTTTCTGTCAGGATGGTCTAGAAAATAAGACTTTTGGGTGCTTTTGGGGTCAGATTACTTCGGTTAGGGACCTTTTCTACCTGAACCTGAGCCCAGCAGAGATGTTCTGTTTCCAGCAGCACCTGAGAGCTTTGGAGTCTCTGTACACTCATGGAGGCCAAAGTGGGTTTATGTTTAAACACAAAATTTTTGATTTTTGGGTGGGGAAAATACACGTGCTGCCTCCTCTTGAAGATCCTTAAGTTGTTTCTTTAATCCCAATCAGTAATAATTGCCAGCTCCTCTGCTCCATCCCTGCTGGATAATGGCAATAATCCATGATGCTTTCTGAGCATAATGATAAAACCATGATAAAACCATGATGCTTTCTGAGCCACGGGGTGACTTCTGAGGCTCTGACACCAAAAATAAAACCCCCCCTGAACCAGGAAAAAACTTTCCAGAGCCTGTAAGGTGCTTTGTTTGCTTTGTTATTTGGCATCTTTAAGAGCAGAGTGGAATTAGTGCAGGCTGTGGTGTTTAGTCAAGGTATTACAAGTAAACACTTGATCGTTCTTACTCACTCCAGTAATAGGATTTGCAGCCCTCTGTGGACAATTTGGGGCTTTCAAACCCTAAAAAAAAAAAAAAAAAAGATGTCCCAGGCTTGGCTGTGGGGCAGGACACTTGTGTTGGCTTTAGGACCTATAAATAACCTGAAGCACTTTGTGCCACAATAATAAATGTTGCCACTTGCATGGCCACTCCAGATAATCTTCAGGGGATAAACCCTGTGGTGATGCAGAAGATAAGAGGTGGCAGCAGATTCCAAAGCCTGGCAGGAGGAGTGGGGACCTGCCTGGGGTTTGTATCTGTGTCCAGCTCAGGGAATTGTCCCCCTGGATAAGGGAATGCTCCTGAAACCTGGACAAGTTGGATTTCACAGCCCTTTTTTGGAGCTGTGCTTCTGGAGGCTCTGGTAACCCAGCCATTACAATTTTGACCGGTTATTCCAGATTTTTAAATAATATAATTTGTGGCCACATGAATACTTTTGAAGTCCGTGCAGTTGTGTAACAATTACATAAACTGACAGTACATAATTCCCATTTATCACAGCTGAAAACCCCAAAAAATCCTTAAATGAACTGTTTCCCAAGGAGCCCTGCTCCCAGCTGGGACAGAGCGTGGCTGTGGGAGAGCCGGGCTGGAACAGAGTCTGCTGCTCACACTCCTGTGATTGTTCTGCCACTTGTGTCATCTCCCAGCATTCAAACTTGATTTGTGGAGGGCGTGGGGAAGCCTCTCCACGAGCACAATTAAGATTGTGGGGTGGAAATGGTTCATTTTCATTATTCCTCTGTTAGCTGGAGCTTTAATTACGCCAGCCTTGGCTCCCAGGGCCTGGTTATCAGCACAGGGCACTTGCATTACTCAGTGTCTGGGTCAAACTTTATTTTTTTCTTTCTTTTTTTTTTCCCGCTTTTTTGGCTCTGGGGAGGGTTGGAACAAAGAAGGGATGTGTGGCCCTGGTGTTGTCCAGCAGCAGAAACAAAGCTGCCTGCAGCTCTCAGTTTAAATGGAATTTTTGAGCACGGAGAGGATCACCTGTGAGGGGCAGGGCTGGCTCCAGCACCTTCCTGGTGTTTCCCTGCCCATGAATTCCTTCCTTGGAGCTGCTTCCCTCCCCTGCCTGGAAACTCCACCGAGTGTTCCTTGATTGTGGAACAACTTATCTGGCAGGAATTTACAACCTGGGCTCTCTCAAATCCCTGCTGCAGCATTTAATGCATCTCTGGCAGATTTAGCAATGTTTAACTGCTTGTCTGCTGCTTTTTATAGGTTCATGATGCAATGTGTGCGGGCCCAAGGAATGTGTGGGGCTGGTTAAAGATTAATGCTGACACTGCTGTGGAGTCCTGGCCAAGTGCAGCTGGCTGGGTGTAGTATTTGTGCTGCTGGGGAGCTGCTCCAGGACAAACCTCTGCTCTCCAGCCCTGCCATTTGCATTTCCAGCTCATGGAATGGAACCTGCAGGGAGGGTTAAAGGGCCTGGCAGCACTCAGGGCCCTGCTCATGTCACCAGCTCAGAAATGGGGATTTTACCCTTCTGCCCCAAAAGGCTCCTTGAGCCCACAGTTCCAGGATTGGGATGGACTTGGAGCCATCACCACAGGGATTCACTCCCCTGGGAATCCATCCCACCCTCTGGAGCTGGATGTGCCTGGGAACCAAGGCAGGTTTTCCAGTGGCCAGTTAGTCCTGGCCTTGTTAATTTTCCTCCTGGGCCGCTGGAGTTTGCTGCAGATGCAGGTTAATAAATCTTTCTTGCTCTCCTCATTGAAGCTCTGAATTCTGACAAAAGACACGCCCTGGAACACAAATCCAGAGTAAATTTAGGTGTCTATTTTTAGAGAGAAAATTGCTAAAAACACATGCAGTTGTTGTAGTGCTGCTTTTAGAAAAGGGCTCTGGAGCCATGGGACAAGATTGGAATTATCTGGAGTTAATTTTGGCTCCAGGAGATCCCTTTGGATGCTCCTCAGCCTGTGTTTCAGGTAGGCCGCACTTCAAATCCCTGTTCCTGATATCCCAAAACATTGGAAAAATATTTTCCATCAAATCCTTTCCTCCTTTGGCCACCAAAGGCTTTACAGCACCTTTAGGTCTTGTTTGGCAGAGCTAAATAATTGACATTTTTACCTTTTCTTCCATCAAATATTAAACTTTTGGGGGGGGGGTTCAGCTGTTTTCTCCTGCTGGATGAGTTTTCCCTTCCCTGCTCATGGTGCCTGAGTCTGACCTCAAAGCAGTGTTTGAATTCTGGTTAATTCAGTATTGAATTTAATTCATCAAAAGCCAGGAGTTTGCAATCCTGAACCATTCCTCCCTGCAGAGATTCCTCTTGGCCCACCTGATTTCTGAGCTGTGCACCACTGCTCTTCTCAATTAATTCAATTAAATGAATTCATTTTCCTTGCCGAAAACTCTATTTCTTATATATTTCTTATTTTATTTTTTACATTCTGGAGCAAGGTGAATCAGGGTGACAACCCCACACATTGCTGACTGCGTCTACCTTGTGCAGAAATTTGCTTTTTCTGGCCTTTAATACATAAAAATCACTGCTTTAGCAGAATATCCTCCTTCGTGAACGTGGCCTTTTGGAGGGATAAAAATGCATTTTTAAATGAATTCCTTTTTGAGCTGTTCCTGGTCATGAGTGCCCCGTGCTGGGGCAGGTTCTGCTCCTGTTTTGTTTCTGTTCTCACAGGTGTGGCTGCACCTCAGTGGAGCAGGGGGGAGGCTCCTGCTGGAGCCCGGCTGGCAACAGGAAAAATTCATTTTCCCCTCGGAATTAAATTCTCAGGAGTCCCACAAGGTGCTGAGCTCTACAGGCACAATAATTTCTGCCTGTACACTGAATTTCAGCCTTTTTAAGGAGAAATTTCCAGCCAGAATTTCTGCCTGTACAGTGAATTTCACCCCTTTTTTGAGTAGTTAAAAAAATGAACTTTTTTACTCACCTGGCTCATTTTAGGTATTTTCTACTATTCTGCCCTCTCATAAAACTGGCTTGATATTGGTAGGAAGTGAGGAAAAAATATCTAAAAATAGATAATTGCCTGTTTAAGGAGCCTCTGGATTTTCTCTGCTTAAACCTAAACTTTCTTATTTCGCAGGCTCAGTGCTCCACTGAAAGTTGTGTCCTGGAAAAAGTTGTTTTTTAAAGATCAAGCCATTGTTAGACTCACATTGTCTGCAATTTGGACAGCTCCGAATCCAGAGAGATTTGGATTTATAGATTGAATAAAGGTCTCCAGACACTTATAAAAAGCTTTTCTCATTCTGATTATTCTGTGTTTTAGAAAAACCTTGAAAAAACCCCCAAAACCCCTCCAGTATTGTGGTTGAGAATTGATTTTTGGGTTTGGGGGAGCTTTTCAGTTTCGTGCACTCAGAATTTAAAAAACAATGGATTCCAGGTTGTAAATCTGTCCTGGGAAACCAAGCTGACCCTGTGTCACCTCAGCTGTTGGACTTGCTCTCAGTGCTTTGCAAAAACATTGCTTTCACAGGCAGGTTGGGTTTATTAATTACAATTAATGTGATTTTAATTCCCCCAAGAGGTGAAAGGAGCCGCGCTGCTCTCGGTGTGACCCCGTGCAGGGCAGCAGGGAGGGGGCACCCACAGGCGCTGCTCAGAAAGTGTCAGCACATCCTGTTTCTTTCCATGATGTTTATGGACTCCACAGCTCCGTGGCTGGGGATACCCAGGGGTGTCTGTGAGCCCGGGGAGGCTGAGGAGGAGCTCCTGCCTGGGCTGGGGTGTGGGGCTGGGGCGCCCCTCACCTGTGACACCCCAGACTGGAGCCTCACTGCTCCTTCTGCTGGGCAATGGCTCAGGGCCACCCCTCACCTGTGACACCCCAAACTGGAGCCTCACTGCTCCTTGTCCCTGCAATGGCTCAGGGCCACCCCTCACCTGTGACACCCCAAACTGCAATTCCTCACTGCTCCTTCTGCTGGGCAATGGCTCAGGGCCACCCCTCACCTGTGACACCCCAGACTGGAGTTCCTCACTGCTCCTTGTCCCTGCAATGGCTCAGGACCACCCCTCACCTGTGACATCCCAACTGCAATTCCTCACTGCTCCTTCTGCTGGGCAATGGCTCAGGGCTGGGGTTCTGTCCCAGGGGAATGAGGAGCATTCCTGGGGAACACTCCTGGGGAACACTCCTGGGGAACACTCCTGAGGAGCATTCCTGGGGAACACTCCTGGGGAACACTCCTGGGGAACATTCCTGGGGAACACTCCTGGGGAACACTCCTGAGGAGCACTCCTGAGGAACATTGAGGAGCACTCCTGGTTTGTGCCCAGCTCCTGCTCTCGCCCAGGCCCTGCTGGCACAGGGGGCACTGGGGACCACCTGAGCCTTTTCCTGTGGCTTTACAAACAGAATAAAATAACAATTTGTGTGCTGCCTGTGAGCTGAGCTGGCCTGGCACGCACAGGGGCTCGGAGTTGTGGAACTGGGGCTGGAAGGGACCTTGAATGCCACCCAGTGCCACCCTGCCATGGGCAGGGCACTCAGGGCCTTCATGGGCAGTGCCAGGGGTCCAGGGCACCAGAGCTTCTCTGGGAGACCCATCCCAACCCTCCAGGGAAGGATGCCATCTCTGTATCCTACCCGAGCCTGTCCTCTGGTTCTTTAACCCCATGCCCCCTTTTCTCTTGCAAATCCGTTCATTTCCTTCCTGCCTCCTTTCAGGGAGCCTAAACCCAGCTCACCCCTACACCTGCTCTTCTCCAGGCTGAGCAATCCCACTTTTCCCAGCTTTTCCTCCCAGCAGAGCTGCTCCATCCCTCTGACCAGCTCCTCTGGGCTGTCCCTGTGCAGAGCCCAGAGCTGGAGGCAGCTCCTGCAGGTTCCTGGCTCCCAGTTCAGACCTGGACACCTGCAACGATGGCCCCAGGTGTTCACAGGGCATTGTAAGGTTATAATAGTGGGGAAAACAAAACAGGGATGGATTTCTTAGGCTTTAGCGAGCTGATTCTGGGGTAGGAAGCAGATTCTTCGTGCCTGTGTGAAATCTGCTTGGTTGTTACAGAAATTTTTACTCCTTTATTTAAGAAACTGCTGGTGCCTCCTGCTAGAAATCCTGTCCTGGACACGCAGGATTCCCAGCTTGATCCAGCCTGATCGTTCTGGTGGTTCCAGCCATAAATATCTGAATAACTCCCTGGTTTAACTCCCAAATATTTTACCCCTTTGTAATTAATTTTTATTTAATTTGAATTCCTCTGTATTCAGGCTTTTGCATTCAAACAGAGAACTGGCACAGCCCCACGTTTATTCCTACGCTGGGAGCTGGCACCGGGTAAATAAGGCAGAGAGTGTGGAGCCAAGAGCTGGCAGGAGAGGGGCAGGAGAATCTCCTGGCAGATGTTTCTGAGCCGAGGAGCTCTGGCAGCCCCGAGCACGCACAGAGGTTGTGTTGGTGATGTCTCAGGAGAGGTTTTCACTCTGGTGTCCCTTAGGCCATCCCCAAAGGAGGCTGATGGGCTCAGGATCTGTTTTTATTGGGTTGGGATTCCCAGGCCTGCACAAGGGCCCCATTGTGAAGTTTTCAGCCCCGGTTTTACCCAGCATTAAAGAATTCCCAGTGGGGATGAGTGGCTCTCCTCAAACAGCTGCAGCTGGAGGTGCTTTGTAGAGGGATGAGGGCTGAGAATTCCCATTTCTTCCTGGTGCTGATGGAGTTTCTCTTGCAGGTGAAAAATGCAACCAACCAGATCGTGATGAACTGCGCCGACATCGACATCATCACCGCGTCCTACGCCCCGGAGGGGGACGAAGGTGGGACCTGCTGGGACTGGGACTGTGGGGCTGTGGGGCTGTGCCCCTGCCTGCTGGGACTGTGGGGCTGTGGGACTGTGGGGCTGTGCCCCTGCCTGCTGGGACTGTGGGACTGTGGGACTGTGGGACTGTGGGGCTGTGCCCCTGCCTGCTGGGACTGTGCCCCTGCTGGGGCTGTGCCCCTGCTGGGGCTGTGCCCCTGCAGCTGCTGCCAGCAGCTCTGACAGCACGATGATGTCATGTTTGATAAGCTCCACCCTGCCCCGGGAAGCACTGAATTCCTTATCTCGATTCCATGCTGGCTCTCGTGGCTGCCACTGGTGATATGGGAAAGGAATTCCTTCATTTGTGTTGTGGGAAAGGAATTCCTTCATTTGTGTTAGGGTAAAAAATTCCTTCAGTCTCCTCCACCTCTCCTGAGGGGTGAGGGCAGAGGATGCTGGGCTGCTTTGATATTATTTTTATATCTGGATGTTGTGTAAACTTCTAAGGACATCACCTGTGCCTATGGATTTGGGAATATTGACAAAATGAAATATTGACAGGGAATGCATCAGTAGCAGGCTGCAGTAGGAAACAGTCCCAGGAAATGGTCAGGAGGGCACAGGGAACACTTAATTGGCATCAGCAGGATTTCTGAGTGTTGGGTAACGTGGAAAAGGGTGACTGAGGAGGAGACCAGCCTGGATCCAGCTCAGGGGAGGGCTGGCAGTTGCTGCAGAGATGTGCAACCCTCAGGTGGGTGTGTGAGTTCCCAGCTGTACCTGGAGGGGATTTGCAGACCCCAAAAGGCTGTGGCAGCTGAGTGTGGGGTGCAGGAGCTGTGGGTCTCAGGGTGGCACAGCCTTCCTGGGGCTCAGGGAGCCTCTGCCCTGCAGCCCAGCTGCTCCTGGGGCCCTTCAGGGAACAGAAGACACTGCAGGCTCCTGTTCCTCAGGGAAATGCTCCTTTCCACAAGGAAACACCACAGATCATTGGGTAAAGCCATGGCTAGGGGTCAGTGGGTGATCCTGGTGATGGTGCAGGAAGGTGCTGTGGGAAGATTGAAACCTGGCTGTTTGTGCAGCAGCTGGACAGAGGTGGAGAAAAGTGTCTGGGGCTGAGGAGGATGAGGAATGGGAATGTCTGGAGGAGGATGAGGAATGGGAATGTCTGCAGTGGCTTTAGTGGAGTGACTCTGTCATCCCATGGGTCTGTGCAGGGAAGAGCCAGGGCTGGCAGCACCCAGGGACAGTGGGAGGTGGCACAGGTGCCCTGGCAGGGGTGGCACTGGGTGGAGCTGAGGTCCCTTCCCACCCAAACCATTCCACGGTGCCACTCTCCAGGTCCTTGTGGCACTGCTCCACTTTCTCAGGTGGGGAAATGGACTCAGGAGGGGATTTGGGGCAGGAATTCCTCCCTGTGAGGGTGGGCAGAGCCTGGCACAGGTGCCCAGAGCAGCTGGGGCTGCCCCTGGACCCCTGGCAGTGCCCCTGGCAGTGCCCCTGGCAGTGCCCCTGGGGCACCTGGGACAGGGAGGTGTCCCTGCCCTGGCAGGGTGGCACTGGGGGTTTCAGGTCCCCCCAGCCCCAAAGGCTCTGCAGTTCCAGGACCCCAGCACAGCATCCCCCAGCGCTGCCTCCCAGCAGCTTTGGTTTCTGTCTCGATTTTGGAGCATTTCTTTGGGCGTGTGTGGAAAAGCAGAGCTGAGCTCAGGAAGGGCCGGGCAGGATCCTGGAACGGGGCCACAGGGCTGGGAAATGTCCCCAAGGGCTCGGGGCTGTCCCCTGGCACCTCAGGGCTGGCCCTGCCGCGGGGAGGGGGTTGCTAAGCATTCATTAATTGGGAGTTATTTCTGTTATTAACAGAGAATGACACTGTGGCACTCACCAACTGCTGCATCAAAAACACCCGAGGTGCAACTTTGTTGTAATTCGTGTTAAAAATAGAATTAATTTCAAATTAAAATTAAGGTATTTAAAATAGAATGGAAATAATAAAAGGAAAATAATAAAATTAAAAATATTAAAATGAATAAAATGGAAATGAATACAATGGAAATAATAAAATGGAAAGAGTAAAAGGAAAAGACTAAAGTTAATAAGATTAAAATTAATAAAATGAAAAGAAAAACGATAATAATAGAATGAAAATAATAAAAATAATAAAATTAATAAGAAATTAATAGTAATAATAAAATTTAAAATAATAAAATTAAAATGATTAAAATATATCTAATTCAAATTTATAAATAAAATAATTAAAATTGCAATTAAAATAGTTTTAAAAATTAAAAATAGTTAGAATTTTTACAAGAAAATTTTAAAACATATTAAAAAATAATGAATTGCCATCATCACACCCGGGCTCCACGGGGTTAAAAACAGATCTGTGAAATTTGGGAGGGTGCCAAGGGGCAGAATGGCTTTGGAAGGAGAATTGCCTGGAATTGGCACCTGTTGATCCTGAGGCTCCCTCTGTGCTCAGCCTGGGGATGGGAACTGTGTGACTGCTCCCCAAGTGAGATGTGGGGATCCCAGGCCCTGGGAGCTCACTCCTGGCACTGTGGGAAGGGAGGAGGTTGTGGTGGCTATAAAGAATTGTCACCCTTCATTCTGTACGGAGGAATCTGTCTCATCCTCCCTAAAAATAAGAATTAATTGGGAATTGATCTCCTTTCCAAGGCTGAGGAGCAGCAGTGGGAATGAGATGTTATTCAGCAGACCCCAGTCCTTGTTTGAGGAGCTGCCCCGGTGACTTGTGTGCCGGATAATTTGGTTTTCCCCATCCCTGTCAGTGGCCCTGCCCTGGGGCTGCCCTGAGGGTTCTGGCTGCAGCTGCTGGTGCTGATGGACACACTCAGGGCAGCACTGTGGGATTTCAGTGCAGGTTATTGCCCAATAGCTGGCAGGAAGCTGAGGGAGGATCCCCACAGCTCTAAAGTCAAAGTGAGGAGTTTTTGCTGTGTAATCCACGAAGGAGCAGCCAGAGCTGAGTGACCAAACCAGCAGAGGCTGAGCCTGGGCAGCAGGAATTGCTCAGTTCAGCCCAAATCTGAGATTGGCAGGGAGGGCCGTGGGCTCCTCTGTGCCAGCAGTGCTGTCATGGAACAGAGCTGCTCACACACGGGAGTTTTCCATGGCTGCATTCAAGCTGGATGGATATTTTTGTGTTCATTTTCTCCCCAGAGCCGTTCTTTCTTTCTTTTATTAAACATTTCCAGTGGAATTTCAGCACCGAGGTGTGCACGTGCCCAGATGGATGCCTTGGCTCAGGAGGAGCAAGGATGAGTTGGAGTTTCACAAAAATGTCAATTTTCTGAAGGGATTGAGCTCCATCCTCGGGGGTGTGAAGGAGTTTGGAGCTTGCTGTGAATCCTCTCTCAGCTGTGAAATCGTGCTGGAATTGGGGAATTTGCTTGGGATCTCCTCATCCTGGGGATTCCTGGGGCTGGAGCTTCCCCTGGGGATCCCAGCAGCTCTGGGCTGTTTGTGCAGCAGGGGCACAGGGACACTTGGGCTGTGCTCAAACTGAGGAGGCTTTTGAGGGCAGAATTCATTGCTTTGGTTTTTTCCTTCTCTGTGTGGCGAGGATGGGCCTGGATGTTACCCCAGAGATTTGGGTGGTGGTTAAAATAAGAAACAAACAAACAAAAAAACCCAAAAAACCAAAAGAAACCAATCAAAAAACCCAAAACCCAACCCAAATCAACCAAAAAAACCCAAAACCAAACCAACCAAAAAACCCAAACCAACCAAAAAAAATCAAACCCAAACCTTAATTACCTGTGACTTCTTCACACCACAGAAGGGCTCCTTGAAAAAATTCCATTTTGAAAAAATTCCATTTTGGAAATTTTCCCTGGTTTGCTCTCAGCTCTGTCCTGGCCTGGGCCCTGTTGGGAGCCAGCTCTGAGGGTGCAGCAGGGTTTGGGATCACCCACGGCTGGATCCCTTTGCAGGAAATGTGATTTATCCCAAGTGCTGCTGATTTGAGGTGCTCCCACTTCAACACCTCAGACCTGCAGCAGCCCCTCTTGTTTTGTGTATTTTTCTGATTTAAGTGGTAACACCTCTTACTCCTGGGTGCTTCCTCCCTTTATTTTCATTTTCTCGTTTCTTATTTTCTTTTTCCCCGTGACAAAAAAAAAAAAAATTAAAAAAAAAATTTAAAAAAAATTAAAAGCAATCCCTTTTTTCCTGAACCTCCAGCAGCAGCTTTTCCTTTCCCAGCCGGGCTGTGCTGTAATGTGCAAGTGATTAACTTGCAGCCTTGCAGTGCCAAACTCCAGAGCTGGGCTGGTCCTGCAGCAGCTTTTGTTTCCCAGCCCAGGAACGGGGCCAGGCTCTGCTGCACTCTCAGCTTTGCCAGCAGCAGCTCCTTCCACTCCAGCACTGAGTATTGTCCAGCTGCTCTGGATTGAATTATTGGCCTTGAATAAGGAGTTTAAACAAAAAAAAAAATCAAAACAAAAAACCCCAAAACAAAACAAAAAAACCAAACAAAAAAACCCCAAAACCCAACCAACCAACCAAAAAAACCCAAAAATAAAACAACCCCAAAACATACCACAAAAAAACCCAACAAAAAAAAAAAGCCCCCCAAAAAGGAAACAAGCAAAAAGAGCAAATGTAATCTGGAATCTTTGGGTCATGTGCTGTTGCTTTGGGGTTTGATTTGTGAGGAGCTGCTTGCAGGTTTAGAAAACCCTGGAGGTTTCAGTGTTTCATCTCCCAGCCTTGGTGATGTTCACCTCTGAGTATTTGGCACAAGGTAAAACTTCCAAAGCAGCAGAAATGCCACGAATTCAACCCAAATAGAGAACTGCAGCTGAGAGAGGAGGGGGCAGCTCCATATCCATTGTCAGCCTTTGGCAGAGGCTGCACATGAGGAATTCCTGTGGATTCCTGACTTCCAGGGGGCTGCAGGATCAGATCCTTTAGAAGCTGTAAAAAAAAAAAAGAAAAAAGTTTTTATATGGTGGCTTTGCCATAGTGGTGTTTGAAAATCCACCAAAAATCCACCAAAAATCCACCAAAAATCAACCAAACTCCAGCTGGGGAGCGTTGCTGCGTTCCTGGGCTGACCAGGGCCCCTCTGAGCACGGCTCCAGCTGCAGGATTCCTCAGTTGATCGATTCCTGTTGATTTATTTATTGATAAATCAGTGAATTCCCAGCAGGTGTCCAGCCCCGCTCTGGCCAGGGTTGCCCTCATTGTTCCCATGGACTCAGGGTCAGAACCAGCCCCCAGCTCCTCTGTGCTGGAGCCCAGTCCCATCCTCAGGATTGTTCTCCCTCACATCCTCCTCTCCTGGCTCATTTCTGCCTCAGTATCCCCACTTTTAGGAGGAAAACTCAAACTTTTATCTTTGGTTTCCTGGCGTTTGCTGGCAGCTGGGTGTCCTTGGGTGGATTCTCTTCAATGTTCAGCTCAGCTGATTTTTAAAGTCTTGGAACTCCTCAGCACGGACCAGGAGAGCCTAACATTGACCCTGTAGAGTTTATTTTTTGTAGTTTATTCCTGCCTTGTGTTTTTTGCTGGTTTTTTGGAGCCTCTCAGTGTTGTGCACCCCAGCACGGTGGTAACTCAGATTAAACCCTGAGCAGAGCTCTGTGAAACCTGTACTTAAACCTGATTCATCCTGCAGCTCCTGCAGCGAGCAGAGGTTGGAATTAACTCGGGTTTCAGGCCGAGGTCCCACTGCTGCAGAACAAACAGCCCTGGAAATTCCTCCAGAACAAAACAACCAGGGCTCCATTTCCCTTTGTCTCTGCAGCCTCCTGCAGGGCGCTGGGGCTGAAACCCGACCCTGGCAGTGACACCTGAGCAGCAAAACGAGTCCTTTTGTGACTAAATTGTCATTTCAGCCCGGCTTGTGTCACTGGGGCTTTGGCTGAGTGGCAGGGTTTGTCTGGGGATGGAAAGTGCCTCGTTGTGTCCGGGCTTGCCGGCTCTGGCAGCTGCAGACGCTGCTTTGGAGCAGGTTTGGAGTTCTGAAATAATCACAATTTCTCACAGGCTGCAGCAGTGCTTGAGCATGGAGGGAGCAGCCCTTGCAGAGTGAGGTTCTGTGGGGTTATTCCAGATGTTTTTAGCTGAATGAGAACAGATCCTCATCCCCGTGGAGGGTGTGATGAATTAGGATGGGAGAGGCAGCACCAGGACAGTTTCATCCCCCTACAGATCCCCAGCCTGGCCTCATAGTTTGGATTTTTGCATCCACAAATAGTTCCTGTGCTGTGTAAATACCAAATTTCCTCAGTTTTGGTGCCTTTGGGATCCTCTGCCTGAGCAGGGCAGGAATCCCAAAGTAGGGCCCAGCTTCTGAAGGCATTCCTGAAATAAAATCAGCATTTATTTTGTGGTTAAATCCAAGCAATGCCCCCCTCCCCATTGCTGTGGAGATTAATGGGATTTTCAAAGTGAGAGCCACAAATTAGGTCAATAAACCCTAAGCATCCTGTTTGGGATAATTAATGGGAATCCTGCTGCAGTGATGGGAGTGTGTGACAGCAAGGGGGAATTTGGGCTGTATTTCACCATTCCTGGGACACAAACCCCATCTTTCCTGCAGGTTTGGGGTTTTTCAGCACAACTGTCACCCCTGGAGTGCCCACCATGAGGGAGAATTGCTGCTCCTGTAGTTCCTCACACAGGATCACTCAGAACTCACTCTGAGCTGTGGAGCTCAGCTGCTTTGGGGGAATTTGCAGAGTTTTTTGCCCACAGCCCTTTCCAGGGTGGTTCTGATGCCCGTGCTGTTTTTCCCTTTGCAGAGGTTCACGCCACGGGGTTCAACTACCAGAATGAGGATGAGAAGGTGACTCTGTCCTTCCCCAGCACGCTGCAGAAAGGTGAGAGCCCTCCCTGCCTGCCTGCGGGGTGTGGGCAGCAGCTCCTCCCTGGGCTCCCCGCTCTGCTCTGCAGCCTCTGCACTCGCTGATTTTGGCTGATTTCTGCTGAAATCCATCATTAGTTTGCCATAAATCCTTAAATCCCAGAGTTTGCCAGCTCTGCTCCAAGTTTCAATGCAGGGTGGAACCTTTAAGGTCCCTGTTGGTCGCTGCTCTGTTTGAACACCCCAGTCCCGTGGCAGCAGTGGGTTTGCTGCTCAGGGAGCAGCCCGAGCACAGCCGGGCCTGTGCCACTGCCAGCCCCTGTGCCACTGCCAGCCCCTGTGCCACCACCAGCCCCTGTGCCACTGCCAGCCCCTGTGCCACCACCAGCCCCTGTGCCACTGCCAGCCCCTGTGCACCCACCAGCCCCTGTGCCACTGCCAGCCCCTGTGCACCCACCAGCCCCTGTGCACCCACCAGCCCCTGTGCACCCACCAGCCCCTGTGCCACCGCCAGCCCCTGTGCACCCACCAGCCCCTGTGCACCCACCAGCCCCTGTGCCACCACCAGCCCCTGTGCCACCGCCAGCCCCTGTGCCACTGCCAGCCCCTGTGCACCCACCAGCCCCTGTGCACCCACCAGCCCCTGTGCCACTGCCAGCCCCTGTGCCACTGCCAGCCCCTGTGCACCCACCAGCCCCTGTGCCACCGCCAGCCCCTGTGCACCCACCAGCCCCTGTGCACCCACCAGCCCCTGTGCACCCACCAGCCCCTGTGCCACCGCCAGCCCCTGTGCTTGTGTGCAGGGACGGGGACGCTCAAGATCGACTTTGTGGGGGAGCTGAATGACAAAATGAAAGGGTTCTACCGCAGCAAGTACAGCACGGCCAGCGGGGACACGCGCTACGCCGCCGTCACACAGTTCGAGGTCAGTGGCTGGGCGTGAGCGTTCATGGCTTTTCTTTTTGTAAGATTCTCATTTGTAGTTTCACTTTTATTTTCATTTTTATTTTTACTTTCTTATTTATTATTTTCATTTTAATTTTATTTTAAATTAATTGTAATTTTAGTTTGAATTTAATTTTAATTTTAATTTTAATTTTAATTTTATTTTACATTTTATTTTACATTTTATTTTACATTTTATTTTAAATTAATTGTAATTTTAGTTTGAATTTAATTTAAATTTTATTTTTATGTTCATTTTTATTTTTATTTTATTTTAATTTTTATTTTTTTAATTTTTATTTTTATTTTTATTTTCATTTTCTTTTTTTTTTTTTAAATTTTTATTTTCATTTTTATTTTATTTTTATTTTCATTTCCATTTCTAACCAGGATTTATCCTTGCAACAAAGGATAAATCAAAGGCAAAGACACATCTTCTCACCTTCATCCATCCCCTCTGGATGAATATCAGAAATTCACATTATTTTTCACTCCTTACAGTGAGCTCAGGGCTGGGCTGGTGCTGCCCAGGGCACTCCCCCAGCACAGACAGAACATTTCTGGGGCTCTTTTGGACAAATTTGGGGAGGTTTGTGCACACCTGGGTGCCCCCAGTGCTTCCCCTCCTGCTGTGCCACTGCTCAGTTTGGACCATTTTTTATTTAAAATCAGGAGTGAAAGGAGACTAAAAAGCTAATTCAGAGGTCAGCAGTGCAGTGAGGAGACCAAACCATGATTCTCCCTTTTTTTGCTGGAAATAAATTGAATTTCTATGGTTTTTACCACAATCTGCCGTGATTTATTTGTTTAATTCTCTTTATTCCAGGCCACTGATGCTCGCAGGGCTTTCCCTTGCTGGGATGAGCCTGCAATCAAAGCAACGTTTGATATTTCTTTGGTGGTTCCCAAAGACAGAGTAGCTTTGTCAAATATGGTAAGTTTCTAAGTATTTTAATTAAATATGCCATTGATAATTAAAATTTTGCCTTGATAACAGCTGGGAATAAAATGTGCAATAAATGGGGAGAGAAACACAAAATTTGATGTCAGGACAAACCTGGTGGTTTTAAAAAAATAAAATTAAAATTAATTTTATGTGCTGCTTGATTAAGAGGGGCTGGGAAAAATCCTTTGTGAGTTTTCCTGTCTGGGTTTCTGAAATTGTATTTATTTAAAAATTCCTTTTTGGGGTTTTTTCCTCCTATTTTCAAGACTGTCTTTCTGAACCTCCTTGTGTCATAAAAAACCCAACACATAGGTAAAAAATTCGCCTTTTGGAGCCCCAAAGGTTAGAATTTTCTGGGGTTTGTTTCCTCTGTTTTGGGGTTTTTACTCTTGTGTTTTGGGGGGTTTTGTTTTGTTTTTATTTTTTTCCCTTGGCATTTTCTTTCTTCTTTCCTTGCTTTTTGTGAGTTTCCCTTTTGGAATTTTAGCGCTCAAAACCTATAATTTTATGGTAAAAACCTGGGCTCTCTCTGCTAGTTAGTCTGTAAAGAGAAGAGCTGCCTGGACACAAGCACCCCACACTTGTGGAGTTCCTTGCCGTGTACAAAGGCAGCGTTTGGGTCAGGAGTGCAGCCTTGGAGCCCTGAGGCCCCTGTGTGTGTGTGTGTCTGTGTGTCTGTCTGTGTGTGTGTGTGTGTGTGTGTGTGTGTGTGTGTGTGTGTGTGTGTGTGTGTGTGTGTCTGTGTGTGTGTGTGTGT
>JAWWMR010000119.1:251445-268324 GCA_035047985.1 Basileuterus tristriatus
CCCCAGAAGGTGCTGGAGCCCTAAGTCCCCTGTCTGTGTGTGTGTGTGTGCTGTCCCCAGAAGGTGCTGGAGCCCCAAGGCCCATCTGTCTGTGTCTGTGTGTGCTGTCCCCAGAACGTGCTGGAGCCCTAAATCCCCTGTCTGTGTGTGTGTGTGCTGTCCCCAGAACGTGCTGGAGCCCTGAGGCCCATGTCTGTGTGTGTGTGTGCTGTCCCCAGAACGTGCTGGAGCCCTAAATCCCCTGTCTGTGTGTGTGTGTGCTGTCCCCAGAAGGTGCTGGAGCCCCAAGGCCCATCTGTCTGTGTGTGTGCTGTCCCCAGAAGGTGCTGGAGCCCTAAGTCCCCTGTCTGTGTGTCTGTGTGCTGTCCCCAGAACGTGCTGGAGCGGCGGCCGTACCCCGACGACGAGAGCCTGGTGGAGGTGAAGTTCGCGCGCTCGCCCGTCATGTCCACGTACCTGGTGGCCTTCGTGGTGGGCGAGTACGACTTCGTGGAGGCGCGCTCGCAGGACGGCGTGCTGGTGCGCGTCTACACGCCCGTGGGCAAGGCCGAGCAGGGCAAGTTCGCCCTGGAGGTAAATCTGGGACAGTTCTGGGGTCTGGGCACTCATGAAATCAGTGAGTTTTGGGGTTTTTTGGGGTTTTTGGTGGCTGTTAGATGCACACGGCGTGCTGGTGCGCGTCTACACGCCCGTGGGCAAGGCCGAGCAGGGCAAGTTCGCCCTGGAGGTAAATGTGGGACAGTTCTGGGGTCTGGGCACTCATGAAATCAGTGAGTTTTGGGGTTTTTTGGGGTTTTTTGGGGTTTTCAGTGAGTTGTAGATGCATATGGTGCTGGTGCGCGTCTACACGCCCGTGGGCAAGGCCGAGCAGGGCAAGTTCGCCCTGGAGGTAAATGTGGGACACATTTGGGGTCTGGGCACTCAAAGAAATCAGCAAATTTGGGGTTTTTTTCCTGGTTTTCTTGGGGTTTTTTGTCCGTTGTATTCCTGGTTATTGGGGTTTTTATTTGCCAAGCAGGGCAAGTTCGCCCTGCCGGTAAATCTGAGTCAGGCTTGGGGGCCTTGGGGTCTGGTCATTCACTGAAATCTGGATGTTTCAGTCATAATTTCTTAGTTTCATTTGTAATTTCCTAATTTCGACCATAATTTCTTAGTTTCAGTCGTAATTCCTTAGTTTCAATCCTAGTTTCTTACCTGCAGTCACAATTTCTTATTTTCAGTCACAATTTCCCAAGTGTTGCCCAGTTCCAGGTTAACAGAACATTTCTCCTCTCGTTTCTTGCAGGTTGCTGCTAAAACTCTGCCTTTTTATAAGGACTACTTCAATGTTCCTTACCCTCTTCCTAAAATTGATCTCATAGCTATTGCAGACTTTGCTGCTGGTAAAGTAACTCACTTTATTGCTGAAATTGTATTGTATTTGATTTTTTTTATTAAAAAACCTTTAGGAAGAGGTGTGGATCAATATCAATAAACCTTTGTATTTATTTTATAAAGGTGCCATGGAGAACTGGGGCCTTGTTACTTATAGGTATGATGTTAAAATACTGTCTTTCCCCCCTCTCTGTTCATTAATTCTTGGAGTTAATTGGATTCATTTGAGGCAGCTCTAATTGCTGGGTGTCATCCCAAATCAGACAGAATCAATCCTTTCAATTTTTAGTTTGGTTTGGATGATTGTGGCGGTGGTGCTACAGCTTAGGAGGGCAAAAATCAGCCACTGGCTGAGGGTTTTAAATTGAAAAAATCTTCTTGGCCCCTTTTTTCTCCCGTAAAATCTCCTGACACAGCTGGGAGAGTTTATTTTACATCGTAGGTAAATTGGGCAGCCACAGAGTAAAGGTGTGGAAGTGGGAAAATCAAAAACGTTAACTCGCCTTCCTTTGCAGTTTGACTTTTTTTTCATTCTTCTGATCAAGCTTTTGCACTTGTGCTTGATATTAATTTGTTTTCTGTGCTGGTGGTCAGGAGGATTTCCCTGAACTTGTAAGCTTTGGACTTTAAACCCTGAAATAATTTGGGATTTCTTCTGCTCAGCTTTGAATTTGGCTTTAAAAAAAACCAAAACAAATTCGAGCCCAGGTTTTAATTTTTTTCCCTGCTTATTACAATTCTGATGAAATCCGATATTTTATTGCTTGTGAGGAGAACAATTTAAATATATTCATCCTGGATGAGGAGAACTTTTGGGATGGAGCTGTGAATTTTTGCCCCTTTGTGCTGAGTTTGCTCTGCCCCATTTGGGGACCTGCAGGCCCCGTCCCTGGGGAGGTTTTTCCCTGGAATTTCAGCATTCCAGAGGTCCCCGAGCAGGGCTGGGAGGTGCCACAGAGGAGAAATTGCTGTTGGCCCCTCTTGGAAGAGCCAGGGCTCCTTTGGGAATGCTGAGGGGAGCAGGATCTGAGCACAGAGGGAGCTGAGCTTCCAAAGATTACCTAGGGGAGCATTGTGATAAATAAAAACTAAATTTTCCTCCTTCTGCCTGGGTTTTTTTCCTTCCACTTCTTGCATGCCATAAAGTAATTCCTGCTCCAAAGCATTGCAGCAGCTGAGGAACTCACCCTGACAATTCCATGGCTACACTGAGATAAATTTGGGGTTGGTTTTGGGGGGTTTTTTCCTCTCTTAGGTAATTTCACCTCCTTTGGGTTGTGGTTTTGATCCCCCTGGGGCTGTCCCCTCCCTGCTGAGCTCTGGTTTTCTGTGCCCCACAGGGAGACTGCTTTGCTCATCGACCCCAAGAATTCCTGCTCCTCGTCCCGCCAGTGGGTGGCTCTGGTGGTGGGGCACGAGCTGGCTCACCAGTGGTTTGGGAACCTCGTCACCATGGTACCTCAGCCCTCCAAAATCCCACTTTTTATTCCAGTCTGTCCCCTATCCTGCCCAAAATCTGGGTCTGCATGCCCCTCAACAGCAGCACATTGTGTTAAAATAATTAATTTAATATTCGAATGGTGGTATATGGTAGTCGACCCTTCAAAATTTCATTTCTTATTTAAATCTGCTTCCTATCCTGTCCAAAATCTGAGTTTAGATGCTGTCAAGCAGCAGGATGCTGTGATTACATAGTTAATTTAATACTTAAATGGTAGTTTATGGTACCTCCAAAATCCCCTTATTTAATTTAAATCTGCTTCATATCCTGCCCAAAATCTGTGTTTGGGTGCCCCTCCATAGCAGCACACTGTGATAACAAAATTTAATATTTAAATGGTGGTTTGTGGTACCTCCAAAACCCCCTCTTTTAATTTAAATTTGCTTCATATCCTGCCCAAAACGTGTCTTTGTGTGCCCTAAACAGCAGCAGGCTGTGTTAAAACAGCTAATTGCATATTCCCTGTGGATTCTGCCCTTGACCCGTGTGGCTGTGCCCTGCAGGAGTGGTGGACCCACCTGTGGCTGAACGAGGGCTTTGCCTCGTGGATCGAGTACCTGTGCGTGGATCACTGCTTCCCCGAGTACGACATCTGGACCCAGTTCGTGTCTGCCGACTACACCCGGGCCCAGGAGCTCGACGCCTTAGACAACAGCCACCCCATCGAGGTCAGCCTCCTTTCCCAGCCTTTTCCCCTTTTCCCCTGATTGAAAAGGGAATTCTGTGGTGATCGCTGAGCAAAGCGGAATCCGGAGCTGCGGCTGCGCTCCGTGGGTCCTGCTCTCCCTGTGCCCCAAAAACTCCCTTGGGCCTCCTAGGAAAGAGCTGATTCCTAGGGATTCTAATGTTTTACAATTTATTTGGTGAAATACATTTTGGGGATTAACCTTGTCCAGCAGGGCATTTTAGAGTGATTTACTCCCTGAGCGTGCCTTGCCCGCTACTCCTGGATTTAATAATCTAATCTTAATTTAACAAAAGATTTGCTGCTTTTGGGAAGCCAAGGATTGAAGGAAGATCCCCAAATTTATCTGATCCAGCACTAAAACATAACTTAAACCATGTTTAACTTCCAAACCAGCCCTGACCCAGCCATATCTCGGGGATTTTCATTGGGGGCAGAGATTGCTCTCAGACAATCCAGCACTGGAAGAGGAAAAATCCCTCAGATTTTCACCTCTAAAACTGATTTTCCCTCACTTTTTCACCTCTAAAACTGATTTTCCCTCACATTTTCACCTCTAAAACGCTGCCACGAGCAAAATGCAATTTTTTGGCAGCCCAGATCCTTCTCACTGGGGGTTGTGGTGCTCCCCACAGGTCAGCGTGGGCCACCCCTCCGAGGTGGATGAAATATTTGATGCCATTTCCTACAGCAAAGGAGCCTCTGTGATCCGGATGCTGCACGACTACATTGGGGATGAGGTAAAGGGATGGGAACTGGAGATTTTCAGGGCATTTTTTACTGCTAAAATTACTGGGATTTAAAAAAAATGAAGTTGTTCTGTGTTTTGAAAATTTTTCCACTTCAAGCTCTGTTTGAACTTATCTGGGAAAAATAATAATGGGAAATACAGAAGGAATTAGTGGTTTTAAAGATTCCTTGCCTGATTCTTGGGGATAAATGCAGGGTAGGAGGAGGATGGGAAATCCCTGTGACATCTCCACTTTGTGTTCCCAGGATTTCCGGAAAGGAATGAACCTGTACCTGACCAAGTTCCAGCAGAGGAATGCTGCCACAGGTAACTGGGTCACTGGGATGGCCACAGGAGTTATTTTTGGACTCAGAACTGCTGGTTTTGCACCTGAAATAATTGAAATTCCTGGACATTCCTGGCTTGTTCCCAGCTTCATGCCCTGCATGGGAAGGATTCAGCACGCCTGGGGATTTTCTGTCCCTGGAGTGTGTGGCTGAGGTGATCTCCAACATTTCTAAGATATCTTTCAGTTACCATGAAAAATATCCTACAAATATTCTTTGGTTTGCCAAGAGAGCCTTCTGCAGTATTGATCCTGTGATTAAACGGGTCAAAGTCTGATATTTTTGCTTTTAAACCTCCTATTTTTGTGGATCAGGCACAAATGTGGAAGTGGGGACATCAAAGCTCCATCAGCCAAATCCAATCCGTGGTGTTTGCTCAGCAATTTTTGACATAATACATAAAAAACCTAAAGGGAAATGTTGTTCTCTTTTAATATTTAATGTTAATTTTTGTATCACAATGTGTATTGATTGGCTTTTTTTAGCAGTAAATAAGCTGCTTTTCCCCTCTCTCCTTCCTGAGGAGGTTTAAACTATTTCCTTTTTTTTTTTGCCTGTCATCTGTTAAATTTCAACAAAACACAGAAGTGGAAAAGGTGAAGTAAGAACCCAACTTTCCTTATGTTATCCCTAATAAAACCTGATTCAAATCCATTTCTCCTGCAGAGGATCTCTGGGAAAGCCTGGAAAAAGCCAGTGGCAAACCCATTGCTGCTGTGATGAACACGTGGACCAAACAAATGGGATTTCCACTCATTTACGTGGAGGCTGAACAGGTAAAAATGGAATTGGGCCTTAATTTTGGATCAGATTTAACAATATTCCCTGTTTTGGGCATTCCCTTGGATCAGGAGTGGTGAAAATGGAATTGTGCTTTAATTTTAGATCAGATTTAACAGTATTCCCTGATTTAGAGCACTTCCTTGGATTAGGGGTGACAAAAATGGAATTTGTGCCTTGATTTCAGATCAAGTTTAACAATATTCCCAGTTCCTGGGCATTCCCTTGGGTGGGGAGGCTCCATGTGGGCACAGCTCTGGTCCTGACGGGCAGGAGGTGCCAAATCCCTGCGGATTCATCCCCAAACTCCCTGGATCCCTGGAGTTTGCTGACTTTGGGAAGTGTTTGTGCAGGGCAGGGAATAATTCCCCTGCAATTGTGCCTGTTCCACACGCTTGCGGGGTGAGGGAGGATCAGACCCAGGCCGCGGCTGCTCGAGCCTTTTCTGAGGGGAAAAACCAAATTATTCCATGAAACAGAGGGCAGTGACACACAGGGACTGCAATTAACCCTGCTAATCATTCCCTTTTCTCATTTTCTCACCTTTTTTTCTTTTTTTAATTTTTTTTTCCCTCAGCAAGAAGATGACAAAGTGTTGAAGTTGGTCCAGAAGAAATTCTGTGCCAGTGGACCATATACTGGTGAGAGGAGAGCTGGGAGCAGGAATGGGTGGGCACAAACCCACAAAATATCCCAATTTTGAAGGGATAGTGTTGGTTTTTTGTTGTTTTTCATCCAAAATCAGCAATTTTGGGAGCTGAAACAGCCCAGGCCTGTGCTCTGCCTGGATCCAGGTGGGGGAATCTGAGGAAATCCAAGTTTGGGCCTTTCCCACTTGTGGTTTCCATGTCCTGGCATAGAAAGCAGCATTCCTTGTCTCAAAATTCTTCCAGAAATGTCAGTTTTAGGGCCAGGGTCCTCTGAGGGGCTGGGGAGCAGCTGGTTTGTGGTGGTGCTGAAATAAATGGAATAAAAACACCTCAGGTGGACACAACTGCTGATTCCAGCACTGATTCCACTCCCCTTCCGTGCTTATCTAAATTAAAATGTTTGGCTTGAAAGTCAATTTAAAGATTTTGGGGATTTTAGCTCTAAAACTGTAATTTCTCTCATATTTTCAACTCCAAAACTGACATTTTACTCCAGATTAAAACTGACATTTTCCCTCAGATTTTTCTCTCTAAAAACTGGCATTTCAGATTTGGGCCTTTGTTTTCCAGTTCCATTTTCAGTGCTGAACCTGGGCTGGTTTTGGGATGTTTCTCAGCGTGTTGCACCCATTTTCCCCTCGTTTCCCTGTGTTGCAGGGGAGGATTTCCCCATGTGGATGGTGCCCATCAGTATTTGCACGAGCGAGGACCCCACCTGTGCCAAAATGCAGATTTTGATGGACAAGCCCGAGCTCACCGTGGTGCTGAAGGACACCAAGCCAGAGCAGTGGGTCAAGGTGAGGCCTGAAAATTTCATTTTCCTCCTCCCTCTTTTATTTCCCTTTCCCCTTGGAGTTTTGGGGCTCCTCTGGAAAACCTCCTTTTCTTCTCTGTGCTGCTGTGGAGTTCTGGTTCCCATTCCTCCCCTTTCTTTCCCGTTTTCCTACAATGTCATCTGGAATTTTTTGGGAATTCAAGCCTGGAAAAAAATGTGAAATTAAAGGCAGGATTTGAGTTGAGATGTGGTGGCTTTTTTAGTCATTGTTATCATTATTATTGCAATTATTGTTATTATGGTTATTGTATTATTGTCTCATTACCATTATAATGATAATTATTATAATCATTTTATACTTGATGCCATGTATTAAATCTATTCTCTAACTATAATAAATTTATATTTAAATTCTTTAACTATATATATGTTATAAGTCTATACATTATATTACTTTAATGAATGTAAAGATAAAAAATATATTTATATTTTTTAAAATGATAATTTGTATATGCTTATAATATATATTAATGCATAATTTAATATATTGGTTTTCTATATATGGTTTTCCTACATATGCTTTTAATATATAAAACACATATATAGAGATATGTATTTTAGATAGATATGAAGATGTATTTTAGATAAATATGCGTAAACACAAAGGCATATTTTAAATATATAATGATATAAAGATCTTTTAGATAAATATATATGGATACAAAGATTTTTTTAGCTAAATGCCTCTAAATATAAAGTTTAGATAAATAAGTATAAATACATGTTTTATATAGATTTGACTTGATACAAGGACATATTTTCGATACATATACACAGCTATATATTAATATAAATCACATTTTCTGTAATTGCATATAACACTAAAGGACACTTTATTTAAATACACAATCATAACCCCAGTTTTATGTCAAGCCACACAAACACAGCCCGTGTTTTAGACACCAGCAGTGTAGAATGTGGGTTCCTTGGTGCTGAGCCTGTGTCTGTGCTGCAGCTGAACCTGGGCACGGTGGGGTTCTACCGCACGCAGTACAGCCCGGCCATGCTGGACAGCCTGATCCCGGCCATCAGGGACCTGTCCCTGCCTCCCGTGGACAGGCTGGGGCTGCAGAACGACCTGTTCAGCCTGGTGAGCTGGGAGATGGGGGAAATGGGGGAATGGTGGGACAGGCTGGGGCTGCAGAACGACCTGTTCAGCCTGGTGAGCTGGGAAATGGGGGATATATGGGAATGGGGCAATGGGAGGACAGGCTGGGGCTGCAGAACGACCTGTTCAGCCTGGTGAGCTGGGAAATGGGGGAAATGGGGGAATGGGGCAATGGGAGGACAGGCTGGGGCTGCAGAACGACCTGTTCAGCCTGGTGAGCTGGGAAATGGGAATGTGGGAATGGGGGGAAATCAGCTGGGAATGGGGGGAAATCAGCTGGGAACAGGGTGAAATCACCTGGGAATGGGGAAATTGGTCTGTGAATGGGCAAGAATCATCAGGGAATGGAGTAAAGTCATCTGGGATTAGAGGAAGACCTCTGAGATACAGAAAATCTTTTGGGATTGGGGAAAAATCCATTGGGACTGGGGCCAGATCCTCTGGGATTGGGGCAAAATCCTCGAGTATAGAGAAAATACTTTGGGATTGAGAAAATCCTCAGGGAATGGAGCAAAATAAATTGATGAGCAAATAAAAAATCAGATTAATCCCTTTTTTTCTTAATAATCAATAAAATAAATGGATGAGCCATTAAAAATGGGATTAATCCCTGTGTTTTCCTAATAGTCAATAAAATAATGTGCTGAGCTATTAAAAAATGGAAGTAATCTCATTTTTTATCTCTTCCCCAGGCCCGAGCTGGAATCATCAGCACCGTGGAGGTGCTGAAGGTGATGGAAGCTTTTGTGAACGAGCCCAACTACACCGTGTGGAGCGACCTGAGCTGCAACCTGGGCATCCTGGGCACGCTCCTGTCCCACACCGACTTCTACGAGGACATCCAGGTGTTCGTCAGAGACGTCTTCTCCCCCATCGGGGAGAGGCTGGGCTGGGACCCCAAACCTGGAGAGGGTAGGAGAGCTCTGCTGGGGCCATCAGGGCTGGGGGGAAATGATGGGAAATTCAGTTGTGGAGTTGGGAATAGGGCATCAGGGATTTGGGAGAATATTTCTGCTGGGAAATTCAGTTTTGGGGTTGGGAATCTTGTGTGTTAATAAATTACCAGGTATTTGGCAGAAAGAAGGGAGAGAAGGGAGGAAAATGAGGCTGAAAGAGGCATTCAACCAGCCCTGGAGCCTGCATTCTCTGGTTATCCTCAGGGATTGTCACACAGCTGAAATAAAGAGTCAATGCTGAGTTTTGTCTCCCAAATAGCCCCGTTTTCCTGTTCTTCCTCACTCTTAGACCCTCCTGAGGGGTCTGGCCTTGGGAAAACTGAGAAAAGCTCCAGATAATCCCATTTTTGTGGTTTTTCTGTCTCCTAGGGCACCTGGATGCCCTGCTGAGGGGTCTGGCCTTAGGAAAGCTGGGAAAAGCTCCCAGATAATCCCATTTTTGTGGTTTTTCTCTCTCCTAGGGCACCTGGATGCCCTGCTGCGGGGGCTGGTGCTGGGCAAGCTGGGCAAGGCTCCCAGATAATGCCATTTTTGTGTTTTGTGTCTCTCCTAGGGCACCTGGATGCCCTGCTGCGGGGGCTGGTGCTGGGCAAGCTGGGCAAGGCCGGGCACAAGGCGACGCTGGAGGAGGCGCGGCGCCGCTTCAAGGAGCACGTGGAGGGGAAGCACATCCTGTCTGCTGACCTGAGGAGTCCTGTAGGTCTGGGGGGCTCTGGGTGCCCTCAGCCCATCCCCTCCCCCTGGCAGGTGGATTCCAAAGGTGGGGAATGAGAGGGAGGTGGGAGCATCCCTCTTTTTGCCATCCTGGCTTTTTTCCGCTTTTGGAATTGCCAAAATTCTCCTGGAATGGAGGAGAACGTCCAAGAGTTGCAGCATTTCTCCCATGCAGAGTTAAACCCCTGGTGCTCCCAGATGTGGGGATTCCAGCCCAATTCCACACAAATTGCTGCTTTTCCAGAAGTGTGATGGTTTTATTTCTGGTTTTGTCCCAGGTCTATGTGACCGTGCTGAAGCACGGGGACAGCTCCACCCTGGACACCATGCTAAAGGTGGGTGCTCACTCCCCAAAACCCCCCATTTCCCCCTAGAAATCCCTCTGGGCTAGGGTTTATCCACACCCAACCCTGCTGGTGGGAGTTTCTCCCTGTGCTGCCTGCCCTTTACACAAACCAGTGAAAATCACTTCATTCCTTGGGCTGGATGAACGGCGCCAGGCCAATTTGTCCCTGATTAGGTTTGCTGAGTAATTAGCAGCTCTGGCACCCCCAGGGCTCATTAGGGGCAGGACTAAGGATGAGTTAATCCCTGGATGTGTCCCTGCAGCTGCACAAGCAGGCTGACATGCAGGAGGAGAAGAACCGGATCGAGCGCGTCCTCGGGGCCATCTCCCAGCCGGAGCTGATCCAGAAAGTTCTCACCTTTGCACTTTCAGTGAGTTCCCGTCCCTGGGGTGTCCCTGGGGCTGGGCTGGGCCTGCTGCAATTCCCCTCCCGGGCCAGGCTTGAGCTGGCTCCTCAGGGGTTGGGGAAATCCCAAAATAAGAAAAATCTCAGCCAGCAGGGTCCAAATTAAGAAAAAATTTGGCTGAGTTGGATCCAAATTAAGAGAAATCTGAGAGTTGGTTCAGAGTGACACAAATCTGAGAGCCTTGGTTCCAAATGAACAAAATTTCAAGTGAGCTGGATCCAGATTACCAAGAATCTGAGAGAGTTTGTTCCAAATTAACAAAAAATCTGAGTAAGGTGGTTCCAAATTAAAAGAACCCCTCTGAATGAGCTGATTTCAAATTAAGAAAATTCTGATTGCTCTGCTTGGAGGCAGCTGCTGTGGGGATTTTGTGTGTTCAGGGCAGTTGGTTCCCTGGTGCTGTGGGAATTAATCCCAGTTTTCCTGGCACTGCTCTGCTTCCAGCACCAATTCCCAGGAAGCCAAAATGCAGTTTGACCTCTCAATTTATCCAAGAGCCAAAATAATCTCTCTAAATCTTTCCTTTTTTAGTTAAAATAAGAGTTTTTGATGGATGTAACCTGAGGATAACTCAGGGATTTGCTTCTCCCTCAATCTTTGAGCTGCACATTAAATTTTGGGGTAAAAAATTTGCTTTAATAGACGGATTGGCTGTAGAAATACCTAAAACCTCAACCCAAGGTGCTGGAATTGTTGGGAACATGTGGAATATTGATGATATTTCCCTCCCCAGGAAGAGGTACGTCCCCAGGACACGGTGTCAGTGATTGGAGGAGTGGCTGGAGGCAGCAAACAGGGCAGGAAAGCTGCCTGGAAATTCGTAAGGGACAACTGGGAGGAGCTTTATAACCGATACCAAGGTGGATTCTTAATATCCAGATTAATAAAGGTACGTGGGCCCTGAGGAAAAGCCCTTCCCTCCCATCTGGGACTAGAAATGGTGAATTTCACCTTTAATGTTGTTGTTTTTCCCCCTTCAGCTCACAGTGGATGGATTTGCAAATGATAAAATGGCTGCAGAAGTGAAGGTAAGAAGCTTTAATTAAAGAATTGATTAATCAGTCACTGAGAAACTTGGGGTGCTCTGGCTGGAGGAGTCAAACCCTGGTGGATTTTGTTGTTCTGTGCCCAAACTGCCCCTCTTTAGGTTGGATAAAATATGATTGAAATGCCTTAAATCAGCATTTTGGAAGTAATCTGGAATTCCCACTGATTTATTCTTCATTGATTTCAACTTTGATAAAATCCAGCAGAGTTTGGCAGCAGCTTTGAGCGTCCCCAAAAAAGAAAACTTTGGAATATTCAGAATTACCCCAACCTCCATCATTGGTAGAGCTCTGAGAGTGGGTGTGGATCTCATTATTTATTCTTTCCTCACATTTTTCCAAGAACATCTTGGAAGAAGAAACTTTAAAATAGGGCTGTTAATTTGTTAATTAGCACTTTCCTGTTAGGAAAACACTGAGGAGGGATTGTTATTTCCAAGATCAGCTGAGCCCTGAGCTGGTTCTATCCTTTTTATCATGTAATGACTTTTCTTAGTAAGGATTTAATAGCAGAAATTACTTTACAGAGAAATTTTGCATTAGAATTGATTCGATTTTATTTTTTAAACACTGAGCAGGAAAACCAGCGCTAATTAACTCCCAGCTCATTTCCAAGAGAATTCCTGACCTTTGGGTGGGGAATTTCCCCTGTCTGAGCCCCAGTGCCACCTTGCAGGGTGTGAGCTGCTGTGCCAAGTGCTGGGCAAAGCTGCTTGGAGGGAGGCAGGGACAGCCCCGGGCTGGGCCAGCGCCCTGGCCCTGGGAAATGCAGAGTCACAGCAGCCCTGGGAGCTGAGGCTGCCCGGCCAAAAGGGGGCTGGGGGCACTGAATAGGGCTGGGGGCACTGAACAGGGCTGGGGGCACTGCCCGGCCAAAACAGGGCTGGGGGCACTGAACAGGGCTGGGGGCACTGAACAGGGCCTGGGGGTCACTGTCCATCCAAACTGGGTCTGACAGCACTGAGCTGGGCCTGGGGGCACTGTCTGGCCCCTGGGGTCACTGCCCATCCAAACTGGAAACTCGGGAATGCCCTGGAAGGTTTCAGAGTGGCTTCACTCGGGCAGTTTTGGGTGCCAGGGTTGATCTGGAGCTGTTGGAGTGCCCAGATGTGGCCAGGGTGGGGTCTGGGGTGTCTGAGCAGGGCCAGGGCTTGAACTGATGATCCCTGCAAGCCCCCGAGCCCCAGGGCTGTGAGGGCAATTCCCTGAGGGCTGTGAGGGCAATTCCCTGAGGGGTGTGAGGGCAATTCCCTTGGGGCTGTGAGGGCAATTCCCTCAGGGATGTGAGGGCAATTCCCTGAGGGGTGTGAGGGCAATTCCCTGAGGGTGTGAGGGCAATTCTCTCAGGGACAGGCTGGCACTGTGGGGATCATCATCCTGTGCAGGGGAGGAGCTGGACTGGGCACCCCATCCCTGCAGGTGTTTCCTTATCCCTGGAAATGTTCCTCATCCGTGGAAGTGTTCCCCCATCCCTGCAGGTGTTTCCCCATCCTGGCTGATTTCTCATCTCCCCCACCCCACCCCGCACTTTCGGCATCACCTCCGACCCCTGGGCTGCCCCAGGCCGAGCCCGGCTGGCGCTGTCCGGCCCCGGCCGTGTCCCCAGCGCTGTCGCTGTCCCCGCAGGCGTTCTTCGAGAGCCACCCGGCGCCGTCGGCGGAGCGCACGGTGCAGCAGTGCTGCGAGAACATCCTGCTGAACGCGGCGTGGCTGCGGCGCGACGCCGACAGCATCCAGCACTTCCTGCAGCAGCGCCGGGCGCCGCCCGCGCCCGTGTGAGCCCCCCGCGCCCGCAGCGGCCCCAGCGCAGCCCCGGGCACCGGGAGGAGCCCCCACCGCTGACCCACATGCTGAGAATTTGGGAGTTTTGGTTTTGGTTTGTTTCCCCTTCTTTTTGTTTTATTTTTTGTTTGTTTGTTTGTTTTTTGGTTTTTTTTATTATTATTTTTCCTTTTTTTTTTTTTTTTTATTTTGGTTTCTTTTCCTTTTTTTTTTTTTTGTTTATTTCCTCTTCCTCCTCCTCCTCCTCAAGCCCGTGGGGATTGGACCGTGAATGTAGAGTTTAATCGGTTCCTGCTCACACACTCCAAGAATTTGGGAAAATTCTGTTCGGAAAAAAAAACAACAACAGCAACAACAACAAAAAAAAATCTATCAGCGATTCTGCAGAAAGAGAGAGAGAGAAAAAAATACAAAAATACAAAAAAAAAAAGAGAGAGAAAAATCTGTAAATATGATAGTAATAAAATAGAGCATAACAAAACTGTGAAACTTCCTCAAGCCTTGTCAGTGGTTAAAATATTTAACACCCCCCTCCCCTTTCCTGACACTTATTGACAGATGTTCTGTTTTTTACACCCTCCCTCCCCCCAAAAAGAGGAAACAGGGGTTTTTAGGTCAGTGGAGAGTCTGAGGCAGGAGTGGGGCCTCAGCCTTGTGTGGAACAGGTCCCGGGGCCAGGCAGGTGTGGTTGGACAGAACCTGTGCAAGGTTTTGGGGAGATGTCCCTGAACCCCTCCCCACCCCAAGGATAGTAGGGTTCCCCTTTCCTTTTGTGTTACCTCTCAGCAACAAAAAAAACCCCACAAAAAACCCCCAAAACCCCCAGCCCCCTGTTCTGTTTCTCCTGGGTTCCCCCACCCCTGTCGCTGATGTCCTTCGAGGAGAGCTCGGGATTGTAAAGGAAACTCCTCTCAGAGCCACATGAAACTGAAAGGTTCGTGCAGTTTGATTTCATTTCCATTTGCTCCTGGCCCCTTCTCCCTGTGCAGGGGGACAGGGCTGCTGCTGCTGCTGCTGCTGCTGCTGGGGCAGGGCTGCCCTGCTCCTCCTGCCGAGCACCCGCTGCTCCCAGCTCCTCCTGCTCCTTCTCTCCGTCGTGGCCGTGGAAAATGGAGCCTTAAACCAGTGATGATGATGATGATGATGATGATGATGATGATGAAGAAGCTGTGCCATCATCCCCTCCCAAAGCAGCGTGGTCCTACTAACCAGCCACCCTCTAATACACAAAGGTTGGAGTTCCAGCTTTTTTATTTTTGGTTTTTCCTCCCTTTTTCATTATTTTCTTTAACAGGAATTCGTATTTGGTGTGGCTTAACTGTTAATTTTTTCGGAAGGTCATCAGATTTAACTTGTCAGACTGCTTCCCCTCGAGACATTTTTGTGCTATTGTTTAAAAAAAAAAGATTACAAAAAAACCCACAAAAATCCAAAAAAAACCAACAAAAAAGAGTACAAAATAAACAAAAAAGATTTAAAACAGTTGGCGTTAATAAAAATGTCAATGTGAAATTCATGTCCTCACCTTGTGTTCTGTTTGAAGGCTGAAAGGACCCAAAACTGGGTTTATTTGAAAGCTTGAAGGACCCAAATCTGGGTTTATTTGGAGGCTGAAAGGACCCAAAGCTGTGCGGGGACAGCAGAGGCCAAGGTGTCACTTACAGGACCCCTCCTGTGCCCCAGGGAGAGAGTTCAGGCTGCCAGACCCAGATCAGAGCCTGTGTAATGTGAATAAAAACCACCCCCAGGCACTCCAGAACTGCTCAGGACTGAATTTAGTGGAGAAAGGAAAGAGAAAACCTAATTGTGAATAAAAAAAAATTGTATTAAAGAGCACAAAGTTGACAGAATAACACCATGGAGGCACTTCCAGGGTGGGGAACACCCCAGAAATGTGAATTTTGAGGCTCTGAGCTCTTGGCCGGCTGCATTGCCCAGGCCGGGGCTGGGAACGAGCCGGGTTTGGGAATTTCCCTGCTGTCAGCACCAGCCCTGCCCCAGACTCAGCCGCTTTCCCTTCTGCTCCCTGCACACGGACAAAGTGACAATGACCCGAGGGAGCGGGACTGGGGCACCCGTGTGCGACAGGCACAGAAACAACAACCCGGCCGCAAACAGAGCCGGGCCGGGCTGGGAGCAGCCGAGTCCCCGCTTAAAGGAGCTTTGGGATCGGTCCTTTCCATAGGAAATCTTCATTTTTATCGTGGGAGACAAAGGGAGGCTGGGGACAGGGGCAGGACGAGGACAGAGGAGTTTTGGGGTGAGGAAAGGGCTGAGCGGGCGATTATTGAGGGAATGGTAATTAACGAGGGAATGGTGGTGATTAACGAGGGAATTGTGGTGATTAACGAGGGAATTGTGGCCGCCACATCCCTGGAGTGTCCCTGGGGCACCGGGGACAGTGGGACCTGTCCCTGCCCGTGGCAGGGCGGCACCGGATGAGCTTTAACCTCCTTCCCACCCAAACCATTCCGTGATTTTGCCCACGGGATTTGGGAGCGTTCCCTGGGGCCGAGGGTCGCACCAGGGACACCCGAGGGATCCAAGGACCCAACCCAAAACTCCTGGAGCTCAGCGAGCTTTGGGATCGCGACCATCGCACGGGGAGCTGTCCCAGCGCCCGACCATTCCTTCCAAGCAGCAATTCCTTCCCCAAGCCCCGTCCGACCCTGCCCTCTCCCAGCCGGGCTCCTCCTTCTCCCCGGATTCCCTCGGATCCGTTCGTGGAGCGCGTCCCTTTCCCGGGATCCCGGAATCCGCCGGGAGCGAGGGACTACGCCAGGGCCGTGCCCGGCGCTCCCCCGCCCGGGGCGGTGCTCGCCTCTCCCGGCCCTTCCCGGTGCCTCCCAGCCGCGGGAGGGGCCGGGATGTGTCCCGGTAATTGTCGCTTGTCCCCGCGGTGTTTGCGGTTTGTGTGTCACTAATTGCCACTCGCCGTTACGGCCCGTTAATTATCACCCGCCCTTCTCCACCTGTCCCGTTTTCCCTCTTTTCCTCCCCGATCCCGCATCCCTTGGCTGTGCCGGTGTCACCCGGTTTGGGGACACACCGGGATGCGGAGGGAGGGCCGTGCCCATCCTGGGGGCACTCGGTGGACACCGGGGCCGGTGCGGGGCGGGCTCTGGCGGGGCTCTCCCCGCGGAGCGCTTCCATCCCGCCCCAAGGGACAACCCGGTTCCGGCGGGGTGCCCGTCCCGGAGCGACTCTGTAGGGCCGGGAGGACACACGGACACACCCCCGGCCCCGGGACACCCGCGCTGGCTCCGCTTCCCGCTGCGCGCCGAGCACGTGGCTCCTCCCAAGCCGGTTCCGGTGCCGCTGCCGCCGCTTTCCGCGCCCGCCGCGGGCGGAGCTGCGCGGGCCGTGCCCGGAACCAGCCGCGGTGCCGGTGACCCAGCCGCGGTACCGGTGCCCCGGCTCTCCGTCCCGCCGGTCCCGGTGCCGCCCCCACCCGTGACCCAACGTGGTCGCGTCCCCACCCCCCCAACACGGCAATGGTCCCGGCCCGGCCCCGCCCAATCCCCGCGCGCGCCGCCGGAAGCCCCGCCCCTTCTCTTTCCTCCCCCGCTGCCCCCCTTTGCCCCCCCCCGCCAGTGTCCTCGCGCCGCCGGCCCAGCC
>JAWWMR010000119.1:269503-300151 GCA_035047985.1 Basileuterus tristriatus
CCCCGCCCAATCCCACTGCCCGCTCCTACCGCCCGGCCCGAGCGCCCGCGGGACCCCTGGCCGGTTCTAGTGCCCGCTCCTACGGGACCCTCTCCCAGCCTTGCCGTCCGCGGGATCCCTGCCCAGCCCTGCTGCCCGCTTCCAGTGTCCGGTTTTACTGCCTGTGGGACCCCCGCCCAGCCCTGCTGCCCCGTTCCAGTGCCCTCGAGACCCCTGTCCGTCCCTGCTGCCCGGCGCACCGGGCCCGCCGCACCCCCTGCAGCCCCCGGCCGGGCGGGACCGGAGCTTCGGGAGTCTGGGGAGGAGCTCGGGGCGGCTGGTGGGGGAGGGAGGTGCGGCTGGGCAGGGGGAGTTGCACCCCCGGTGACCTTAGCTTTGAGGAAGAAAAGAAGTCTGAAAAAAAGAAAAGAAAGGGGGAACAAAAAGCCCAGGGCCCCGGGTGTAATCACTGTGCCAGAGTGGGGGATTTGAGGCTGGTGCTGCTCCAGAAGGGTTTTTGCTTAGTCAAGGTGTGGGGCTGCAGCTCTGGCTGCTCCCTGCAGCCATGGGGGGTGCTGGGTCCCGGTGTCCCGGTGCTGTCCTTGTCACAGCCCCGTGCTCACCCCCAGGACTGGCACCTGTCACCCCACAGCAGTTGCTCCCCTGCTGCTGCGAGCTGGGACAGCCACAGGGGTTCTGTGTTTGTGGCGCTCCTGGCAGGAGGGTGAGCTCCCCTCGCGTCAGGATTGATGCAGCCTTTGTGCTCGGCCTCGGTTTTGAGGGAAAATCCTCTGGGTTGGTGCTGGGGGTGTCTCAGGATGCCCAGCTGAGCCTGGAGCTCCAGGGCTCTGTGGTGTGAGGGATTTTGGGGTGATGGGCAGGAGCTGCTCATGGTCCTGATTTCCAGGTGCTGGGAGGAGCTGGGGAAATGTGGATTTCCCATGGTTTCATTTTTCCTCTCTGCCTGGGGGGATTTTTCCAAGCTTTCATTTTTCCTTTGCTTTGTGAGAGGCAGGGCTGGGTGAGAGCAGGGCTTGGGCTGGCACCAAGGATTTGTGTGGGATGGGGAGGTGGAATGGTCCAGGGTGGAAGGGAGCTGAGTCCTGGAGGAGGGTGAGGGTGGGGATGAAGCAGGAGGATGAATGAGGGTGAGGAATTCAGGCCTGGCCCCACCACAGGATGTGGTCCCTGGGTGGGAAGAGCCTTTCCCAGGGGAGGGAAGGGGCAGGAGAGCCCCAGGGGTTTGGGAGCATCTCCCAGCTCCCTGCTGGAGCCTCCTGCTCTTCCTCACTCCCCTTCCTCCTCCTCTGCAGCCCTGATTCATCCCCCCTTAGCTCATTCATCCCTTTTTACCTGCACTGTTCCCTGACAGCTCTCCAGATGTGCCAGCTCAGGCCCATCTGCCTTCACTTCACCTCTCAAATCCGAGGTTTCTGGTGATGCTGCTCATTTTTTTAGCTGAATTTACCCCAAAACCTCATGAAAAGACAAATTTTCCTGCTAATTTATGAGTGAGAAACCCAAGGATGCTTCTCCACCTGTGAATTTTGTTTTCTTGTCCAAGGTGGCAGCAACACTTCTGGGTTGTCCTGTGAACTAATTCTGGCTGGTTCCTCACTCCTGATGTAATCAGAATTTAAAATTTGGTTTGAAGTGGTTCAGTGAGGTCTGTTTGTGGGGTTTATTCTATTGCATTAAGTTTAGAATATTTCTAACACTTTACACCCATCTCTTAAAGTTTTTCCCCATTTATTTGACCCTGAATTCTTCAGTTTGAACTTGAAGAGTTTGGGATGGAACAACTAAAATCAGTTTTATCTCAAGAACTGGGCTTGGACATTGAAAACCTGGGGTCCAAGGCACAGGAGTTGTTTCTTCAACTTTTGAATGTTGGGTTAGTTTTAAAAATGGGTTTTGGTGCCCCAAAATCTTTGTAATTTAAGTTTGGTGATTTTTTTTAAAGGATGTATTTTAAGATTTCTTAAAAGATTTTAGAAATGGGTTTATTGTAAAAAAGTAAAAGATTTTTAGGAAAATCCCTTGTAAAGCAATGCATCTGCTCCCACTATTTTGTAGGAAGGCTTTTCTGAGCAGGCAGAAAGCTTTTGAGGAAAAATATTCAGGGAAAAAATAAAACTTCACTGCTGACACTTGACTTCAGGGAAGCCTCTGAAATGTGAAGAAATTTTAAAAAGGTTTGGAAGAAGAAAAGGTTTAACAATGGAAGGTTTTAGCAAAGGAAGTGGTGCCAATGCCCGGGGGTTTTGTGTGTGCTCAGGTGTTTTTTGGGGGTTAATCATAATTTTGAGGGGATTAATTTTAATTTTGGGGAGGTTAATAATCATTTTGTGAGGTTAATCATCATTGTGATCAGCAGAGGGTTTGGAATGTCACAAAGCAGAGATTCCACATTTTCCCAATCCCAGTTCGGGTGTGGAATCACCGAAACAACCACCAGGGAGTTCCTCCGTAACTCCCACGCAGAAAATGCATTTTTTGGCCCGTAAATCCATTTATTTAAAGGAGTTCCCAGGGCAGGCAGAGCAGGGAAGGTAACCGGGCCCCGGTGTCAGCTCTATAAAAATCCCAGCCCGGCAGGGCCCGCGCAGCTTCCGGCCCGGCGTGAGGAGCTTAGGCCGTAATCCCGGGGCTGACCCGCTCTCTCCCCAGCCCACCTTCCTGGTGGAACTGTCCAAAGTGCTGGCCAACCCCGGCAACAGCCAGGTGGCGCGCGTGGCCGCGGGGCTGCAGATCAAGAACTCGCTGACCTCCAAGGACCCCGACATCAAGGCGCAGTACCAGCAGAGATGGCTCGCCATCGACGCCAACGCCCGCAGGGAGGTCAAGAACTTCGTAAGTGCCGCTGCCTCCTCCTAATTCCCCTTGTTTGGGCCTTGGGAGGGCTCGGGGAGGGTCAGCGTCCGTGCTTTTCCACCTGGAAGGCTCCTCTCCGAGCAGCTGCTCAGTTCTGGGAGTTGGCTTCATCTGGATGAGTTTTGGGGTGGGATTGGACTGAGATCTTCCCCCAAGGGTTGGGTGAGTGCAGGGACAGCTCTCTGTGGGATGGTTGTGATCCCGAAGCTGCCAGAACTCCAGGAGCTTGGGGTTGGAGTTTGGGGTTTCCTCAGAGGGTTTTTGGGCACTGGGACAGCTCCCCAAGGAGGGGTGGTGATCCCAAACCTCTCAGAGCTCCAGCAGTGTTTGGGTTGGATTTATGGGTTGGAGTTTGGGGTTTCCTCAGAGGGTGTTTGAGCACTGAGCCAGTTCCCCATGGGATGGTGGTGATCCCAAACCTCTCAGAGCTCCAGCAGTGCTGGGGCAGCGCTGCCAGGGGTGCTCAGGGTGGTTTTGGGGTGTCCTGCAGGGCTGGGAGCTGGGTGGGTGATCTGTGGGTCCCTTCCAGCCCAGGGTGTTCTGGGTTTGTGGAAGGCTGTGGCAGGACAGGGAGGATGGTTTTAGGCTGGGAGAGGATTGGTTGAGAGGAGCCAAAGGAAGAAGTTTCTGCAGTGCAGCTCTAAAACGCTGCAGGGATGGCCCAGAGCAGCTGGGGCTGCCCCTGGATCCCAGGCCAGGCTGGACAGGGCTGGGAGCCCCTGGGACAGTGGGAAATGTTCCTGCCCGTGGCCCTGGGTGGGGTTTAAGGTCCCTTCCCACCCAAACCATTCCAGGATTCCATGGTTTCCCTTGCAGCCTGGCTGGGCGTTGATTTTTCTGCAGGAAATGATTTTTGAGGAAGATTTTTCTTCCCTTTCTGAGGAGGAGCTCCCCCAAGTGCTCTCCACTCTCCATCAACACCTTTGAAATGAGTCTGAACAATGTTCACATGAGGCCCAGCAACTTTTAAAAGTGGAAAATGAGAAAAATTACAAGTTCCAGATAGCAAATTAATAAAAATTTGTGTGTTTTCCCGAGGATGCTTTTTGCCCAGTTGGAGTTCAGAGCCTGCAGGGACAGAAGTGGTGGCTCAGTGATTTGTTGTTTCTTTTTGGCTGATGGGAGCAAAAAATGGTGCTGGGCTTTGTGCAGTGCTCTGTGACTGATTCAGCTCAGCCCTGAGCTTTATACTTATTTTGATGTGTGTAAATAGAATCTCTGTCTATAATTCCAGAATTCTTTGGGTGGGGAGAACCTGAAATTCCATCCATTCCCACCTTTCCTTCTGCCAGGGTGCTCCAAGCCCAGCCTGGCTTGGGCAGTGCAGGGATCAGGGGCAGCCACAGCAGAGGCTGAATTTGGGTGAGAGATGCTGGAGCTCCTTTGCCTTTGTTTCCCTGGAATTTTACTGGGATCAGGAGCTCTCCTTGTGCACTGGAATTGAACAGTTCCTTGCTGTTTTCAACACCAAAAATCCAGCATTTAGGTGGAAACTTGGAAAATGAAGGTGTGGAGCTGGAAGTGCTGATAAAGGCATCCCACTCCCTCCAGTTTGGAAAGGAAATGTTGTTGGTGTGTAACTGGAAATGCTGGGAAAATGCTAATCCCATCCTCTATTTTTAATAGAAAATATTACTGGTATTCAAGTGGAAATTAGGAAAAAAAAATCATTTCCCTCTCTCTGTTTTTAAAAAAAAAGTTATTGGTGTATGACTGGGATTGCTGAAAAAAATTCATCCCATGTCCCTCCATTTTTTAGAGGAAGTTACTGGTGTATAACTAAAAATGATGGAAAAATGAAAACCCCTCCCTCTACTTTATAAAGAAAATTTTACTGGTGTATAACAGGAAAAGGTGAAAAAATCCATTCCCTTTCCTCCATTTTTTTAAGGTAAAATTCTCAAATTCCACCTCCAAAAATCAATCCCAATGCCCAACAAAATTACCAAGATAATTTTGACATTTAAAAATTCGCTTTTTCTGTTGATTTCCACCCCGATTTGTTGAACGTTTACCAGGAAGTTAAGGAAAAGTTCCCAAAGTCCACCACCAAAAATCTTCCTGATCGATCCCAATGCCCTACAAAATTACCCAGATCTTTTTAGCATTAAAAGATTTGCTTTGTGGGGTGAATTCAACCCCGATTTGTTGAACCTTGGCCACGGCAATCCCAGCCGGACTCTTGGCATCCCCATCACCGTTTTCCCAGAGGGCCCCGGGTGGTTCCTGGGGTCTGTGGGGTCTGTGGGGTGTTTGAACCACAGGGGCTCTGTGGGGTCTGTGGGGTGTTTGATCCACAGGGGCTCTGTGGGGTCTGTGGGGTGTTTGATCCACAGGGGCTCTGTGGGGTCTCTGAGGTCTCTGGGGTCTCTGGGGTGTTTGATGCCCGTTTCTCCCATCTCCTGGCTCTGCAGGTGCTGCAGACGCTGGGCACAGGGGCTCTGTGGGGTCTGTGGGGTCTATGAGGTCTCTGGGGTGTTTGATGCCCGTTTCTCCTGGCCCTGGCCCTGCAGGTGCTGCAGACGCTGGGCACAGGGGCCCTGTGGGGTCTGTGGGGTCTATGAGGTCTCTGGGGTCTCTGGGGTGTGTGTTTGATGCCCGTTTCTCCCATCTCCTGGCCCTGCAGGTGCTGCAGACGCTGGGCACAGAGACGTACCGGCCCAGCTCGGCGTCGCAGTGCGTGGCCGGCATCGCCTGCGCCGAGATCCCCATGAACCAGTGGCCAGAGCTGATCCCGCAGCTGGTGGCCAACGTCACCAACCAGCACAGCACCGAGCACATGAAGGAGTCCACGCTCGAGGCCATCGGCTACATCTGCCAGGACATCGTGAGTGACGGCTCGGGGTGGGCTGGGTGGGCTGGGTTTGCTGGGTTGGATTTTGGGTTGGAGATTTTTGGATTCTTTGGGTTGGATTCTTTCGGTTGCGTTTTGGGTTGGAGGGTTTTGGATCCTTTGGGTTGGATTTAGGATTGGGTTTTGGCTTGGATTCTTTGGATGGGATTTTTGATTGAAGTTTTTGGGTTGGAGTTTCTTGGATCTATGGGTTGGATTTTGGATTGGAGTTTCTTGGATCTTTGGGTTGGATTGCTTCTTGGGTTGAAGTTTTGTGGATTTTTTGGGTTGGATTTCGGGTTGGGTTTTGGCTTGGATTCTTTGGCTTGGATTCCTTGGGTTGGATTTTGGATTGGGTTGTTTTTTTGGATTTGTTTGGTTTAGGGTTGAGTTCTTCAGGTTGGACTTTTTTGGGTTGGACTGGTTGGGTTTGTTGGGTCGGGTTTAGGGTTGGATTTTGGATTGGGGCATTTAAGTTGGAGTTTTTGGGTTTTTTGGGGTTCAGTTTCTGGGTTGGGGCTTCAGTTGGATTTTTGGTTGGGTTTTTGGGGTTGCATCTTCAAGGTTGGGTTTTATCTTGGATTCTTTGCCTTGGGGTTTTGGGGCTTAGAGTTTTCTGGGGTCGGTCATGATCCCAAACCTGCCAGAGCTCCAGGAGCATTTGGACAGTGCTCCAAGGGACAGGGTGGGATTGTGGGGTGTCCTGCAGGGCCAGGGGCTGGGCTGGGTGATCCCTTTGCACTCAGGACATTCCCTGATTCTCCCACGTGGTGATCCTGGAGGGCTTTCCTGACCCTGACGATTCCCTGATTTCCTGGAGAATTTCATGATCTTGGAAGGCTTTTCCAGCCTCAGGGATTCCCAGGAGGCTTTTATGATCCTGGGTTCTCCTGACCTTGAGGATTCCCTGATTGCCAGGAGGCTTTTATGATCCTGGAGGGCTTTGCTGACCTGAAGGAATTCCTGATTTCCAGGAGACTTTAAAATGATCTTGGAGGGCTTTCCCGACCTAAGGATTCCCAGGAAGCTCTGATGATCCTGGAGAGCTTTCCCAGCCTTAAGGAATTCTGATTTCCAGGTGGTTTTTAGTGCTCTGGAGGGGATTCCCTGGTTTCCAGGAGACTTTTCCCCCTGCTGGCAGCTCCGGGCAGGTTCCTGGAAGGCCTGACCTCCTTTCCCACCCCAAATCCAGGTCACCATTCCTGGAGGGAATCTGGAGGCTCCGTGTCCCCGTGGGGCTGAGGGCAAAGCTCAGCTCAGCATCCACATCCCAGAGAAAACAGGGATCAGCCTTGGGATCCTCCCTGGGCTGGGAAATCTGGAATTCCCTCTGGCCAGGGGGTTTCTGGAGGATTTGTGCTCAGTTCAGGCTTCTCCTTCCCATCCCAGGTGCTGCAGGAATTCCCTGGATTTCCCAGGATTTCCTGGTTTATCCTAAAATTTTTCTAAAACGTTTATTTGTAGATTCTGGCCAAAAAAATCTCTTTTTTGTAGATTTTACTGCTTGAAAACAGAAAAACCTATTTAAATCATAAATATTTTTTTAAATCTATTTAAATAATAAATAACTTTATCCAGGTTTTTTTTAATATTTTTTTCAGGATCCAGAGCAGCTCCAGGACAAATCCAATGAAATCCTGACTGCCATAATCCAGGGAATGAGAAAGGAGGAGCCCAGCAACAATGTGAAGCTTGCAGCTACCAACGCACTCCTGAACTCTTTGGAATTCACCAAAGCAAACTTTGACAAAGAGGTGAGGATCAAAAACCCCAAAATGCCCAAGTTTTGGGAGGGGGTTGCAGGGGAGCTGCAGTCCACGGCCAGTGATGAGGTTCATGCACCACGCTGAGCTTTGATGGACAATCCTTGGGAGCTGAGGCCTGGCTGCAGCTCTGGGCAGCCCGGGGTGCAGGGAGGGGAGCAGAGGCTTTTGCCTTTCTCCCCTTTTTCCCCTTTTTTCCCTTTTTACCGCCAATTTTTTTTTAAGAAATTGCTGAAATAATTCAGGCACCAGCAGGATTTTGGAATTCTGAAGTTCTGCTGTGTCTGTATTTTGGACAGACTTGAAATGGAAGTTTTGGATTCCCATTTTGGGGGGGGGAAATTTCCATTTGGGTGGAAAAAACCACTTCTGGGGAAAAATACTCTCATTTTGGGGGGAAATATTCCCATTTTGGGAGAAAAATGGTTTAAAATAGAGCAGGGAGTGGTGCCCTGTGCCTGTGCTGGTCCAGACCTAAATTCACTCTCCCTGGGAAGCCTTTAAAAGCTTAAATTTTTCTTTGAACCCCTTCTAATGTTCTTTTATTTCTCTTCATTTCAGTCTGAAAGGCACTTTATTATGCAAGTAGTCTGTGAAGCCACACAGTGTCCAGACACAAGGGTGAGTAAATTCAAAATTCCCTTCCTGGGGAATCCCTGCTGCCAAAAATAAGTTAAAAATAAAATAAGAGAATGGTGTGAAATTGGGCATTTTCCTCTGCCCCAGGTACGAGTGGCTGCCTTACAGAACCTGGTGAAGATAATGTCCCTTTATTACCAATATATGGAGACCTACATGGGGCCTGCCCTCTTTGCTGTGAGTGCTTTATGTTTTATTTATAAACTAATTGAATAATTATTTATAAAATAATTCATATATTTCTAATAAACATAATAATTTAATATATAATTCGTATATATTAGTATAATGTAATAGTATAATAATATTTATACATTGATATAATAATAGATGTTAATAATGTGTAAGTAATAAATTAATCTGTAATAAATGATTTATTTATAATAAATAAATTTTATTTCTAATTCTCATATTTATTCTTCCGATTTTGCTCTGCTTGTATTTTCCCCCATTTGTATTTTTATTTCTCAGGTTTATTTCTCTGATTTCTCCCCATTTGAATTTATATTTCTCACTTTTTTGGCTGATCTCCCTGTGTTTATATTGATATTTATTTTCTTGATTTTGCTCTATTTATATTTCTGTGATTTCCCCCATTTGTATTTCTCATATTTATTTCTCTGCTCTCTCTCTGCTTGTATTGGTATTTCTCATGGTCATGTCTCTGAGTTTCCTTTGTTTATATTTCCCGTGTTTATTTCCCAAATCTCCCTCAATTCCTGTTTATATTTGCCATTTTTATTTCTCTGAAGGCCATCTCTTTAAAAACTTCCATTCCTGATTTTCCTTTGTATCCCTGGGAATCCCAATCCCTAAAATCACCATCCTTGAGATTCCAAATGGGACAAAAACCTCAGTTCGAGGTGATAAAAAATCAGATTATTTGTAATTTCAAATCTCAATAACTTGAATTTCCCCCAGTCCCCAATCTCCTGGTGATGTCCCACACACCAGGATGGATTCCAGGCGGGATCAATCCCTAAACTGTCCTTTCTGTGCCGTGGCAGATCACGATTGAGGCCATGAAGAGCGACATCGACGAGGTGGCTCTGCAGGGCATCGAGTTCTGGTCCAACGTGTGCGACGAGGAGATGGACCTGGCCATCGAGGCCTCTGAGGTGGGCAGGGATCCCCTGGGATCACGTGGGATCCCCTGGGATCACCTGGGCATCCCCTGGAATCCCCTGGGATCACCTGGGCATCCCCTGGAATCCCCTGGGATCACCTGGGATCACCTGGGATCACCTGGGCATCCCCTGGGATCACCTGGGCATCCCCTGGGATCACCTGGGCATCCCCTGGAATCCCCTGGGATCCCCTGGGCATCCCCTCATCCGTCCCCTCGGATTCCCCTCATCCATCCCCTGGGATTCCCTGGGATTCCCTCATCCGTCCCCTGGAAATTCCCTCATCCACCCCCTCATCCATTCCCTTGGATTCCCCTCATCCATCCCCTGGGAATTCCCTCATCCATCCCCTGTTATCCCCTCATCCATCCCCTGGGAATTCCCTCATCCATCCCCTGTTATCCCCTCATCCATCCCCTGTTATCCCCTCATCCATCCCCTGTTATCCCCTCTCTTCCCCTGGAATTTGCCATTCCTGGCTTTGGCCACCCCTGGAGCTCCTCCTGCTCTTCCTGGGGGAAATGGGGAAATTCCTGGCTGGATTTGGGCTCACAGCACCACGTGAAAAGCCCTGAAAGAGATTCTGGCTCTTCTTTCTGGGAGCTTTAAATTCTTCATTTGGGGGTTTTTAGCTCCTCCTGTGGAAGTTCTTTAGCTCCTTTGGGAGTGGAGTTTTTGGCTCCTCCTTTGGGGATTTCTGGCTCCTCTTTTGAAGGTTTTTAGCTCCTTTGGGAGTTCAGTTTTTGGCTCCTCCTTTTGGATGTTTTAGCTCCTCCCTTGGCAGTTTGCAGCTCCTCCTTTGGGGTTTTTAGCTCATTTGGGAGTTGAGTTTTTGGCTCCCCTTTTGAGGCTCTTTAGCTGCTGATTTGGGGGTTTTTAGTTCCTCATTTGGACTCCTGACTCCTCCTTTGGGAGGAGTTTTTAGCTCCTCACTTGGGTCTGGCCCAGGTCCTGCTCCCCTTGGTAAACTGGGGATTTTTAGCTGACCCTGAATTTGGAATTCCTGTTAATCCCAAAGTCCTGGGATGGTTTGGGCTGGAAGAATCTTAAATCCCAGCCATGGGCAGGTGTTGCCTTTCAGGCGTGGCGACTTGGTTTTTAAGTCTGGCACGGTGGCCCAGCGCTTGGGCACACTCGGTCCATATGCTCTTGACACCAACGTGGTGGATAGCAAAATGGCGTTTATTCAAGGGTTTGGGGGGTTTTTATGGGTTGGGGTCGCCTGTGTCATTTCCTCCAAGTCATGTCTAGCTAGGTGCGACCTTGGTGGAGAGTTAGAAGTCAAACAGCAGGGTAGGGGGGATGTCCTGACTGACCGTCACAGCCCGAATTCTTCCGCACGCAGGTCCTAACTCACCACATCCAGGGACACCTCCCACCATCCCAGCTTCCCCCAGCCCTCTCCAGCCTGGTGGGTTTTGTTCAAATAACCCAATTTTACCATTCTTATTCCCTATTTCCACTGAAGTCCAAATGCAGCTCCTATCCCAGGGCTCCCCCATGCTTTTCCTGGAAATAATCCTTGGGATTAATGAAATAATGTCCAAAATTTTGGGGTCTGCCACAAGCATTAGGGGCTTTATGCCTGAAGATGGTTCACATTCCCTAAAATCCATGATTTGTGAGTCAGACCTGGAATTCTGGATGAAATAAAAGTAATTATCCTGTGGAATGGCTGGGGCTGGAGAGGAATTTGGGGAATTTGTTCTGCATGCAGATGCTGTTTGCAGAAATTATCTGTGGAGATCAATAACAGCTGAAACTTTGAAGGGCTCTGCATGAATCACATCCATTTTTTAAAGGCAGCTAAATCTATATTTATGCTTGCATTCCCAAAAAATAAAAAATCAAGGATAAAAGGACAGGCAGCAGTGGGGTGGGGTTTATTTGTTCCAAACCTTTTGCTCCTTCACCTCGGGGTCATTTGATAATTACACCTGACAGCCAAGTGAAAATGGGGATAATTGTGCCCTGTGAGGAGGGATGAGGAATTAAAGTGGATTTTGGAATATTTAAAGTGGATTTTGGAATATTTACCTCAGTGCAAAGTGCCCTTGAGGCAGCTCAGAATTTGTGTTGGGGAGGAGAGGGGCAAAAAGGGGAATTTATGCCTCCTGGAGTTGATCATTCAACCTCTTAATGCTGAAAAATAGAAAATTATATAGAAACAGATAAAAATATTGATGAAAATAAACTTTTCACCTCTTTTTCTTCTCTGCAGGCAGCAGAACAAGGACGGCCTCCAGAGCACACCAGCAAGTTCTATGCCAAGGGGGCACTGCAATATTTGGTCCCTATTCTAACCCAGACCTTAACAAAACAGGTGAGTTCCCCATTCCCTGAGGGAATTGCAGGTCTGGAGCTCTTCCTGCCCCCCTGGCTCCTTTGGGAATGGGCTTTTGGATTCCTCAAAATCCCTTTTGGATCCCAAAAATGCCTCAGAGGGTGGCGGTCCCTGGTCTGTGATGAGCTTTCATGCACCACTCTGAGCCAGTGATGCAGCAGTTTTTGGGCTGAGACTGGGACTTGCCTCCTTTTCCCCTGATCACATCCCAGGAGTTGTGGTTTCCAGAGGGGTTTGGTGATTCCCTGTATTCCTGAAGGAATATTTGGGATGTTAAACCAAATATTGCACAGCCCCTGCCTCATCTGAGCTCCAGTTCCTGGATTTTTGAGGTCTTAGTCCCTGTTAGACACTTCCAGGGATTTACTGGAGCTGTGCTTCCCAAGATTTGTGGTATCCAGAGGGTTTTAGTGATTCCCTCTATTCCTGTTTGGAATATTTGGGATATTAAACCAAATACTCCACAGCTTTATGTGAGCTCCCAGTCCCTGGGATTTTTGAGGCCTGGGTTTATTTACTCCCTGTTAAACACTTCCAGGGATTTATTGGAGCTGTGCTTCCCAATATTTGTGGTTCCCAGAGAGGTTTTGTGATCCCTCTGTTCCTGACAGAATTTGCTCTTGGGCCTGTAACCTGTGTGATTGTCCTTGGTCCCAAGCTGTAAAAGGAATTATTTTATCTCCCTACTCTGTGAAGAGAGCTCACCAACCCTTAGCATGTATCTCAGACCCACGCCCTAAAGCAGCACAAAATCTGAAAAAATGAAAGTTGGCACTCGAGGATCAGCAGGGGACGTTTTTGTGCAGGATGAGAACGACGACGACGACGACTGGAACCCCTGCAAGGCGGCAGGGGTGTGCCTGATGCTGCTGGCCACGTGCTGCGAGGACGACATCGTCCCGCACGTGCTGCCCTTCATCAAGGAGCACATCAAGAACCCCGACTGGCGCTACCGCGACGCGGCCGTCATGGCCTTCGGCTGCATCCTGGAGGGGCCCGAGCCCAACCAGCTCAAGCCTTTGGTGATCCAGGTCAGCGTCTGCCACGGCTTGCAGCCCAAGATCTGCTGCTTCTTCGGGGCAGGGCGTGAGGTTTTTGTTTAAGGAGAATCGGGAGGGTGTAATCTGGTTTTGGAGGTAAAAATTGCCTTGTTTAGGGGCTGCTAGAGCGTAAAGTCTTGTAGTTATTTGGAGGAGAATGTCTGATTTCTACATGCTCTTATTTAAAAAAAAAATCAGAAGGATGTCATCGGTTTTGGACGTTTCTGGAGCCTGAGTTTTGTAGAGTTTTAGAGCCCAAAATCACTGGGTTAATTGGTCCTATTTTAAGGAAAATCAGAAGGATGTCACCTGTTTTGGACATTTCTGAAGCCTGAGTTTTGTAGGATTTTAGAGCCCAAAATCGCTAGGTTAATTGGGAGAGAATGTCTGGTTTCTACATGCTCTTGTATAAAAAAAAGATCAGAAAGATGTCATCGGTTTTGGACGTTTCTGGAGCCTGAGTTTTGTAGAGTTTTAGAGCCCAAAATCACTGGGTTAATTGCAGGAGAATGTCTGGTTTCTACATGATCATATTTTAAGGAAAATCAGAAGGATGTCACCTGTTTTGGAGGTTTCTGGAGCCTGAGTTTTGTAGAGTTTTAGAGCCCAAAATCGCTGGGTTAATTGGGAGAGAATGTCTGGTTTCTACATGATCTTATTTTAAGGAAAATCAGAAGGATGTCACCTGTTTTGGAGGTTTCTGGAGCCTGAGTTTTGTAGGGTTTTGGAGGGTTTCATTTGAGGAAAATCAGGAGGGTGTAATCTGGTTTTGGAGGTAAAGTCTCTTGTTTGGGGGTTTTTAGAGTTTAAAATTGCATGGTTATTTGTAGATTTGGTTTCTCCTTCCAGGCCATGCCAACGTTGATAGAGCTGATGAAGGATCCCAGCGTGGTGGTCAGGGACACGACGGCCTGGACCGTGGGCAGGATCTGCGAGATGCTGCCCGAGGCCGCCATCAACGACATCTACCTGGCACCACTGCTGCAGTGCCTGATGGAGGGGCTGAGCGCCGAGCCCAGGGTGGCCACCAACGTCTGCTGGGTGAGAGCCCACAGCACTCCGGGGCCACGGGGAGCAGCAGCTCCGGGTGCCATCTGGAGGGGTTTGGTGTCGCCATTCCGAGCGTCCTGCCAGCAGGACTGTGCTGGCTCCTCTGTGCTCATCCGTGAATTTGGTGGGCAGGTCCAGGGATTGGGAGTTCAGCCCTGCTCCAGGCAGCTTGTCCAGATGCCTGGGACTTTTTCCATGAGGGAATTTTCCTTAATATCCAGCCCGGACATCCCTTAGGGCTGTTTGGTCTTGGCTGTCCAAATCTTGCCCTTTTCCCCTCACGAATCTCTCCTGTTTTCCCTCACATTTTCCCCTCACGGATCTCCCCCATTTCCCCCTCACGGATCTCCCCCATTTCCTCCTCACGGATCTCCCCCATTTCCCCCTCACGGATCTCCCCCATTTCCTCCTCACGGATCTCCCCCATTTCCTCCTCACGGATCTCCCCCATTTTCCCCTCACGGATCTCCCCCATTTCCCCCTCACGGATCTCCCCCATTTTCCCCTCACATCACCCCCATTTCCCCTCAAGTTGAATATTTTGATGTTTTCTGTCCCAGGCCTTCTCCAGCCTTGCTGAAGCTGCCTATGAAGCTGCAGATGTGGCTGATGATCAGGAAGAACCAGCAACCTACTGCTTATCCTCCTCCTTTGAGCTGATAGTGCAGAAACTGCTGGAGACTGCAGACAGGTAAAGCAGCCTCTCCAAAAAGCCTTTTCTCATTTATTTCCCACTCCACGCTCTCGGGCTCTTCTTGGCAGCTGAGATCTGGTGTTGGATTAAAACGCGGCTTTAGTTGGTGTAAAAAAAACCCCAGAGGAATAGAGGATGCAAATCCCAGGAAAACAGCTCTTCCCACTGAATAATTTCTCATTATTTTGTCCATATCTGGTTTTAGGAAGTCCAGAAGTGTCCCTTCTCCCTTTTCCTTCAAATTTCTCCAGTTTCCCCTCATGACTCCCTCATTTTCCCCTCACAACTCCCTCATTTTCCCCTCACATCTCCCCCATTTTCCCCTCATGACTCCCCCATTTTCCCCTCACATATTGCCCTCACATCTCCCCCATTTCCCCCTCACATTTTCCCCTCACATCTGAGGGAAAATATTTTGCTCTCAGATGCAGAGGAAAAAAGGCTAAAACTCAAATTTTATGGTGGCTCGAAGGTCACATAAATCTGACAGCTCCAGGTTCAATCCCTGGATCAGCTCCATGGACTGATGGAGCTTTTTTTGCTGCTGATTCTCCTTAAAAGCCTTGTCCCAGTTCAAAATTTAAACTCTTTCCCTGTCTTCATCTCCATCCAGCCAGGAGTGGAGTGTCTGGCTCAAGGCTCTGGAGCCCATCAATCATCTCAGGTGCCTTAATTCCAAATTTCACACCCTCAGGGGTGTCTGGGGAGGGGCTCTGAGGTGCTGCTCACCTGGCACCAGCTCTGAGCCTCCTTCTGTCCCTCTGCTCGTGGTGAGAGCTACTGAAAATCATTTCAAAAACTGAAAATCGTTGAAAACAAAGCTGCCAGAAGCGGCTTCACAAATTCCCTTTATTTCAAGGCTTTTCAAGTGGCTCCTGCTTGTCACAGCATTCAAATGGAGCTGTTGCTGGTTTACTAAAATTAAAAAAAAATCTGTTTCCAAGCACTTGGAGCTGCAAATCTTCCTCCTTCTGTTGCAGACCTGATGGACACCAGAATAACTTGAGGAGTTCTGCCTATGAATCCCTGATGGAAATAGTGAAAAACAGTGCCAAGGACTGTTATCCTGCTGTCCAAAAAACCACCCTGGTCATCATGGAGAGGCTCCAGCAAGTGCTGCAGATGGAGGTGGGTAAATCCTGATTTAAAATTAAAAATTTAAATTTAAAGCTCTATCCCTGAGAGTGTCCAAATCCAGGGATGGTGGGAGGTGTCCCTGCCCATTTGGGATTTAAGGTCCCAAACCACTCAGGGATTCTATATTCAGCTTCTTCACAGCCCCTGTGCTCTGAAATCTGAAAAGAACAAATATTTAAAGTACAACCTGGCTCTCCCTGGAGCTGCCAGGATCCCAGGCAGCCTCTTCACACGTGGGATTTTCTTCTGTTTCAGTCTCACATCCAGAGCACCTCTGACAGAATCCAGTTCAACGACCTCCAGTCCCTTCTCTGTGCTACTCTCCAGGTAAATCCCTCTCTCCTGGGTTTGCTGTGGGAATAAAGTGGTTTTTGAGGTGTTTTGTGCCCCTGAAGCTGCAACCTCAGCTCCTGGTGCTGAGAATTGAATGAAAAAAGTGGATTTTGGGTCCCAGCTGACACGTGGGAGGTGATGCAGGGTTCAGAAGTCTCTAAGTTGTGCTCTAGTGACAAAATTCAGGGCAATATGACTCAAAGAATGCTGTTGGGGATTTTATAGATTGTCTGTGCTGTCAGATTGGTTCTTGGGTTGGCTATAGCCTCAACAATCCCACAGACAACAACAACAACAAAAAATTCCCTCAAGGCTTTGATTCCCTCATCTGCCTCTCGTGCTTGGTGCTCCTGATCCAAATGGCACCAATTAAAATGTTCTGAGTGTCCTCAGAATTCCCAATTAAACATCTGCTGATGAGCAGGAGCCACCAGGGCAGTGCTTACTGCTGCAAACCCCACTCAAAAAAGGGGTTTTTTCCCCCAAAAATCAGGTCAGAGCAGCCCAGGTGGTCTCCAGGATGATTTGAGAAATCCTTCATTTCATCCTCAAAAGCTTCCTGGTTGTTTTCACTCTCCAGTTTTAGGGTAATTTTTGAAAATAATGGGAAATGGGAATAATCTGTCCTTAGAAAGAGTTTTAATGAGGAATTTTCACCCTGGAATCTTGCAGGGTGGACACTGGGGAGTGTAATCCAAGTGGAATTAAGATGCCAATTTTAATTTCTAAATTTATTTTCTGCTATCCCAGAACCTGAACTTGAATTTTTCACCCAGTTGCAGCAGATGCTAAAAAGCCACTGAGTAAAACTCAGCAGAGGGGCGTTTTTCAGTATTAAAAAAATAAAATATATGAGGGTTTTTCCCAATTTTTTTTTGGCTGTTGTTTTGCTGGAAATGCAATTACAAACATGCAGCAGAAGAAAAAACATCTGTTAATATTGAAAATTAAGTGAGAAAATCCTATCACTGGAAGGAACAACTTTGTTTAGTGGAATCTGTTCCTGTCCATGGAATTTGGGGATTTTTAATCCCCAAACCATCCTGTAATTCCATAAATCAAATCTTAATTATATAAACAGCCAAAGTCCATTTTTGTGGAGTGAAAAATGAAACTTTAAAGAATAACTTTCTTCTGGAAATTATGGATTTTTTTTCTTTTCCTGGGAACTGTTGTATTTTAACCACTTCAAGCATTTCTAAACTTTAATTCAGATGGGTTCAACCCCTACAAGCTCAGCTGCGACAGAAAAAAAAAGGATTTCATTATTATGGTTTTTAATAGGCTAAATTTGGGCTGGTCACATTTAATTCCAGCTTACACATGGCAAAGCTTTGAGAACAGCCCATGCAGCAGGAAAGGGAAATTCAGCTGGAAAATCTGAATGCAGCCAAATGAACGGGACTTTGCAGCCACAAAAGCAGATTTTTTTGGCTGCAAAAGGGTTCAAACAGCAGCTCTTTCATCCTTATCAAAGCTCTCAGGGCTGTGGGAATGCTTTATCTGTAGGATAAGCAGTGATTTTTGCCCTATTTCCATGATTTTTCCCTCAGAATGTGCTGAGGAAGGTGCAGCACCCACGGCTGTGGGAATGCTCTATCTGTAGGATGAATGGTGATTTTTGCCCATTTTCCATGATTTTTCCCTCAGAAGGAGCAGACCCAGGGCTGTGGTTGTGCTTTACCTGTAGGATAAGCAGTGATTTTTGCCCATTTTCAATGATTTTTCCCTCAGAAGGAGCAGACCCAGGGCTGTGGGAATGCTCTATCTGTAGGATGAATGGTGATTTTTGCCCATTTTCCGTGATTTTTCCCTCAGAAGGAGCAGACCCAGGGCTGTGGTTGTGCTTTACCTGTAGGATGAATGGTGATTTTTGCCCATTTTCCATTATTTTTCCCTCAGAAGGAGCAGACCCAGGGCTGTGGTTGTGCTTTACCTGTAGGATAAGCAGTGATTTTTGCCCGTTTTCCGTGGTTTTTCCCTCAGAACGTGCTGCGGAAGGTGCAGCACCAGGACGCGCTGCAGATCTCGGACGTGGTGATGGCGTCGCTGCTCAGAATGTTCCAGAGCACGGCCGGCTCCGGGGGGGTGCAGGAGGACGCCCTGATGGCCGTCAGCACCCTGGTGGAAGGTCAGGGATGGGGCTGGATCCGGGAATTTCGGGCAAATTGGTGAAAAATGTAATTTGTGGAGCTGGGAAGGGGGGGTGCTCCATCCATGGCAGTGGCCGAGGCTGGAGGAACCTGGGATAGTGGAAGGTGTCTCTTTAAGGTCCCCTTCAACCCAAGAAATGCTGGGATTCTGAAATCCAAACCACCTTAGGGTGTGGAGTTTTGGTTTCTTGTATTTTTATGTTATTCCGAAGGAGAATGTGGATAAGGCAGTAAAGGAGAGCTGGGGGTGTTCACATGGCTCAAGTGTCCAAGGCCAGGCTGGACAGGGCTTGGAGCAATTGGGGATATTGAAGGTGTCACTTGAAGTTCCTTTTTATCCCAAACAATCCTGGGGTTCTGAAATCTAAACCACCTTGGAGCGTGGAATTGTGGTCTGGTGTATTTTCTTATTATTTCCTATAAGAATTTAGGAATTTGTCCAGTCCAGGAGGACCTGGATAATTTCACTGTTCTCAGTTGTCAAGTGGGAAGTTGGTTTTCACTGGGTCTGGGTGGAATTTGAGGGATTTCTGATTTGTTGTTTATGGCAAATGCCAGGAATTGGGATTTTCCTTCTCACTGGAATGTTTTCCCTGCACAGTCCTGGGTGGAGAGTTCCTGAAGTACATGGATGCCTTCAAACCTTTCCTTGGGATTGGGCTGAAAAACTACGCTGAGTACCAGGTGTGGATCCGATTTCTCCCTTTTCCAGGGGAATTGTGGCTGCCCCATCCCTGGAATTTTCCAGGGCCAGGTTGGATGAGTTTTGGGATAGTGAAAGGTGTCCCTGCCCATGCAGTGGGGTCACTTCCAACGCAAACAGTCCCAGGGTTCTCAAATCCAAACCACCTTGAAGCATGGAATTCTGGTGGTTTATGTTTTCTTAGTTACTTCTAAGGAAAAGCGTGGATAAGGCAGCAAATTCCCCTTGGAATGTCAAATCCTGGTGCCTCCCCAGGGGAATTTGGAGGTTTTTTCCCCAGCCCAGATCCTGGCTGGGATTTTCTCTTGGATTATCAATCCTGGCTGGGATTTCCCCTTGGATTATCAATCCTGGCTGGGATTTCCCCTTGGATTATCAATCCTGATGGCCTCCATGAGAATTTTGGAGTAGTTTTTCCAGCCCAAATCCTGTCTAGGATTTCCCCTTTGAAATTGGAATTTAGGGAAGTTTTTCCAACCCGAATCCCTGCCACTCCTGGATGTCCTCATGCCTCCCCTCCATGCTGTCAGCCAGCTCGTTATCCCCAGGATTTAATCACCCTCCCATCCCTCTGGAGCGCTGGGATGACCCCAAATCCCCGGGGATGGCCCCAAATCCCCGGGGATGACCCCAGATCCCCAGGGATGACCCCAGATCCCCAGGGATGACCCCAGATCCCCGGGGATGACCCCAGATCCCCGGTGATGACCCCAGGTCCCCAGGGATGACCCCAGATCCCCGGGGATGACCCCAGATCCCCAGGGATGACCCCAGATCCCCAGGGATGACCCCAGATCCCCAGGGATGACCCCGAGTCCCCAGGGATGACCCCAGATCCCCAGGGATGACCCCAGATCCCCAGGGATGACCCCAAGTCCCCGGGGATGACCCCAAGTCCCCGAGCTGAGCCCTGCTCCCTTGCAGGTCTGCCTGTCCGCAGTGGGGCTGGTGGGGGACCTGTGCCGAGCCCTGCAGTCCAACATCCTCCCCTTCTGTGACGAGGTGATGCAGCTGCTCCTGGAGAACCTGGGGGTGAGTGGGAGATTCTCGAGTAACAGTTGGATGCTCACTCTTCCCAGGGGAGTGGGAGGTGGGAGAAGCCTGGGAAAAGTGGGAGGAATTCTCCGGGGACGTCTCGTGTTTGGCGGTGCTGTGAACGGCGGCCAGGAGGGGCTGGGGGCCAGGGCTGTGGCTTCTGGGGAAGGTCTCATCTATCAGGTTGCTGGAGTCCTAAATAAATTCCTTCCTGAATTCCTGAGTTCCTCCCAAATTCCTTCCTCTCTCCCACTCTGCATCACTCCCACTCTCTCTCCCTGAATTCCTTCTGAATTCTTTCCTGAATTCTCGAGTTCATTCATGCCTTCCTGGATTCCTTAAAAATTCCTTCCTTCCTTCCAAATTCCTCCCTTCCTTCCTCTTGAATTCCTGTCGAATTCTGAATTCCTTCCTTCCAAATTCCTTTCTTCCTTCTGAATTCCTTCCTCCCTTTCCCTCCCTCTCCCACATTCCTGGGACATTTCCAGGCATTTTCCAACCCCTGGCTGTACTTGCTCCAACATTTTACACCCTTTCCACTGGAGAAGCATTCCAAAGCACCCCACACAAACCCCCTGGTGCAGCTTGAGGCCATTGCCTCCTTTCCTTTGCCCCTTCCCACACTGATCCAGGACCTTTTTGGGGTGTTTTCTCCCCAGAATGAGAACGTGCACAGGTCGGTGAAGCCGCAGATCCTCTCGGTGTTCGGGGACATCGCCCTGGCCATCGGGGGCGAGTTCAAGAAGTACCTGGACGTGGTGCTCAACACCCTCCAGCAGGCATCCCAGGCCCAGGTGGACAAGGTGAGCTGTCCCCAGTCCCAGGGGACATTGCCAGGGTCTCACCTTGATGCCCAGAGAGGCTGGGCAGAGTTAAAGGAATAAAGCAGGGATTTATTGAAATTATTATCCTTTCTTTAAGGATACACCTTGGGCAGTACAAGAGCCTGGCTAAGGTTGCACCCAAGATGGACTCAGAGTCAGGAGATTTCTCACTTTTATAAGTTTTGGTCCATTTCCATATTGGGGTTAATTGTCCAGTTTTACAGCTCCAGGTTATGCAGCCCCATCTTCCCAGATTGCTCCCCTCAATTTGCTTTGTTTGCACTTTTTGTTGTTTATACGTTTTGGGCCTGAAGCTGCAAAGGTGTCCTTGGCTCTGGGGCAGGAGAAGGATTGTTCAGTGTGACTGAGCTGTGAGGAGAGCCTGCTGACAGTCTGTATGAGCTCAGAGTCACACCCTAGGGCAGTGCAGAATCTGGAGAAGGGGAGAGCTGAAGGTGTCACTGTGTCCGTGTGTCTGTCCCCAGTCCGACTACGACATGGTGGATTACCTGAACGAGCTGCGGGAGGGCTGCCTGGAGGCCTACACGGGCATCATCCAGGGCCTCAAGGGAGACCAGGAGAACGTGCACCGTGAGTGGGATCCACCCTGGGGCCACCTCCCGGAGTCCTGGGTGTCCCCAAGGATCCCATACGAACCTCCCCGGGCCTCCTTTTGGGGTTGTCACGTCCCTGCTCCTTCCCTTCCTTTGAAATCATCCAGTGTCACCTCCAAACCACATCCCCCAGTGGCCATTCCACCTGGTTTTGGACATTTACAACTCTTCCAGGGGAGAAATATTCCCAAATATCCCATACAGACCTCCTGAGCCTCCTTTTGGGGTTGTCACATCCTTGTCACGTTCCTGCTCCTTCCCTTCCTTTGACATCCTCCAGTGTCACCTCCACACATTCCTAGGGCATTTCCTGGCATGGAGACTGCTCTGGGAAGTTGTTCCAATGTTTTGCAACTCTTCCTGTGGGGAAATACTCCCAGTCCCCTGATACAGATCTCCCTGGGCCTCCTTTTGGGGTTGTCACGTCCCTGCTCCTTCCCTTGCTTTGACATCATCCAGTGTCACCTCCAGACCACATCTCCTTTTGTGCCCTTGCTGCCCTGAATCCCTTTTCCCCCATGGATTCCCTTTTTTCCCTGAATTCCTCCTTTTTCCCCTTAATTCCATTAATTCCCTTTTCTCCTGTTGATTCCCCGAGTTCCCTTTTTCCCTGAATTCCCAGTGCCACATCCCCACGTTCCTGGGGCATTTCCAGGGATCCAGGAGCCCCCTGAGCCTCCTTTGGGGTTCTCACGTCCCTGCAACAGCAAAACCTCAGAGCAGGAAACACAAAAACCCCAAACATCCCAGAGGGAGGATCCGGGTGGGCCCAGGCTGGGTTTTGGGAGCACCCCAGAGCTCGGCAGAGCTGTGAGCAGGCCTTTCCCTGCAGCTGACGTGATGCTGGTGCAGCCCAGGGTGGAATTCATCCTGTCCTACATCGACCACATCGCGGGGGACGAGGATCACACGGACGGGGTGGTGGCCTGCGCCGCCGGGCTCATCGGGTGAGGCCTCCCACCCCACTGCCCCTGGAAAAAACCCTGCATCTCCCCTTCCTCCTGCCTCCCTGGGGTTTGAGGGTCGCTGCTGGGGTTGGAGTTTGGTGTTTGGCACCAGGTGTGAAGGGATTTCGCAGGTGAGAGAATCATCACAAAAATCCCAGGTTTGGGATTTTTCCAGGAGTTCAGTACTCAAAAACCCCTCATCCTTAGGGAACAGAGGAGGCCAGGTTAAAATCCTGGAATCTGCCCTTTTTTCCTGCCTGTCTGAAGGTTTTAGTGTCAGTTTTGGGGGTGGAATTTGGTGTTCTGCTCAAGGTGTGAAGCGATTCCGCAGGTAAGGACTTAGTGAGAAAGTTGTCCCAAAAATCCCAGGTTTGGGATTTTTCCAGGAGTTCAGTACCCAAAAACCCCTCATCCTTAGGGAACAGAGGAGGCCAGGTTAAAATCCTGGGATCTGCCCTTTTTTCCTGCCTGTCTGAAGGTTTTAGTGTCAGTTTTGGGGTTGGGCTTTGGGTGTTTGGCTCAAGGTGTGAAGCGATTCTGAAGGTGAGAAAGTTGTCAAAAAATCCCAGATTTAGGATTTTTCCAGGAGTTTAGAACCAAAAAAAAAAACCCTCATCCTTAGGGAACAGAGAAAGCCAGGTTGAGGTGATTTCATTTCTCCTGCTGAATTGAAGGAGAATTATGGAGAAATCAACCTTTGAACAGGAACTGGAGCATCTTTTAATCCCATTTTTAATCGCAGTTTTCCCAAAATCAGCCCCCTGACCAGCGTTTTGTGTTTTCCCCAATCTTCCTCTGCATCCAGGGATTTGTGTACAGCTTTTGGGAAGGATGTCCTGAAATTAGTAGAAGCCAGACCCATGATCCACGAGCTGCTAACGGAAGGGAGGAGATCCAAGACGAACAAAACGAAAACCCTGGCGACCTGGGCCACGAAAGAGCTGAGGAAACTCAAGAACCAAGCTTGGTGAGGGCTCATCCCCCTTCTTTCCCACCTAAAAAATCATGGAATTGGCTCAGCTTAGCTTGGAAGAGTGACAGTCCCAAAGTTCTGCTTTACTGTTTTTTGGGGGGAAAAAGCCCCATTTGGGGGTCTTTAGACCCTACAAAGTTGATTTTTCTGTTTTAAAGTTGGAAGAGTCTCCGAGATTGAATCCAACCCAATTTTTCCCCCCACTTTTTTTTTTTAATTTTCTCCTGGTTTGAAGTGTTTAGGTTTGGGGTTTTTTGTTGTAATCCTGGAATTGTTAGATTTGGAAAAATCTGCAGGATGGAGCCCAGCCCAAGAGGCACATCCCCACCTTTTTAAACACTTCCAGGGCTTTAATTCCCTGAATTCCCTTTTTCCTCCTGACTCCCCTTTGTTCTCTGAATTCCTTTTCCCCCCATTTTTCCCTCAATTCCCTTTTCCCTCTTGAATTCCCCAAATCCATTTTTCCCCCCCAAAATCCCATTTTTCCCCCTAAATCCCTTTTTTTTTCCCCCTTTTCCAGATCTGTTACCATTGGGACGACACCTGAGGACCCCCACTGGATAAAAAACCAACAACAACACCAAGAAAAAAAAGGAAAAATCTCCAATCTCCTACAAAACCCCCCAAAAACCCCGGGAGTGAGGACGTGTGCGGAATGTTTGGGAATGAGAGGATGCTGAGGATGAGTGAGTGAGGCTCGGAACAAAAATCCCAACCTTTGGTGACCCCCGGCATCCAGGAGGGAATTCTGTGCCCCAAAAATTCCAAAACAAAAGGGGGAAAAAAGCAAAATTCCCACCAGCCCAAGAGCGGCTGAGCTCGGAGGAGAAAATGAGGGAAAAACGGGGAAAATTGGGATTCAAGTGGTGCTCTGTGAGGTTTTGGCTGCTGGAGAGAGAGGAAGGTGGAAAATTGGGAATTTCCCAGGGATTTGGGAATTTCCCAGGGATTTGGGATTTTCCCAGGGATTTGGGAATCTCCGGGATGAGGCAAATCCCAAAGGAGAGAGGAGGAATTTCAGGAGGAGTGAGTGTGTGTGTGTCAGGTCATATCCACATTCTCAACTTCCCAAAAAAAAAAAAAAAATTTCATTGCAGTTTCTCTCTTTTTTTTTTTTTTTCCCAAAACCACAAAAAAAATCCGGGAAAAAAAAAAAAAAAACCAACAACAAAAGACAGAAAAAAAAGACAAAAAAAATCTAAAATATACAAAATTTAAGGGTTCAGCTGTTGCATTTCATAACTGAGGTTCAGGCAGTAAGAGATAGGGAAGAAAAGTAGAAAAGAGGGGAAAAAAATGAAATTTAAGGAAAGTCGCTTTTTTTAGGGATTTTATTTTTAGGGAATGCTGAATGTTTGGAGCTCTTGGCTTGTCCTGCTCAGCAACAAAAGCGCCTTTCCTTCCTTAAATATTCAACTGTGAATGTAGAAATGGGGGAAAAAACACAATTTTTGGGTTGCAGGGAATAGAAAAATCCATTTGTCCAGCGAGTTTCAGGCTTCAAGAAGTCCAAAAAAATCAAAAAAGTCAGGGAAAAAAAATTAAAAATCAGAATTTTTTAAAAAAGTGCTGCAAATTGGGAAAAGAGATCTCCTGACTCGGACTGTAGCAGAATCAAAATTGTGCCAAAGAGTTCAAAAAGAGGTGAAAAAAAATAAATAAAGATATGCATAAAAAGAAAGAAAAATTTCAAAAATTCAGGTGATATTTGGAGAGGAAATTGGCTGTGGAAAGAAAACCACAAAACCTGGGATTAAAAGCTGTTTATTTGGAATTATTTGGGATTTTTTTTGCTTTCTCGGGGCTCGATTCGGATCAGGCTCGATGTGGTTTTTGGTCTCTTGCTGCACTTGGAAAAACACAAGGAAAAAATAAAAAACAGGAAAAAAAAAAGGAAAAAAAAAGAAATTTATATAAAATATATAAATATATAACTTGAGTTGAGCTGACAACGCCGGCGCTTGTAAAAGGTTTCTATTTTTCCACTGCAGTTGAAGATGAATAAAATGGTGTCAAACATTCCCCAATATTTTCCTTTTTTTTTTTTTTTTTGGGATACTCTTGGCTCTTTTCCAGAGGGAAACCCAGGAAAAAATTGGGATTTTTTCAATGCATTTCGGGGTTTTTTCCCAGTAATCCACAAGGAATTTTTCCTTTGCCGCTTCCCGAATTTCTCGCCGCGTTCGGAGCGGAATTTTTCCTCTGGAAAAAGGAAAAAAGGGGGGAAAAAATCAAAATAAAAAAGTTTTTTTTTTCCTTAGGATGTTCAGGGTTTGGAGATTTGGAATTTTCACTTCGTTTGCAGCTCTGTGGAGGTGTCGGGAAAGCTCCTGGGAGGGGGAGCAGGAAAACGGGGCAGGATTTGCTCCTCAGTTCTTGCAAGGTTTATTTTTATTTTTAGTTTTATTTTTCCTTTTAATTTTTCATTTTCTCCGTTTTTCCCTTTAATGTTTTCTTTTATTTTTCTCTGTTTTTTAAATTTTATTTTTCCTTTTTTCTTCATATTTTTATTTTTTGTTTTTCCAATTTTTTTTTGTTTTTCCTTTTCCTTTTAATTTCTTTTTCATTTTTCTTCTAATTTTCGTTTGTTGTCCTCTAATTTTTTTTCTCAGAATTTTTCCTTTATTCTCCTTTTAATTTTTCTTGGGTTTTTTTTTTTTCCTGTTCCTAGTTTTCTGTTTTTATTTTTCCTTTTTCATTTTTGGTTTTTCCTTTCCTATCCATTTTTATTTTCCTTTATATTTTATTTTTTCCACTTTATTTTACTTTCTTTTTTTTTATTTTATTTTTCCTTTTTTCTATTTTATTATTTCTCCAATTTTTTTCCATTTTTTCTTTTTTTTTTCCACTTTTTTTCCCATTTTTTCCCATTTTTCTTTTTCTCACTATTTGTCTTCTTTTTTTTTCCCATTTCTTCTAATTTTTTTCCTTTTTTTTTCATTTATTTCATTTTTTTCCCCATTTTTATTTTTTCAATTTTTCTTCCGTTTTTTCCATTTTTCTTCATTTTTTTTCCTTTCCCCTTCTACCTTTTCCCATTTCCCCCAACCCTTTCAACTTCTTTTTTTTTCCCCACCACATTTCTCCATTTTTCCTTTTTTTATTTTTAATTTTTTCCCCCATTTTTCCTCCTCCCCTTCCCTTCTAATCCCCTGCTGTCCCTCCCGGCTGCCCCAGCTCGTACAGGGTATCAGACATGAATGTGCCTTCAGTGCTCTGCCCACCGCGCAGAACCGACAAAAACGACCCAAAACACCCAAAAAATCCCAAATCCGAGGAAAATCCCCGCGGCTCCCTGCGGGATCCCCTCCCAGCGATGCCTTTTCCTTTTCCTCCGGGGCGGGGGCGGCGATGCCCAGAGGTGGAACAAAATGAGAGAAAACTCGAGAAAAAACAATCGAAAAACTGAAAACGTGGAATGCAAGAGGCCGCTCCCGGGCGGGAGGAGCCGAGTGGCGCCGGGGCCGGTTCTGGGCTCGGTTCCGGTTCTTGTTCCGGTTCTGGGCCTGGTTCAGGGCTCGGTTCCGGTTCTGGGCTCAGTTCCGGTTCTGGTTCCGGTTCTGGGCCTGGTTCTGGTTCCGGTTCTGGCCCAGTTCTTGTTCCGGTTCCAGTTCTGGCCCAGTTCTTGTTCTGGTTCCAGTTCCGGTTCTGGGCCCGGTTCTCGTTCTGGTTCCGGTTCTGGGCCCGGTTCTTGTTCTGGTTCCGGTTCTGGACCCGGTTCTCGTTCTGGTTCCGGGCCCAGTTCTGGTTCCAGTTCCGGTTCTGGACCCGGTTCTCATTCTGGTTCCGGTTCTGGGCCCGGTTCTCGTTCTGGTTCCGGTTCTGGGCCCAGTTCTGGTTCCAGTTCCGGTTCTGGGCCCAGTTCTGGTTCCAGTTCCGGTTCTGGGCCCAGTTCTCATTCTGGTTCCGGTTCTGGGCCCAGTTCTTGTTCTGGTTCCGGTTCTGGGCCCAGTTCTGGTTCCAGTTCTGGTTCTGGGCCCAGTTCTCGTTCTGGTTCCGGTTCTGGGCCCGGTTCTGGTTCTGGGCCCGGGCCCGGCTGAGGCAACGCAGAATAAACTCTGAGAGTAGTGCAAACACGCGGCTCCAGACTCTTGTTTTAGGGTTTTTTGGGATTTTTTTGGTTTTCTTTTTTTTTGAGGGTGTTTTTGGGGCCTTTTTAGGGCTGTTTTGGGGGGTTTGGGGGCTGGTTTGGGGCTTTTTTTGGCTTTTTGTAGAGTTTTTTAGGGCTCGGTTTGGGGGCCTTTCTCAGGGGTTTTGAGGGCTTTTCTTGGGAGGGTTTATTTTGGCTTTTTTGAAGGGTTTTTAGGGCCGTTTTTGGGGGTTTTGAGGGCTTTGTTTTTTGGGGGGTTTTGTTTTTTCTAAGGGGCTTATTTTGGTTTTTGGGAACCTTTTTGGGGTGGTTTTTGGCCTTCCTGGAGCTTTGGGGGGCGTTTCTTGGCCTTTCTGGGAGCATTTTGGGCTTTTGGAAGTTTTTGGGACCTTTTCTGAGCTTTATTTGGGAGTGGGTTGAGGCTTTTAGCCTTTCCTGAGGGGTTTTTGTGGCGGCTTTTTGGGCCTGGTTTGGGGTTTCTTGGGGGGCTTTTTGGGGCGTTTTACAAGGAATTTCTTCCTCAAATCCACCCCTCCTCAATCCCATCGCTGCCTGGGCATGCATTGAACTCCTCCAGGATCTTTTTGGGATTTCTGGGGAGCTTTTTTTGGGCTGCATCACCAGGAATTTGGTGGTGCTGGAGATGCCAAATTCCTGGGGATCCCACATTCCCAGAGGTCCCAAATTTTGGAGATTTCGGACTCCCCTCTGGAGATTCCCAAATTCCTGAAGATTTGGCTCCGTCAGCAGCTCAAGGCCCCCAATCCCACCCCAATCCCTTTCCCTCGGGGTGAATCCCTCATCCCCCACAACCCCAAAACTGCAGCTCCACCTTCATTAATTAATCAATCAATCAAATCTATCAATCAGCAAAGAAACCACCCCTGGGTGCTCCTCCAGCTCCACAAAACCCCGGGCAGGATCCATTTATTCACCTCCCAAATCAGACATTAAAACCCCACTTTTATTTTCATTTTCCCCAATTTTTAATTTTTATTTTTTTTTAAATTTTTCCCCGCTGCCTCATTTCCCGGGAGGCTCTGCCAGGCTGCTGCCCCCGCTCGGAGACGCCGTGGGAGGGGAGAGCCGAGCCCGCGTTTCCTCTCCGGGGGAGCCGGAGGTGACAGCGCTGTGTCACCGGTGCCATCTGTGCCACCACCCCGGCCCGGGGACACGGCGCCGTTCCCGGATCATTCCCGGATCATTCCCCGGATCATTCCCGGATCATTCCCGGATCATTCCCGGATCATTCCCCGGATCATTCCTGGATCATTCCCGGGATCATTCCTGGATCATTCCCGGATCATTCCCGGATCATTCCCGGATCATTCCCGGGATCATTCCCGGATCATTCCCGGATCATTCCTGGGATCATTCCCGGGATCATTCCCAGATCATTCCCGGGACCGGCAGCTCCCGGGTTTAGCCAGGAGTGGCCTGCTGCTCTCTGCCCCCTAAAAGAGGAGGAAAGGCTGATTTTCCTTTGGAAAAGATGGTAAAAAATGCACCACAAGTGGATTTTGGAGCCTTGGAGGTAACGGTGCTCTGTCACCAGTGCCATCTGTGTCGCCAGGGGACACGCCGTTATTCCCAGGATTATTCCCAGGATTACTCCCAGGATTATTCCCAGGACTGGCGCTTCCCAACGGTGATGTGCTGAGCTCCTACCTAAAAGCTGATTTTCTTTGGGAAAAGGGGCAAAAAATGAGCCAGGAGTGGATTTTGGAGCCTCAGAAGTGACACCAGCCATCCGTGCCACCAGCCCGGCCTGGGGACATCACTGTCATTCCCGGGATCAGGAGCTCCCCACGTGGATTTATCCAGGAGCCTCTTCCTGGTCCAGGCTGATGCTCTGAGCTCCCACTCCAGAGGAAAAGCTGATTTCCCTTGGAAAAGGAGGAGGAAAGGAGCCACGAGTGGAATTTGGAGCCTCGGATGTGCCACGGGGGCCTCGGGGCCTTTCCCCAGGCTCTGCCACCCCGAGGGGACAGGGCACCCTGGAGCGGTGCCACCCTGTGCAATGCGATTTTCCAGCTGAGGAAATGTTGGGAAGAGGGGAAAAGGACACGGGGGACAGGGGGGGGTCCCGGCGCTCCCCTTTTCTCCCCAGTGGGGCTCCATGGAAAACCCAGCCTTGGGAAGGGCAGGGAATGCCATGGGATGGCCCAGCGCTGCCCACAGAGGCTCTGGGCACCCCAAATCCCCCAAATCCCCCAAATTCCAGCAGCTCGGCCCTGTCCTGCCTCCCCTTGCTCCTCCTCCCACCCCGACCCTGGCTCCGCTTTGTCCCCGCTCTGTCCCCACCTCCGGGGACCTGCCGTGCCCCTCGGGGCGGTGCCTGCATCCATCAGGGCACTCGGGGATGTTTTCCCTTCCAAATTAACTCCCGACCTGACGGAAATCCTTCATCTGCACTTCAGAGCGCTCTGCAGCCCATCCTCGGCAGGAGCGGCCGCTCGGGGCCGGTTTGGGGCCCTGTTCGGGCAGATCCCCGCGGATCCCCGAGGATCCCGCCCGCCCCGTCCCACCCTCGGGTGCCATTCCTGGGGCTCTTTGCGTCCCTCGGCCGCGCACCGGGGGCCGTTCCCTGCTGGGAATTCCGACGGGAGCGGCCCCCCGGAGCCCCCCGGCATTGGCTCCCGGAACATTCCCGGCCTCGTGGTGCGGTTTGGGCTCCGGCGGGAGCCTCCGGGATCTCGGCATCCCTGGATGGTGCCCCCAGTGCCAGGGGTCTGTCCAGAGGCTGGATCCCTCCCAGGATGCCCATTCTGCATTGGGAACCCCAGTTTGAAGCTCCCAGTTCGAGGCTTTGCTCCCTGTGATTGTCCTGCTGGGACCCCCGACCCCGAGCTGGATTTTCCAGCGGTTCCTTTCCCCCCTCGTGCCAGAGCCGCGCTCAGCACCGGGAATTCTCCGTGCTGGCATCTCCCAGCTCGGCTCTGGGGCCGGATCCCCCTCAGTGCCCATCCCTGGGGCTCTGCTCCCCATCCCAGGATGAGGGCCTGGCAGAATCCTGTGCCACTGGGGTCACTCAGGGCCGTGTGTCTGTCCGTGCCGTGGGTCTGTCCGTGTCGTGCGTCATTCCAGGCTCTGTCCTGGGCAGTGACCCCATACCCGGGGGTCTGTCCATGCCATGGGTCTGTCCATGCCGTGTGTCTGTCTGTGCCGTGGGTCTGTCCATGCCGTGGGCAATTCCAGGCTGTGTCCTGGGGATCTGTGGGCACTGGGGTGGCAGTGACTCCGCACCCGGGGGTCTGTCCGTGCCCTGGGTCTGTCCTTGCCGTGGCCATTCCAGGCTCTGTCCTCGGCCACCAGGCTGGCCGTGCCCCTCCCGGGGGGGTTTTGTCCCCCGGAGCCCCCGGCAGCCGCGGCGAAAGGAGAGCAGCTATTAATAACCCTGCGCACCCGGGGAGAAGATGTAATTCCATCATGGAAGCGGCTCCGGGAACAATTCAGGGAATAAAATGTTCGGGGAGGGGGGAGGACTGGAGTTCAG
>JAWWMR010000119.1:368479-381222 GCA_035047985.1 Basileuterus tristriatus
AGCGCGGGGACAGCTGGAGGAGTGCAGGGAATGAGGTCTTGGATAGAATCCCGCTAGTTGATGGAGAGACCGGGGAGAGTTTCCCTGCGCAGGTAACGCCCCGGGCCGGCCGGGCTGGGGCTGTGCTGCCGGGGCCCTGCGGCTCTGCCGGCGCCGCTGCCCGTGCGGGGGCTGCTCCAGCAGCAGCAGAGCAGCAGGGCTGGCCCAGGAGGGCAGCAGGGCTGGCCCAGGAGGGCAGCAGGGCTGGCCCAGGAGGGCAGCAGGATTTGGGCAGGAGGGCAGCAGGGTTTGCCCAGGAGGGCAGCAGGATTTGCCCGGGAGAGCAGCAGGATTTGGGCAGGGCCGTGTCCCCCTGGGCAGCCGTAGAGTCCCCCTGGCCCGTGTGGCCGGAGGGGACAGCGGGGACAGCAGGGACAGTGGGGACAGCAGGGACAGCAGGACAGCAGGGACAGCGGGCTGGCCGGGAGCGGCGGCGCTGGCGCTCTCCCGTGGCCCCGAGCGAGCGGGAGGATGGAGCCAGCACAGGAGCACTGGGTGGGGCTCTGGCTCTTTTTGGATGCGCTGCGATCCAGCCCTGCTGGAAGGGAGCTGATTCCTCCTCAGCGGCAGCTCGCACAGCCCACGGCTCCCATGGCCTGTGTTTGCTGTCCCCCAGGTGCCCGGAGCGGAGGATCAGACAGCCCTGTCCCTGGAGGAGTGCCTTAGGCTGCTGGAGGCCACCTTCCCCTTTGGGGACAATTCCGAGGTGAGCCCATGGGGTGGATCCCCAGGCTCTCCCTGCCTCTCTCGCTGGCGTTTTGGTGCCTCCTGTGCTTCTCCCGCAGCAGCAAATTGGGTTTGGCTGCTCCAGGAGGCTCCAGGCACCCTGAGAAGCCACGCGGGGAGGGGGGGCTGTGCTTAATTAAAACCTCCTGGCTTTGCTCCTCGTTAGTTCATGGCAAAGAGGGCGGGAAGGGCGCCTGGGCTGGGGGGTGGCTGCATCCCTGAGCATCCATCACTGAACATCCATCCCTGTGCATCCCTGTGTGTCCATCCCTGAGCATCCCCAAGTGACCCTGCTCATCCCGAGCATCCCTGAGCATCCATCACTGAGGATCCCTGTGAATCCCTGAACATCCCTGAATGTCCCTGAGCATCCCTGAGTGTCCATCCCTGAGCATCCCTGCTCATTCCTGAACATCCCTGTGCATCCCTAAATGTCCCTGAGCATCCCTGAGAATCCCTGAGCATCCCTGTGTGTCCATCCCTGAGCATCCCCAAGTGTCCCTGCTCATCCCCAAGCATCCCTGAGTGTCCATCCCCGAGTGTCCCCGCGCGTCCCCGAGGTGCCAGCGCTGACTCCCTGGCGTGCTCAGTTCCCAGCTGCGGATGTCTCTGCCCTGAGCGAGGCCGTGCCCGGGCAGAGCCGGGCCCCGGGCGGCCCCCCCAGCCTGCTGTCCCCTCTGCTGGCCGAGACCGAGTCGCCCTTCGACCTGGAGCAGCAGTGGCAGGACCTGATGTCCATCATGGAGATGCAGGTGAGCCCCGCCAGGGTGGCAAGGGCCTCGTCCCTCCGGGTGTGAATTCGGGTCCCCATGGTGACACCGCGGTGGCACTGTGCCATCCCCCTGCCGTCCCTGTGCCATCCCCCTGCCGTCCCCGTGCCACCTGCCAGCTCCTGGGTGGGACCTGCGGCGTCCCTGGCTCCTCCACCGAGCGGTGCCGCGTCTCTTGCAGGCCATGGAGGTGAACAGCACCGAGAGCCTCTACGGCGGCAGCGGCGGGGACCTGCTGGCGTCCAACTACAGCCTGGCCCCCGGCACGCCCATCAACCAGAACGTCAGCCTGCATCAGGCCTCGCTGGGCGGCTGCTCCCAGGACTTCTCCCTCTTCAGCTCGGACATGGAGAGCCCCTCCATGGCGGGAGGCTCGGCCCTGCTGCAGCTGGCGCCCGACAACTCCACCGGCCTCAACAGCACCTTCGGCTCCACCAACCTGAGCGGGATCTTCTTCCCGCCCCAGATGAACGGCACGGCCAACGAGACGGCCGGGCCCGAGCTGCCCGACCCCCTGGGAGGGCTGCTGGACGAGGCCATGCTGGATGAGATCAGCCTGATGGACCTGGCCATCGAGGAGGGCTTCAACCCCGTGCAGGCCTCGCAGCTGGAAGAGGAGTTCGATTCCGACTCAGGTCTTTCCCTGGATTCCGGCCACAGCCCCGCGTCCCTGAGCAGCTCCGAAGCCTCGTCCTCGTCGTCCTCTTCCTCTTCGTCGTCCTCCTCCTCCTCATTTTCCGAGGAAGGCGCCGTGGGCTACAGCTCGGACTCGGAGAACGTGGACTTTGAGGAGGCGGAAGGGGCGGTCGGCTACCAGCCGGAGTACAGCAAGTTCTGCCGCATGAGCTACCAGGACCCGGCGCAGCTGCATTACCTGCCTTACCTGGAGCACGTGGGCCACAACCACACCTACAACATGGCCCCGGGCGCCCTGGACCCCGAGGAGCCCAAAGCGCCCGGCGCCGGCAAGAAGAGCGGCAAGGAGAAACCGTCGGAGCTGCTGGACAAGCAGCTGAGCCGCGACGAGCACCGCGCCAGGGCCATGAAGATCCCCTTCACCAACGACAAGATCATCAACCTGCCCGTGGAGGAGTTCAACGAGCTCCTGTCCAAGTACCAGCTGAGCGAGGCCCAGCTCAGCCTCATCCGCGACATCCGCCGGCGCGGCAAGAACAAGATGGCGGCGCAGAACTGCCGCAAGAGGAAGCTGGACACCATCCTCAACCTGGAGCGCGACGTGGAGGAGCTGCAGCGCGACAAGTCCAAACTGCTCAGGGAGAAGGTGGAGTTCCTCAAGTCCATCCGGCAGATGAAGCAGAAGGTGCAGAGCCTGTACCAGGAGGTGTTCGGGCGGCTGCGGGACGAGCAGGGCCGGCCCTACTCGCCGAGCCGCTACGCGCTGCAGTACGGCAGCGACGGCAGCGTGCTGCTGATCCCGCGCGCCGCGCCCGCCGAGCCGCAGCCGCGCCGCCAGGAGCGCAAGCAGAAGGACAGGAGGAAGTGAAGGCGGCGGCGGAAGGGAGAGCTGGGATGAGGGCCGAGCCTGGAAGTGCTTGCGGAGGGAACTTTGATGCCTTCTTATCCGATTCCGTGTCCTGCGCGGTGCCGGCGGCGCCGGGGACTCTGCGGGAGCGAGCGGCCGTCCCCGAGCGCTCGGGGGACGGGGCCCAGCCCGAGCCCAGCTGCCACCCCCGGGGTGCTGGGAGAGCAGGGACGAGCTGGCATCGCTGCTGGGGAGGTTGGCACGAGGTGGATAAAACAAAACAAAAAAAAAAACCACAAAAAAAAAATTCCCACAAAAAAACAAACTACTGTTAGGAACTGGCTTTAAGTAAGAGAAAAAAAAAAAACAAAAAACAAGAAAAAAAAAAGAGATTTAAGCGAATGGACTTCAAACCAAGTTATAGGAGAGACATTTTTCTGAACTTCCAAAGTTCTGTGATTTCAGGTAGTTGGTTGTTTTTAATTTTTTTCCCTTTTTCTTTTTTTTTTTGGTTCTTTTTTTTTTGGTTTTTTTCCCTTTTTTTCCTTTCATCCCGACCCCGTTTTTGCCATCGGTGTGTGTGAGATATTCCAGATTTCTCCTTCCTCGACGGAGATCAGACCAGGGCACACGTGGAGAGACACAAAAAGTGGCGTGACTTCCATTAACCCTTTCCAGCCCGAGGAGGAGCAGAGCCAGGGGGGTGACTCCCGTTAACCCTTTCCTGCCCGAGGCACGCTCAGAGCCAGGGGAAGGGGCAAGGAGCCCACCCTGGGAGGAAGGGCAGCGAGGGTTTGGGACGGGGAAGGGTGGGAGGAGCGGGGCTGCAGGAGCAGCAGGATCCCTTCCGAGCACTCGGCCCCGCCTGCTCCTCCCGGGAGGGAATTTTGGGTGAGGAACAGCACAAGGGGAGCGCTGGGACCCCGATGCCACCCTCAGCCCCGGCCCTGGGCGCCGCCTCGAGCGTTCAGCAGCTGCAGGTCCCCGTCCCACAGCCACTCTTGGGTTTTTGGGGGTTCCAGCCTCGACTTTTTCCTCCCCCCTTTTAGGGTCTAGAAGTGCTTGTGTTGAGTAAAAAACAAACAACAAAAAAAAACCTTAAAAAAAATTACAAAAAAAAAAAAAGAAAAAAAAGCCAAAAAAAAAAAAAAAAAAGGGAGAAGCCCAAACGTTCAAAGCTGCTCAATGTTCTCTTTGCCATAAAGATTCCGTGTAACCGTGTGATCACATTATAGGATTCTCTTCTGTCCCTAGAGGTGTTGGTCTGACTTCCTTTGTTTTTCAGGAGGGGGGTGGGGGTAGTGCCTTGATCACTGTCAGGTCTCCACACCTGGGAGACCATCCTAGAGCTGTATTTCCATATAGCACAGCTGGGAGTGTTCTGACTTTACCAGCAACCAGAAAAAAAAATAGAAATTAAAAAAAAAAAAGAAAAAAAAGAAAAAAAAAGCTTAAAAAAATAAATAAAATCAATAAAATGAAAATAAAACGGCTTTTCCGAGCCAGTCCTGTGCACAGGATCCAGGGAGGATCCCAGGGTGGCGCTCCCACCTGGGACAGCAGCAGGGAAGGCCCGCTGGAAGATGTGTGTGGGTTTGTGGGAATGTTCTCCAGGTTTCTTTGGGAATGTTTGGAGCTGGGCCGGGCCCCTCCGGCCCCCCGGGCATGAAGCACAAGTTGGGATGTGGGGAGGTTGGAATGCAGAGAGAGCCCTGTGCGTGTGGGTAAATTATTTCTTTTTGTTTCCTCTTAGAAACTTATTTTGATTTGAATGATCTGTGACCTGTCAGGGAGAGAAGAGAGATTGTTGTGAGCACAGGACAAAAAAAATAAAAAACGGCTTATTCACTGTACCAGCCTGGCTCCAGGGGTTTTATTGGGGATTTGGGATGGAGTTGTGGGAATTTGGGGATTTTCTGCCATCACTGCAGCTCCAGGTCCAGCTGGATGGGAGGGAGCTGCTCCAACTCTGGAACAGGGGATGGAGGAGGAAAAGAGAAGAAAGAAAAAGGAGGAAAAAGGAGAAGGAGAAGAAGGAACAAAAAGCCTCCACGTCAGCTCTGCAGTAACTCCACGCTGGCTCCCCGCTCTCCTCCTGTGATGGTTCCAGAGCCTCCCCAGGGCTGGGTTAGGGACGGATCCCAGCTGGCAGAAATTCCCACCAGGATTCCCTGGGATGGAGCTCACGGGCAGGGATCCACTGCTCCTCCTGGGATCCATCCTCTTCCTCCAGGAACCATCATCTTCCTCCGAGAGCCCCCGGCCTCCTCCAAGAGGAGTCATCCTCTTTCAGGAGCCTTCTTCCTCCTCCAGGAACCCTCATCCTTCCCAGGAACCATCATCTTCCTCCAAGAACCCCCTTCCTCCTCCAAGGACATTCGTCCTCCTCCAGGAACCACCATCCTTCCCAAGAACCATCATCTTCCTCCAAGACCCCTCCTCTTCCAGGAGTCATTGTCTTCATCCAGAAACATTCCCCTCCTCGTCCTCCAAGAACCTTCCTCATCCCCATCCTCTTCCTCCAAGAACTTTCCCATCCAGGAACCGCCATCCTCCTCCTCCAGGAACCATCGTCCTCATCCAAGAAACATTCTCCTCCTCGTCCTCCAGGAATCTTCTTCCTCCTTGTCCAGGAGCCACCATCCTCCTCCTCCAGGAACCTTCTTCCTCCTCCTCCAGGAACCACCATCCTCATCCAAGGAACCATCATCATCCTCCAAGAACCCTCCTCTTCCTCCACCAATAACCCCCAATCCTCCTCCTCCAGGAACCACCATCTTCCTCCTCCAGGAACCTTCCTCCTCCTCCTCCAGAGGCCACCATGCTTCCCAAGAACCCCCATCCTCCTCCAGAGCCGTCCTCTCCAAGAACATTTGTCCTCCAGGAGCCACCATCCTCCTCCTCCAGGAGCCTTCCTCCTCCAGGAGCCACCATCCTCCTCCTCCTCCAGGAGCCTTCCTCCTCCAGGACCCACCATCCTCCTCCTCCTCCAGGAACCTTCCTCCTCCTCCTCCAGGAACCTTCCTCCTCCTCCTCCTCCTCCTCCTCCAGGAGCCACCACCATCCTCCTCCTCCAGGAACCTTCCTCCTCCTCCTCCTCCAGGAACCTTCCTCCTCCTCCTCCTCCAGGAACCTTTATCCTCCTCCTCCTCCAGGAACCTTCATCCTCCTCCTCCTCCAGGAACCTTCCTCCTCCTCCTCCTCCTCCATCCCCAAGCCTGTGCCGGGTCCCTGCCAGCCCCGAGAGGGGACACGAGGGTCACTGACCCACCCAGGCAGGGCTCGGGGCCTCTCCTCTGCAGCTGGAGGCCAAAATGAGCCCAGAACCTGCTCCAGAACCTTCTCCAGAGCTCCACCCTGGCTCAGGGCTCACCTGCCCTCCGTGTCCTGCCCTACCCGGGCACCCATGGCTGGAGGAAAGGGAGCAAGGTAAAGAAACGGTTAAAAAAAAAAAAAAAGGATAAAAAAATTATTAAAAAAAATATTGAAAATCAGGATTATAAATCTAAAATTTTATTGAGACAAAAAAAACCAAAAAGTCAAAACAAAACAAAAAGAAACCCAAAATAAAAACTGGACAGAGCTCGGTATGAAGTTAAAATCCAAACACGAACTTTTACATTTGCACACGGAATTCTGCACAGGAACCCAAACACATGCTCATAAAAAAGGTTTGTACAATGCACGTCGAGATCCCACCCCTGGAGTCACTTAAATAGTTCAGGACTTGGGAAAAAAATCTGATTTCAAAAATCCAAAAACCCCCCCGAGGCTCTGGGGAAGCAGCCCCCAGCCCCGTTTTGGGGAGAAATTGGGACCGATTGGATTTTTGCTTGTGCTGCTCTTGGTTCCTCTCCCTCCCACATTCCTTCCCTGCTGGGAATGGGCTGGCCAGGAAAATCCAGAGTGGGAAAAAGGAGGAGTGGTCAGGAACTCAGGAAATCTCTTTTTTTGGGGGGGAATTTCCCCCCCTAATTTGGAGAAATAGCACCTTAGAAGGGAAAACAAAAACGGGTTAAAAAGGCAAGAAAAGGGTGAAATCCATCCCCCCCATACAATGCACGTGTGTCAGGAGTGGCAGTTCTGCTGCAGGACGATACAGAATCACAAAGTTGCATTTTCACAAAGGCTCCCCTGCGTCCCCTCCCACCCCAAAAATTCCCTCCCCCTTTTCCCCAAAATTCCCCCTAAAAATCGCTCGAGGATCAGCTCTGGGGATTTTGGACATTCACAGTTTCAGTGTCTCTGTCCCCAGTTCTGGCAGCAATTCTGGCATCTTCTCCCTTTCTCCCTTGGTTTTTTTTTTAGTACATTGATTTTCTTTGCTGAATTCAGGTTCTTTTTTAGAAAAAAAAAAACCAAACTGAATTCAGGTTCTTTTTTAAAAAAACAAAACAAAACAAAACAAACAACCCCAAAAACATGGAAATGATCCGGGAATGTCATCACCAGACCTCACTTCCCTCCTTGATTAAAAGTGATTGAATCCCCCCCAAAATCCCTCCCTTCCTTCCCAAAGGATAACACCAGGAAACAGCCAAAAAAAAAAAAACACCCCAAAATAAAAAGGAAACAAAGGGGACAAAAAAAAAAAAAGGAAAATAAAAATCCGAATCAAAAGACCTACACACATGCTACGCCTTAAAAATGCAGAGTTAACACTACTGGGAACAGGGCTGGGGCTGGGGTGGGGGCAAGCAGGACCCCAACCCCAACCCCAGTGAGTCCTTCATGGAAGGGGCTTTGCCTCCGCTCCCGCTGCTCCGAGACCCCTGCCCACCCCAAACCCGCACCCCAGCTCTCCCTGCCCCATCCCGGGGGACCCTGGGGGTTCCAGGGGGATCCAGGGGGATCCAGGGGGTTCTGGGGGGATCCAGGGGGATCCAGGGGGTTCTGGGGGGTTCCAGGGGGGTCCCGGGGGCCGCGGGCACGGCGGGGAGCAGAGGAGCGGCCGCAGGGCGCGGAGCCGGCCCGGGGCACCCCCAGCCCCTCCTTTGCTCACAGCCCCCCGAAGTTCCGATGGTTTTCCCGAAACAGAAACGCCCCGGGGTGCCCGGAGCGGGGCGGGCGGGGCTCAGTTCTTGTCCTCTTTCTTGTCATCGTCCTCGGAGGGGTACGAGTGCCACGTCAACCGCTCCTCGTAGAACGAGATCACCACCTGCGGGCACTTGATGTTGGCTTCCTTGGCGGGCACCAGGTCGGCCTCGTCAGAGTTCTTCCTGTAAGGGGAGAGGAGAATGGAGCTGTCCTGATGTCCCACAGACCCCTAACCCTGACCCCAAACCCTGATCCTGACCCTAAACCCTGACCCTAAACCTTGACCCTGGCCCTAAACACTGACCCTAAACCCTGACCTTGATCCTAAACCCTGACCCTGACCCTTGGTGGGCACCAAGTCGGCCTTGTCCGAGTTCCTCCTGTAAGGGGAAAGGAGAGGGACTCAAGGAGGGAACAGGAGGAGAATGGAACTGTCCTGATATCCCACAGACCCCTAACCCTGACCCTGAACCCTGATCCTGACCTCTAACCCTAACCCTAACCCTGACCCTAAATCCTAACCCTAACCCTGACCCTGAATCTTAAATCCTAACCCTAACCCTGACCCTAAATCCTAACCCCTAACCCTGACCCTAAATCCAAACCCTAACCCTAACCCTGACCCTGACTCTAAATCCTGACCCTGACCCTAAATCCTAACCCTAACCCTGACCCTGAATCTTAAACCCTAACCCTAACCCTGACCCCAAATCCTAACCCCTAACCCTGACCCTAAATCCAAACCCTAACCCTAACCCTGACCCTAAATCCAAACCCCTAACCCTGACCCTAAATCCAAACCCCTAACCCTGACCCTAAATCCAAACCCTAACCCTGACCCTAAATCCAAACCCTAACCCTAACCCTGACCCTAAATCCAAACCCTAACCCTGACCCTGACCCGTGGTGGGCACCAGGTCAGCCTTGTCCGAGTTCTCCTTGGGGTGTGAGAGGAAAGGGCAGTCAGGGAAGGGAGAAAAGGAGGAACGGGAAAAACCAGGGCCCAGAAGGGGAATGGAATTCCTGAGGGGCTCAGGATGACCCAGAGACACCTGACCCCAAACCCTGAACCCTAAATTTAAAACCCTGACCCTGACCCCAAGCCCAAAGCCCTGACCCTCCGTGGGATCAGAGCCTGATGTCCCCTCCTGACCCCTCTTCTCTGCAGCATTCCCACTGCTGGAGCTCCAAACCCTCCCTGGCCACGCTCCAGCCTCTCCAGAGCAGGGACAGTCCCTGAGCCCACACAGTCCTGAGCCCTGGTGAGGCCTCACCACTTCATGAGGAACATCAGCTCCCCGCTGGAGTCCGTGGCGCCGATGATCCGCTCCGGCTCGAAGCCTCGGGCGAAGCCTCGCGGTTTCTCCGACTGGGAAAAGGGGAAAAAAGGGAGAAAATTCCATTTGGGAATGCCCAGAGGGACGTTCCCGGCTCTGGGAGGGGCAGGGAGGATCAGGGTTAGGGTGCCAGGGATGTGGGGATGGGCCAGGAGAGCTGGGAATGCTCGGCTGGAGAAAGGAAGGACCCAGGGAGAGCTGGAGAGGGGCTGGGATAAGGGGTGGGGAGACAGGAGACAGGGAACTGGTGAAACTGGGACCAGACTGGGAATCCAAACTGGGATCAGACTCAGGGAGAACTGGAGAGGGGCCGGGATAAGGGGTGGGGGGACAGGAGACAGGGAACTGGTGAAACTGGGACCAGACTGGGAAACAAAACTGGGAACCCAAACTGGGATCAGACTGGGAATCCAAACTGGGAACAGACCCAGGGAGAGCTGGAGAGGGGCTGGGATAAGGGATGGGTAGACAGGACACAGGGAACTGGTTAAACTGGGAACAGACTGGGAAACAAAACTGGGAACAGACTGGGAAAAGACTGGGATCAGACTGGGAACCCAAACTGGGAACCCAGACTGGGAAAAGACTGGGATCAGACTGGGAATCCAAACTGAGATCAGACTGGGAACCCAAACTGGGAAAAGACTGGGATCAGACTGCGAATCCAAACTGGGAACCCAGACTGGGAACCCAAACTGGGAAACAAAACTGGGAACCCAAACTGGGAACGCAAACTGGGATCAGACTGGGAATCCAAACTGGGAACCCAAACTGGGAACCCAAACTGGGATCAGACTGGGAATCCAAACTGGGATCCCAGACTGGGCTCAGACTGTGAATCTCGCCAATCCAAGCTCAGCCATCCCCTCCTTCCTCCTTCCCAAGGTTTATTCCTTGAGCAAACCCCTCGGGGTGCCTTTCCCAGGGGTTCCCCTTGGGTTCCTTCCTCAGGGTCCCCCTCCAGCCTCACCTCCTCCTTCTTCTTCTTTGGTTTGCTCTCCTCGCCCTTGTCCTCCGTGTCCGACTCGGCCTTGCGCTTGCTGCCCTCGCATTTCTCGCTCTCGTGCGCGGTTTTCTGCGACTGCAGGAACTCTGCGATCAGGTCGGGGCAGTCCAGGTTCTCCTCGGGCTCCCAGGTGTTGTCCTCGCTGCCAGCAAGCACAAAAATCCCTCGTTTTTCCCGGTTTTTCCCGGTTTTTCCTGGTTTTTCCTGGTTTTTCCCGGTTTTCCCAGCCCAGAAAACCCCGGCTGTGGCACCGCAGGGATGCTGGGGATGTTTGGGCTGATCCAGGCGGATCCAATTCCCACATCCCGACCTCCCCTTCCTGGACCATGGATTCTCTGGGATGTTCATCCACCTCCTCACCCCAGAGCTTTTCTCAGCTCCCACGGAATCAAGAATTCCCCAAAATCCACCCAGTGCTGGCTGGGAGAACCCTGGAGGAAAAGGAGGAAATTCCCTTCTCAGCAGAGAATTCCTTGGATCCCACACTGGGACTCAGGGGGGATCCCTCCAGGATCTGTTTCCAGGTGGGAATGGGATTTCCCACCCTGGCACAGTGGGATTTTCCAGGATTTTCTCTCCCTGCTCTGCTTGGCATGGGATTTTCCTTGGGAACACTGGGATGTTCCAGGATTTTCTCTCCTTGGGATGGGAAATCCTTGGGAACGCTGGGATTTTCCCATCCAGGATTTTCTCTCCCTGCCCTGGTGGAGTTCTTTGGGGACACTGGGATTTTCCTTGGGAACACCGGGATTTTCCAGGGATTTTTCTCCCTGTTCTCCCTGGGACTTTCCAGGATTTTCCCTCCCTGGTATGGGAAATCCTTGGGAATAACACGATTTTTGTGGGAACAGTGGCATTTTCCTTGGGAACATCAGGATTTTCCAGGATTTTCCCTCCCTAGCATGGGAAATCCTTGAGAATAACACGATTTTTGTGGGCACACCGGGATTTTTCAGGATTTTCCCTCCCTGGGGTAGAAAATCCTTGGCAAGAACACGATGTTTGTGGGAACACTCCCCTTTTCCTTGGGACCACCGGGATTTTCCCCTTTTCCCACCCCACCCCGGCAGGAGCAGCCCCCAGCCCCATTCCAGAGGCGGATCCAGGTGGGATTGGGATTGGGAATGACTCACTCGGAGAAGCCCTTCCACTTGAGCAGGTGATTGGGATTGGGATTGGGATTGGGATTGGAAATGGGATTGGGACTGGGATTGGGATTGGGAATGACTCACTCGGAGAAGCCCTTCCACTTGAGCAGGTGATTGGGAATGGGATTGGGATTGGGAATGGGATTGGGATTGGGAATGGGATTGGGAATGGGATTGGGATTGGGAATGGGATTGGGACTGGGATTGGGACTGGGATTGGGAATGGGATTGGGAATGACTCACTCAGAGAAGCCCTTCCACTTGAGCAGGTATTCCACCTTGCCCTTGACCACGCGCCGGTCCAGCACCTTCTCCACCACGTACTCCTCCTCCTCCTCCTCCAGCACCTCCTCCACCTTCTTCTTGTTCTGCTTCTTGCCCATGGTGCTGGCCAGCTTCGCGCTGTCCCGGGCTGCTGCGGGAATGTGGGGATCCGGGAATGTGGGGATCCGGGAATGTGGGGATCCGGGAATGTGGGGATCCGGGAATGTGGGAATCCGGGAATGTGGGGATCCGGGAATGTGGGGATCCGGGAATGTGGGAATCCGGGAATGCCGTTTGGGATCGGGGCCCTGCTCAGAGGGAACTCCTGGATCCCACTCTGGGGTTGAGGGGGGATCCCCCAGGAGCTGCTGCCAGGCTGGAATGGCATTTCCCACCCACCCTGGCACACTGGCATTTTCCAGGATTTTCCCTCCCTGCCCTGCTGGAGCTCCCTGGGAACACTGGGATTATCCCTGGGAACACTGGGATTTCCCTGGGATAGGAAATCCTTGGGAACACTGGGATTTTCCCTGGGAACACTGGGATTATCCCTGGGAACACTGGGATTTTCCCTGGGAACACTGGGATTTTCCCTGGGAACACGGATTACCCCTGGGAACACAGGGATTTTCCCTGGGATAGGAAATCCTTGGGAACACTGGGATTTCCCTTGGGAATACTGGGATTATCCCGGGGAACACTGGGATTTCCCACCCTGGAACACTGGGATTAGCCCTGGGAACACTGGGATTTTCCCTGGGAACACTGGGATTTTCCCTGGGATAGGAAATCCTTGGGAATACTGGGATTTCCCACCCTGGAACACTGGGATTTTCCCTGGGAACACTGGGATTTCCCCTGGGATAGGAAATCCTTGGGAACACTGGGATTTTCCCTGGGAACACTGGGATTATCCCTGGGAACACTGGGATT
>JAWWMR010000119.1:401532-417696 GCA_035047985.1 Basileuterus tristriatus
CAAAGGGCGGGAATTCCAAAGGGTGGGAATCCCAAAGGGTGGGAATTCCAAAGGGCGGGAATCCCAAAGGGCGGGAATCCCAAAGGGTGGGAATCCCAAAGGGTGGGAATTCCAAAGGGCGGGAATTCCAAAGGGTGGGAATCCCAAAGGGTGGGAATTCCAAAGGGCGGGAATCCCAAAGGGCGGGAACCCCAAAGGGCGGGAATCCCAAAGGGCGGGAACCCCAAAGGGCGGGAATCCCAAAGGGTGGGAATTCCAAAGGGCGGGAAACCCCAAAGGGCGGGAATTCCAAAGGGCGGGAATCCCAAAAGGGCAGGAATTCCCAAAGGCGGGAATCCCAAAGGGCGGGAATCTCAAAAGGGCAGGAATCCCCAAAGGGCGGGAAACCCCAAAGGGTGGGAATCCCGGGAAACCCAAAGGGTGGGAATTCCAAAGGGTGGGAATCCCAAAGGGCGGGAATTCCAAAGGGCGGGAATCCCAAAGGGCGGGAACCCCAAAGGGTGGGAATCCCGGGAACCCCAAAGGGTGGGAATTCCAAAGGGTGGGAATCCCCTCCTGGCCCCCGATCCCTGAATTCCCCCATCCCGGAATCCCTCGGGATGAATTCCCAGGGTTTTCATTAAATCCCGCATTTACTGGGGACAATTCCCAGCAATTCCAGCCTTTTTTAAGGATCCCGAATTCCCTTTTTCCCTTCCATAAAAGCGGGATTTTCCCTCATTTACAGCTTGGAAAAGGGAATTTTAAAAACTGGGAATAAAGGATGGAGCCAGCAGGATGTGGAGCTGGGAAATTCCCGTTTTTCCCCCAAATCCAGGCTCTCCCCATCCCGGATTTCCCACCACTCCTTTTTTGTTTTGTTTCGGGTTTTTGGGGGGATGGTTTTAAACTCGGGATGAGTTTGGGATCTGCGGGAAGGGCTCGGGAATTCCGGGAGTGCCAGGAATTCCAGAGGGAGGGAACGGAGCCCGGGAATGCCCGGAATGCGCGGAATTCCCGCCGGGATTCGGGGTCAGCCCCGGGAAAAGGAGCCCCGGGAGCTCCGGGATTTCGGGATTTCTGGGATTTCGGGATTTCGGGGATTTCTGGGATGTTTTGGGATTTCTGGGATGTTTTGGGATCGGTTTTTTCCCCCCTCAGTTTCTCCGTTTTTCCCGCGGTTTTCCACGGAAAAATTCCCGAATCTGCCGGCAGGGGTGGGCGCGGGGGGACGGAATGGAGGCAGAACAGAGAATGCAAAATGGAAAATAGAAAATGTAAAAATTACAATATAATATACAGAAAATAAAATTTTTAAAAATATAAATATAAAGTGTAAAACGTAAAATTAAAAATATATAAAAAAATAAAACATAAAACGTAAAAAAGGAGCAAAGTACAGCATGTAAAATATAAGATATAAAGTATAAGATGCAAAAAATTTAAAAATAAAGTATAAGCTGTAAAACAGAAAATATAAATAATAAAATATATTTAAAATATGTAAAAGATGAAATACAACTATTAAAATGTAAAATTTAAAAGATAAAATTTAGAAACGAAATATAAAAATGAAAATATAAAATGCAACATATAAAACGTCAAATGTAAAATATAAAAAATAAAGACTTAAAAAAATTAAAATTAATTTTTTAAAAATATAAACTAGAAATTATAAAATACAAAATACAAAGCATTAAATACAAAATATTAAATTAAAAATAGAAAGGAAATGGAAAATCTCTGCCATGGAGCTCCCATTCTATCCAGGAGTGAATGGAGTTCCCGGGATCCGGGAAAATTCGGGAATTTGGGAATTTCCGGGTCAGGAACCCCCCGGAGCCTCCCCCACTCCCGAACCCCGAATTTCTCCTCAGCCCCGGAACAAATCCCGGAGAAAAATCCCAGTTTTAGTGCGGGGATCCAGGCATTTGTTTTATTTTCCTGTTTATTTATTAATTCTACCATTTATTGAATTAAAATATTATTTTATCATTGTTTTGTCATTTTGTTACTTTAAACTGTTATTTATTATTATTTATTATTCTTAATTTTCTTTATTATCGATGAACACGAATTTACCTCTTTGTTTATCCGTTTGCTTAGTAATTTATAATGAATTAATTAACATTTATTTACCTCTTTGTTTACATGTTTATTTACTAATTTATATTGAGTTAATAATTAATGGGTTCGTGTACCTCTTTATTTACCTGTTTATTCAGTAATTGATAATGAATTAATTAACATTTATTTGTCTGTTTGTTTACCTCTTTATGTATTAATTTATAATGGATTTAAATAGCTGTTTATTAATTTATTGACAGTAATTTACCTGTTTGTTTCCCTGATCATTTATTAATTTTTAATCGATATATTACCGTTTTTATTGATTAATTAACGTTAGTTTACCTGATTATTTATTAAGTGATTAACATTAATTTACCTGATTATTTATTAATTTATAATTAATTTATTTCCCTGATTTATTATTAATTTATCATTAATCCACCTCTTTATTTAATAATTAAGAATTCATTTAGAATTTATTAATGCCCCTATTCATTAATTAATCCTTTCATCCAATTAATTAATTAATTAATGACATTTATTAAATTAATTCATTTTCGCACTCGAGGCTCATCCCAGGAACTTCCCAAGGCGCTGATCCCAAACCCCTCCCGGTTTTCCCGGATCCTTTGGGATTCCCAGTGATGAATTCCCAAGGAAATGTTGGGAATATCCCGGAATCGCTGGGAATTCCAGCCCCGATGGCCTCGGCATTCCCGGGATTTATGGGATGAGGAACGGACCCGAGTTTATCCCGGGATTCCCGGGAGCGGGGACAGAATTCCGGCTTTTCCTGGGGGGTTTGTCCCGGGAATGGGCGAGTGAACCCCCGTGGAGGGAGGAAATTCGGGATGGAGAGCGGGGATGGGCAGGAGAGGATGGACGGGGGAAATTCGGGATTCGGGATCGGGAATCCCGAATGAGGAGGCAGGGGAGGCCCCGAGTGAGGAAAATTCGGGATTCGGGATCGGGAATGCGCAGGGGAGGCCCCGAGTGAGGAAAATTCGGGATTCGGGATCGGGAATGCGCAGGGGAGGCCCTGAGGGTCGGGCACAGTTTGGGATCAGCCTCGTCCCTGTCCCTGTCCCTGTCCCTGTCCCTGTCCCTGTCCCTGTCCCTGTCCCTGTCCCTGTCCCTCTGTCCCTCTGTCCCTCTGTCCCTCTGTCCCATCCCTGACCCTGTCTCTGTCCCCGTCCCGGGGGGTGACTGAGAATGACCAGGAGTGACCAGAGGTGACCAGAAGTGACCCAAGGTGACCAAAGGTGACCGGGGATGACCAAGGGTGACCAGGGGATCACTGGGGGGTGACCAGCGGGTGTCTGGGAGTGACCAGAGTTGATAGAGAGGTGACCATGGAGTGACCAAGGGGTGACCATGGAGTGACCAAGGGGTGACCATGGAGTGACCAAGGGGTGACCATGGAATGACCAAAGGGTGAAAAGTGTGACCAGGGGATCACTGGTGACCAGGGACTGTCTGGAGGTGACCAGAGGTGACCGAGGGATGACCAGGGTTGATCAAGGGGTGACCAAGGGGTGATCGAGGGGTGACCAAGGGGGTGACCAAGGGGGTGACCAAGGGGTGACCAAGGGGGTGACCAAGGGGGTGACCAAGGGGTGACCAAGGGGATGACCAAGGGGTGATCGAGGGGTGACCAAGGGGATGACAGAGAGGTGACCAAGGGGTGATCGAGGGGTGACCAAAGGGGTGACCAGGGGGTGACACAGAGGTGACCAGAAGGTGACCGACGGGTGACCGAGGGGTGACCAGAAGGTGACCGACGGGTGACCGACGGGTGACCGAGGGGTGACCGACGGGTGACCGAGGGGTGACCGAGGGGTGACCGGGGTGTGACCGGGGGTGACCGGGGGGTGACCGGGGGTGACCGCTGCCTTCCAGCTGCCGCCATCGCGGCGCTGCCGCCGTTCCCAGCGGGATCATTGCGGGCCCCGGGCGCAGCTGAGCCCGGGCCGAGCTCATCCCGCGCCGCCTCCGGGGACGGAGCGGGGAGGGGAGCTCGGGGCTGGCCCCGTCCCCAAATCCATGGACAATGCCGCTAGGTGTCACCCCGCGCCTTCGGCTGCCGTGCGGGAGCGGGAATGCTCGGCCCGCGCTTCCCTCGCCCGGTTTCACCGGGCTGGGATGGAGGGAGCGAGCGGATCCCGGTTTCACCGGGCTGGGATGGAGGGAATGAACCGATCCCGGTTTTACCGGGCTGGGATGGAGGGAGCGAGCGGATCCCGGTTTTACCGGGCAGGGATGGAGGGAATGAACCGATCCCGGTTTTACCGGGCAGGGATGGAGGGAACGAGCGGATCCCGGTTTCACCGGGCTGGGATGGAGGGAACGAGCGGATCCCGGTTTTACCGGGCTGGGATGGAGGGAACGAGCGGATCCCGGTTTTACCGGGCTGGGATGGAGGGAACGAGCGAATCCCGGTTTTACTGGGCAGGGATGGAGGGAATGAACCGATCCCGGTTTTACTGGGCAGGGATGGAGGGAATGAGGGAATCCCGCATTCCCACAATTATCCCAGAGGAGGAATTGCTGGGACAGGAAAAAGGGAGCAGGGCCCGGGATGGGGATATGGGAATGGGGTTTTGTCGGGATGATGGAATTCCGGGATGGGGTGGGAGGGAAGGAGCTCAAACCCCATCCCATTCCCAGCCCCGCCATGGGCAGAGACCCCTCCTGCTATCCCAGCCCAGCCTGGCCTTGGACACTTCCAGAGATGGGAATTGGGGATGGGAATTGGGGATGGGAAATGGGGATGGGAATTGGGGATGGGAATTAGGGATGGGAATTAGGGATGGGAATTGGGGATGGGAATTGGGGATGGGAATTGGGGATGGGACTTGTGGATGGGAATTCAGGATGGGAATTCAGGATGGGAATTCAGGATAGGAATTGGGGATGGGAATTGGGGATGGGAATTGGGGATGGGAATTGGGGATGGGAATTAGGGATGGGAATTTGGGATGGGAATTCAGGATGGGAATTGGGGATGGGAATTTGGGATGGGAAGGACTCTTCCCTTTTCCCAAGTGAATTCCCAGTGTTTTCTCCTTATAAGGTTTTTGGGAATGTGGCATTGGCACCTTTAGGGTTGTCACCCTGCACCTCCCAGATCCAGGATCCCTTGGGATCAGCATTCCCAGGATTCCTGGGATCAAACAGGGCCCAATTTCCCTGGAAGTGCCCAAGGAACACCGGGGCAGGGTCGGTTCCCACATCGGGGATCACGCCCAGATCCAGCCTCGACAATTCCCCCCTTCCCTGACCCCAATCCGCTCCCGGTGCCCAGATTTCCCGGGAATGCCAGGCGGGGAAGGCGCCAGATGGGATTTTATAGGAGCCGCTACGGCGTGGTCGGAGCCAGCGGGCGCCGCGAGATTAATTCCGCGAAATTAATTGGGACAAGATTGAAAAGGAAATTAAGGCGCAGCTGAGTGAACATTCCCAACCTTTCCCCTCCTCCTCCTCCTCCTCCTCCTCCTCCCATCGCTGCCTCTCTCTCTCCTCTTCCCATATCCTGAATTTATGGGGAAAATCCCCCAGGATCCGTCGGTTCTGAGCGAGGGATTCGCCACCGGAGCCGCACCTGGAGCCGCCGGAATTCCCGTTGGGATCGTGGGATGTGGCCCCGAGCTGATCCCGGTGTCACCCCGGATGATCCCAGCGCAGGCAATTCCCCGAATTCCCAAATTGGGAATACCCCAAAAACGGGGAGTTCACAGGTGTCCAGAGCGGGGTGCAGGATCGGGAGGGGGAGCTGATCCTCCAATCCCAAAGCAAGGCTCAAAGAGGCCCCAGTCCCAGTAAAAACCAGTAAAAATCAATAAAACCAACTAGAAACCAGTAAAAACCCAGTAAAACCCAGTAAAACCCAGTAAAAAACAGTAAAAACCAGTAAAAACCAGTAAAAACCAGTAAAAACCAGTAAAAACCAATAAAAGCAAGTAAAAACCAGTAAAAACCAGTAAAAACCAGTAAAAACCAGTAAAAACCAGTAAAAGCAAGTAAAAACCAGTAAAAACCAGTAAAAACCAGTAAAAGCCAATAAAAGCAAGTAAAAACCAGTAAAAACTAGTAAAAACTAATAAAACCAAGTAAAAACCAGTACAAACCAGTAAAAACCAATAAAAAACAATAAACCCCAGTAAAACCCAGTAAATCCCCCCTCCTGACGCCATTAATTTACTTTTAAATCTTAATTTTGGGTGATTTTGGCACCTTTTCACCTTGAAAATGAGCCCGAATCCCAAAAAATTCCTCCTCCTATCCCCCTGAGGACGCGGAAGAAGTCGCCCCGTTGGAAATGGGAAATAGAGTGGAAAATGAGCCAAATTCCAAAAAATAAAAAAAAAAATTCCCCCAAAATTCCCAGAAATTCTCCCAAAAATTCCGTCTCCTACTTTGCTGAGGACGCAGATGAAGTCGCACAGTTGGAAATGGGAAATAGAGTGGAAAATGGGCCAAATTCCCAAAAAAATTCCCAGAAATTCTCCCAAAAATTCGGTCCCCTACCTTGCTGAGGATGTGGATGAGGTCGCCCCGCTGGAAGGAGAGCTCGTCGGGATTGTCCCCGCGGCAATCCCACAGCCCCTGGTAGTAATTGGAATAATGCCAGTCGGAATTCTCTGGGAAAAATTGGGAAAAAACGGGGTCAGGTTGGTGAGGGATTTATAGGAACAGGATCACGGGGGTGATTCCAGAGCCGAAAGTTCTCCTGGAGCTCCTCCGGGATGGGAAAGGCCCCAAATCCATCGGGAATGTTGAATTTTGAGGTTGGGAAATGTCGGGAATTCCACGGAATTCCATCATGGACTCGCTGGCCGAGGGATTGGTGCTCCCCAATGAGTTTGGTCCCAGTTTTCCGGGGATTCCTTTCCCAGGAATTCCCATCCCAGCTCCTTTCCTGCTCCCCAGAGGGACGGGAGGGCGTTGGAGGCATCCCGGGAATATCCGAGGGGATCCTGGGGGTCTGGATCCCAAAATTCCTGCGGGATCCCTCCTTGGCTTTTTAGGGATAAAGATCCCACTGTAAAAATCCCGAACACCTCCTTTATCCCAGGAATTCTGGGAGATGTCTCCTCATCCCATCGGGAAGAGCCTTCCCAAGTGGAATTCCACCATTGGGAGGAGTCAAATTCCAGGAATTTTCCCGATCTCCACATTTTCCACAGCCCAGGACGCTCCAAAGTGGCCAAAATCCCAAAATATTCCCCCCGTCCATATCCTGGGAATCCTTTGGATTGGGACCTCACCCTCCTCGCTCCCGAAATCCTCCTCATCCTCCGGGAATGGCGGCTCCATCTCCTCATCTGGGGAGGGAAAAAACAGTGGGAAAATCCGGGAAAAACAGAGGAAAAATCAGGGAAAATCCGGGAATGCCACAGCTCCAGCAGGGCCAGGGCTCCGAGAGAATCCTGGGAATAAAAGAATTCCTGGATTGATGACGGGGAGAGGAAGTACTGGGGAGGATTTTCATGGAAAACCGGAATTGTTGTGGGCACCGGGAAAAACAAATCCGTGGATTCCTGTGGGAAGAGAGGAAGAGGAAATTCCAGAGGGGAAATTCCAGGCTGGGAATGAGAGGGAGGAAGGAGGAATTGGGGAGGAAGGGATGGAAGGAAGGAAAGATCCTGGGGAAAAGAAGGATTCCAGAGGGGCTGGGAATGCTTGGGGAAATGGGAAGGGAGCGGAGCTGGGTGGGGCATCCCAAATTTCCATCCTCATCCATGGAAAACCCATCACCCATCCAGGGAAAACCCATTTCCCGTCCCACGGACATCCCTGCCTGCTCCTTGTCCCGTTCCCAGGCACATTCCTGGAGGATTTGGAGCTGGGAAATCCAGGAATGGGATCCATGGGGACAGGAGCAGCCCTTCCCCACCCATCCGGGGATTTTCCTGGGATCAAATCCAATGGATCCAAGGGTTTTCCTGGGATCCAATCCAATGGATCCAAGGGTTTTCCTGGAATCAAATCCAGTGGATCCAAGGGTTTTCCTGGAATTAAACCCAGTGGATCCAAGGGTTTTCCTGGAATCAGGCCTGGAAGTGAAGCTCTGCCCTCCCCATCCCACCCAACACTTGGATTCTCCAGGACGGAATCAAAGGGAAAAGCTGGAAAACTTTGGAAAATTCCGCTTCTCCCTCCCGCCCCGCTCTTGGGATCCTCATCCCGGGGGTCCGGAGCCGCCGGCGCATCCCGGGAAGCTTCGGAATCTCTGCGGAGCCGAGTTTTTTAATGGAGCAATTTGATTCAATTTTCCAGTCGATAAAATTCCCCGGCAGCGCTCGGCGCTTCCGAACGGACACCTTCACTCCTGATTTAACATTCCCATCGAATCCTTCCCAGGAAATTGGAAAAATTTATCACCTGTGAAATTTTATTTGGCCTCGGCCGCGTCTGTTTTTGTAAAACTTCATTAACGCCGAGGAAATTATCTCCCCGTGGCTTTTCCCGGTTTTTTTTTTACTCCCGTCTCCCGGGTTTTTCTTTCCGTGGTTTTTGGTCAGGAGGTAAAGGAGGGAGAAGGGGGCAGAGGGAGGATGGGATTGGGGATTTTCCTGGGAGTTTTGGGGGGTTTGGGATGGAGGAAGATCCCAGAACTTCCCAAGATGATGAGTTGGGTTGTCCCAGGGGAACTGGGAAGGCCAATCCATGGAAATCCATGGGAATCCATGGAAATGCATGAAAACCTATGGAAATTCATGGAAATCCATGGAAATCTGTGGAAATCCATGGAAATCCATGGAAATCCATGAAAACTCATTGAAGTCAATGGAAACCCATGAAAACCCATGGAAATTCATGGAAGTCCATGGAAATCCATGGAAATTCATGGAAGTCCATGGAAATGCATGGAAATGCATGGAAATTAATGGAAGTTCATGGAAATCCATGGAAACCCATGGAAATCCACGAAAACCCTTGCCAGGTTACCTCAGGAAAGCTGGAAAACTTAATCCATGGAAATCCATGAAAATTCATGAAAACCTATGGAAATCCATGGAACACCATTAAAACCCATGGAAAACCCATGGAAAAACATGGAAATCCATGGAAAACCCATGGAAATTCATGGGAAAACATGGATATCTATGAAACACCATGAAAATCCATGAAAACTCTGAGGGCTGCTCCAGCAGAATCCCTGGACCTGAAATTCCCAGAAAAACAAGGTTTGGATTTTGGGAGGTCCACCAAAAGCTGGGAATAAATAAATGGGATAAAACCTTGGAATTTTGGGTGGATTAAAAGCAGAGATGTGGGAATGGTGCTGGTGTGGGAAAGGTCGAGGTTTCCTCACTGTTTTCTGAGGAAAAATTGGGAATTTGGGAGCTCACCTGGCATCACCTCGTAGATGTCTTCGCCTTCCAGCTCTGGCTCCTCGGGATTCAGGGTGGAATTTTGGGAATTGTTCATGGAATCGGAGCTGTCCCGGTCCTTGGAGAGCTCATCCTCCTCCTCCTCCTCCTCATCCTCGTCGCAGGGAATGGTCAGGGAGCTCAGGTCTGCCGGGAAAGAGGGGAAAAGGGATGGAAAAGTGGGAATTCTCCTGATTCCAGAGGGGTGGGATCGAGACTCAAATCCTGCACCTGAGAACGGGCAAAAAAACCAAGGAAAAACCCAAGGAATGATGGGAAAACCAAGGAAAGATGGGAAAACCCAAAGAATGATGGGAAAACCCAAAGAATGATAGGAAAACCCAAGGAAAGATGGGAAAAACCCAAGGAAAGATGAGAAAACCCAAGGAAAGATGGAAATCCCAGGAAATAACCCCAAATTTAGGGATGAATCCTGAAGGGCTGCAGACGGGGGGTTCTGGAAAATTCTGTAGCGTTCCAGAGGGTTTCTGGAATTTTCTCTGCCTCCAGCTGGAGCATCTCCCCACAAATCCGGGCGTGGGCGGATGAAAAGCCCCGATCCAGGTGGGAAAACGCTTCCCAAAGATCCCAAAAAATCTGGGATCCGCTCCAGACTCACCCCTGAGGAGGAACCGGATCTGCTCCACCCAGTCCTGGGCCTCGGCCGGGCTCGGAGCTGTGAACTGCCGGGAGAATCCGTTATCCCGGGGTTTGGGGTTTGGGATTTGGGATTTGGGACGGGGGGACAGGGATCCGCCATTCCCAACCCCGGGGCAGCGGGAAAAACCATTCCCGGGATTTATCTCCTGGCTCCAAGTGGGAGCGGAGCACAGCCAGGATTTCCCAGGAAAACTGGAAAACCTAGTCCATGAAAATCCATGGAAATCCATGGAAATCCATGGAAATCCATGGAAACCCTTCCAGGCTATTCCAGGAAAGCTGTCAGGTCTAATCCATGGAAATCCATGGATAACCATTCCCATTTTCCCCCGGCTATTCCCGTTTCATGCCCCAAATTCCCATTTTTCCACCAAAATTCCCGTTTTTCCTTTGCTATTCCCGTTTCATGCCCCAAATTCCCATTTTTCCACCAAAATTCCCATTTCCCCCTGGCTATTCCTGTTTCATGCCCCAAATTCCCATCTTTCCTCCAAAATTACCACTTCCCCCACAAAATTCCCATTCCCTCCCCCCAAACTCTCATTTCACCCCCCAAAATCTCCATTTTTTCCCCCAAAATTCCCATTTTCCCTCCAGAATTCCCATTTATTCTGCCGTTCCCCACCTCGTAGGAGCGTTTTCCGGGACACAGCAGCTGGAAGCAGCATTTTTTCCGGGAATCTTTCCGGAGCTGGGGATCCAGGCGGGCCTGGTAGCGCTCGATGGGAAAGGAGCCTTTGGGCTGCTTGCCTGGAAATGGGGAATTTGGTGAAATTTGGGATTTTCCGGCTTTTTTTCCACCCCTGGATGCGGCTCAGGGGGGTTTATCCATGGAGGGAAACTGAGGCACGCAGCTGGAAAATTCCAGGAAAGGGGAATGTCCAGAAAATCCAGGAAAGGGAAATGGCTGGAAAATTCTGGGAAGGGGGAATGACCCAAAAATTCCCTTTGCTCCAAAGGAAAAAGACCCCAAATCCAGCTGGGATTTCCCCTTCCAGGAGCTGGGAATTGCGGTTTTCCATGGTCAGATCCCTCTTTTCCACCCGAAAGTTGGGAATTCTTTCCCCACTCACTTTTCTCGTTGGCGTAGTAGAGGAAATTCCGCTGGGTGAGGACGCACCAGCGCTTGTGCCACTCGGAGCCGAAAAAGCTGGGCTCTGGAAAATGGGGAAAAAATGGGAAAAAATGGGAAAAGTCAGGAAAAATCAGGAGAAGCAGGGAAAAGCCTCCGTTTTATTCTTTTGGGATGCTTTTCTCACGGATTCGCTGCAGCCAGGGAACGCGTTTGGGGTTAAATCTCTGGGAAATGTTGTTGAATCAGAAATTAGGGAGTTAAGCCAGGCCTAACTCCGAGCTGAGCTCAGGGAAAAGCCAGGAGCTGTTTCTGCCTCTTCCCATCAATAATTCCCGAGAAAATCCCATTAGGGGGGGGAATAATTTGTGGCTTTCACGGGAAAAGGGAGATAAGGCCGAGGCTGATTCCGAGCCCGGCTCTTATCTCCGCATTAAATGTGGGATGATCCCGAATCCCTGGAGCTTTTCCCGGCTTTTTCTCCTCATTAGTTTTGCCCTCCAGGCCTGGGCTGGGCTTAATTTAATTCCAGGATTTAATTTGGATGCTCTGGAAAGGGGAATGAGCCGGGCAAGGCGTTGGAAAAACCTGGAAGCTCCTGCCGGTGGAAATCCGTGGATTTCCTGATTTTTCCTGGGGTTTTTTAGGCTGGAAATTTGGGATTTTCCCAGATTTTCAGGTGGCAGCCCTGGATCTTCTCCTGGAATTCCAGGTTTTACCTCGGGATCTCTTCTCCAGGTATCCTTGCTTCAAAATGTTCCCGGAATCCTGGAAGGGCCGTGGGATCTCCTCCAGGCCTGCAGGGAGCAGAGCAAAGGAAAACCTTGGAATTTTCCATTCCCATTCCTGCATTCCAAGGTTTCCTGCCCCTTCCTTTGGGGAAGCAGAGTTTGGGGTGGAAATCCCAGTTTATCCCAATCCCGCTGGTATTCCCAGGATTGGGAATAGGGAACAGGGTTTTGGAACTTCGGGATGAGGCTGGAGCTGCCCTTTTCCCCTGGAATCTGGTTGGGTTATGGATGTGGAAAGCCCAATTCCCATGGAAAACCCAATTCCCACTGTGGATCTATCCATGGAATCTCATTCCAAAAACCTGGAAGGGCTCTGCCATTCCCAGTTCATCCAAAAAGCCTGGGAATCTTGGAATGGCAGGAGGTGACTCTGGATGAGCTTTGGGATCCTTTCCATCCTGAATTATCTCCTAATAAATCCACATAAAAGTGAAAAACATGGAGATAAAAATATAAAAATATAAAAATATACAAATAGGGATCCATAACGTGAAAATCCCTGGAATTCCTTCCCTGTTCCCCAATCCTTCCCCAATCCCAGCATTCCGACCCCCGGCCCTGCCCGGCCGAGCCCTCCCTGATCCACAATGAGCCAGAAAATCCTAAATCATTCCCTAATGGAGCGTCCACCCCATCCATCAGCGGGCGGGAACTCATCCCCATTAATTCCCTAATCCATGATAAACTTCCCGTCCTTTCCTGTCCGCGCGGGGACTCCGTAAATCCCGACTTTTGCTCCGGCTCCACCGGAGCGTTCAGGTGTGCTCCGACCATTCCTCGTTAGCCCGACGGCCTCATTTTCCCGGGAATGGCCTTGGAGGCCTCGTTTTCTGGGAATGGTGAGGCCTTGGAGGCCCCATTTTCTGGGGAATGGCCTTGGAGGCGTCATTTTTCTGGGAATGGCCTTGGAGGCCTCGTTTTTCTGGGAATGGCCTTGCAGGCCTCGTTTTCTGGGAACGGTGAGGCCTTGGAGGCCTCGGTTTTCCGGGAATGGCCTTGGAGGCCCCATTTTTTGGGGAATGGCCTTGGAGGCCTCGTTTTCCTGGGAATGGTGAGACCTTGGAAGCCTCGTTTTCTGGGAATGGTGAGGCCTTGGAAGCCTCGTTTTCTGGGAATGGCCTTGGAAGCCTCATTTTCTGGGAATGGCCTTGGAGGCGTCATTTTTCTGGGAATGGCCTTGGAGACCTTGTTTTTCCGGGAATGGCCTTAGAGGCCTCGTTTTTCTGGGAATGGCCTTGGAGGCCTCGTTTTTCTGGCAATGGTGAGGCCTTGGAAGCCTCATTTTTCCAGGAATGGCCTTGGAGGCCTCGTTTTCCCGGGAATGGCCTTGGAGGCCTCATTTTTCTGGGAATGGCCTTGGAGGCCTCATTCTGTACACAGTAAACTTGGGAATTCTGCAGGCAGAAAACTTGGGAAAAAGTTTGGAATTCTGGGAAAACTTGGGAATTCCGAAGGCAGCAAATCTGGGCATTTTAGATGTGGCAAACTCAGGAATTCCAGGGGCAGCAAACTTGGGAATTCCAGAGGCCGCAAACTCGGGAATTCCGGAGGCAACAAATTTGGGGATTCCAGAGGCAAGAAACTTGGGATGACTCCCCGCAGTGGGGCAAATCCAGGGGGGATCCAGCATTTTTTGGGATTCTGCCCAAGATGAAGTTTAGCAGGGCTGGGGAGCGGCTTCCATAAATCCCGGCTCATCCCGGGAAGCCGCGGAAGGCCGGGATCAGCCCCCGCATCCGGCCGGGAAGCGCGGCCGGGGCTCGGCCGCGGCTTTTCCGTGTTCCCGATAAGGAGCTCATCCATCAGGGCCGGGGGGAAGGCAGGAGGGCGGGCCCGGGGCTGGATTTATCGGGAATGTGTCGCTCCCTCCGCACGCCCCGCGGGATGAATGGATCCTCCATCATCCCCGGCCGCTCCGCACCTGCGGCCGCGCGCGGCCGGGGCCGAGGGTTTGATGGATTTTCCCGGCCTTAATGAACGTAAACAAACAAAGGAGAGAGGGAAACATCAAATAATTCCCGTGACAGCTCCCAAAAGGAGCCGGGAGAGCGGGCAGCGCTTCCCAAAGGGAGCCGCGTTTGATGTGGGATCGGGATTTGTAAACAGCGGCAGCTCCGGATCGCGCCTTATCCAAATATTTCCCTTTCCCAGCGCCGGCTGAGAGTCGGGATTGACGGCTTTGGACTCTTCAACTTTCAGCTTTCACCCCGCGGCTCCGGTGGGAGGGAGGGAGACCCCACCCCCCCATTCCCGCTGGAATTTGTTCCCTAATTTCCCCTTGGAAAAGCTGATGTGGGGCAGCTGGAGATCAAACTGCCGGAGCTGCTTTCCCCCGGCATTCCCGGTTTTCCAGAGGGTCTCAAACCCCTCCAAGGACCTCTCAGCCCCCAGAGGAGGAGGGAGGGGGGAGTGACCTCAATTCCTGCCGGGATTTGTTCCCTAATTCCCCCTTGGAAAGCTGATATGGGACACCTGGAGATCAAACTGGCCCCGCTCTTCCCGCTCATTCCCGGTTTTCCAGAGGGTCCTGAGCCCCTCCAAGCACCCCACGGCCCCAGATGGAACCAGGGGAGGAGGGAGAGAGGGAATGGGAGGGGTGAGCCCCATTCCTGCCGGGATTTGTTCCCAATCTCCCCATGGAAAAGCTGATCTGGGGCACCTGGAGATCAAACTGGGGCCGCTCATTCCCGGTTTTCCGGAGGTTTCCCGTTTTTCTCCGGTCACAGCCCTCATCCATCCCATCCCTTTTTCCCATCTGGGTCAATCCCAGAGGGATGGAGCTCCCCCGGCCATGGATAAACAGGATTTGGGATGCTGAGCCTCGGGATCAAATCCCAAATCCCGGTGGGATCCTCCTTCCCGGCCACCCCCTTTTCCTTATTCCCAACAGGGGCAGCAATCCCAGGGAAAATCCCAAATTTTGGGGAGCTGAGGGTGTCACAGAGCGGGAATTCCACCTTTAATCCCAAGCTGAAATTCGGGAATAAAAGGAAGGGAATGAAAGAACCATAAATATCCTGGGAATTCCCACCGGCACTCCGGGGTTACATCCCGGCTCTTTAAAAACGTATCCCAAGAAAATCAAGCACCTCCATCACCTTCCCGGGAATATTTACGGCCTCTGGGAAGGGCCGGCCAGCAGAATTCCCACTTGGAATTCTCCGGGAGCCGGCAAAGGTCAGCGCAGGGATGGACGCGGCTGAAGGATTTCCCTCCCGGGATTCCAGGGCCGGGAGATCCCAACCCTGGAGCTGCTCCCGAGGGATTCTCCCGGGCTCTGGGGTCGCGTCCCGGGCCAGGAGCTCAGGGAAAGGCCGTGTCATTCCAAGGGTTTGCCACAAGGAAGCAGCAGAAGCTCAGGATTGGAGCCGGGAGAGGGAGCGGCCCAGGCGGGAGCGGCAGCGGGGGGCTGGGATCCCAAATCCCAAATTTCCCACCCCAAAAAGGGGCTGGGATCCCAAATCCCAAATTTCCTATCCCAGAAAGGGGCTGGGTATGCTGGCTGGGATCCCAAATCCCAAACTTCCCGCCCCAAAACAGGGCTGTGCTGATCCCTAAAAACCCCTGTCCCAGGGGAGTCCAGACCCCCACTTTTCCCCAGTTTTAGGGTGGCAATTCCATCTCCAATTCCTGCTGGGAATTCCAAAGGAAGCAGAGAGGAGGTTGGCGGGTCCCTGTCGCTGTCCTTGTCCCCATCCCTGTCCCTTTTCCCATCTCTATCCCTGTCCCCATCCCTGTCCGCCCAAACCCCTTTTCCCTGATTTTAGGGTGGCAGTTCCGAGCCCCATTCCCACTGGGAATTCCAAGGGATGTGGATGGGGGTTGGCAGGTCCTTGTCCCCTTTTCTGTCCCTTTTCCCATCCCATCCCATGGATCCCATCCCATCCCATTGATCCCATCCCATGGATCCCATCCCATCCTATTGATCCCATCCCATGGATCCCATCCCATCCCATGGATCCCATCCCATGGATCCCCATCCCAGTCCCCTCAAACCCCTTTTCCCATTTTTGGGGTGACAGCTTCATGTCCCATTCCTGCTGGGAATTCCATGGGAAGTGCATGGGGGTTGGCAGGCCCCTGTCCCGTTTTCTGTCCCTTTTCCCATCCCATTGATCCCATCCCATTGATCCCATTGATCCCATCCCATTGATCCCATCCCATTGATCCCATTGATCCCATCCTATTGATCCCATCCCATCCCAGTCCCCTCAAA
>JAWWMR010000119.1:419332-433119 GCA_035047985.1 Basileuterus tristriatus
CCCAAAGCTCCGGGATGGGATTTTGGGAGCCCCAAAGCCCAGGGATGGGGTTTGGGAGTCCCAAATCTCCAGGATGGGAATTTGGGAGCCCCAAATCTCCGGGATGGGTTTTTGGGATCCTCAGGGTTCCGAGATGGGATTTTGGGAGCCTCAGATCTCCAGGATGGGATTTTGGGAGCCTCGGGGTTCCAGGATGGGATTTTGGGAGATCCAAATCTCCAGGATGGGATTTTGGGAGCCTCGGGGTTCTAGGATGGGATTTTGGGAGTCCCAAATCTCCAGGATGGGATTTTGAGAGCCTCGGGGTTCAGGGATGGGATTTTGGGAGCCCCAAAGCTCTGGAGTGGAATTTTGGGAACCCCAAAGCTCTAGGATGGGATTTCGGGAGCCTCGGGGTTCCAGGATGGGATTTTGGGAGTCCCAAATCTCCAGGATGGGATTTTGGAAGTCCCAGAGTTCCAGGATGGGGTTTTGGGATCCTCAGGGTTCGGGGATGGGATTTTGGGAGTCCCAAATCTCCAGGATGGGATTTTGGGAGCCGCACGCCTCTCCTGACCCTTGGAAAGCCAAACTCATCCCCACGAAGTCCCCGATTTATGGGATGGGGGGACACGGAGCCAACACCTCCACCCCACTCCGGAACCAGACGGATCAGGGACGGTTTCCCGGATCCATCCCATGATCCCAACATTTTCCAGCCTCCCCGGGGGTCCCTGCAGGTGAGCCCAGGGTGGTGAATCCCAGCCTGGAGCAGCGTCCCGGCCATCCCCGGGAATCCTCTCCGAGCCCTCCTCATTATCCCGTTCCCAGCGGGAAGTTCTGAGCTCCTGCTATAAAAACGTGATGGATGGCCGGGAAAGCTCCGGGAGTTCATCCATTCTCCCATTAAATTTTCCTTTAATTGGTCCCGGAGTCAATCAGGAACTCGCCGGGCAGTGAATTAAGGAAAAGAAAAAGAGGGGGGAAAAAAAAATATCCACGGAGCGGGGGGAATCTTTGTGCTGTTCCTGGGTTAAAAAAATGCTGGATTTGCTTCCAGAGGGGCTGGAATTCCACACCGGGAGGGTCCCGCATGGATTGAGGGATCTCCAGGAGCGGGGAATCCACCGAGTGCTGCCAAATCCCCAAACAATCCTTGGAAAAGGCGAGGAGATCCGGGCGGGAGCGACAATGAAGCGACGGGAGAGGCAGGGTGGGAAGGGTGGATAATGAATCCATGAGATTCCCTGGGATTGGGACGGCATTCCCGAGGCGTGGAGAGCTCTGGGAATACACAGCAGGAATTCCTGGGTTGGTGGGAATGAGCCGGGGAACGCCAAGAGCAGCATTGGAAGCGCCTGAGACCCATCCCGAGTTTTCCGGGAATACTCAGGGAAGGACCAATGACCTTGGAAAATTCCTAAAATTCCTATGGAAGCCTGGAGGGGGGGAAAGCTGGGATGGGCCGTTCCAGGGCCATTCCAGAGCCATTCCAGGGCCATTCCAGGGCCATCCCTGTGGAATTCCAACTCCCTCATCCCTTTGCCTTCGGATCCAAAGTTTGGGATTGACAGATGCCAACCCCACTTGAGCCAGGGCAGGATCTTCCCTCCTAGAATTTTCTTCTCTTCCCCATTTCCCCCATTTTTTATGGAATTTCAGAGCGGGATCAAACCTCTCCGTGCCACCCACATTCTCACCCCAAGCCAGAGCAGGATTTTCCCTCCCAGAATATTCTCCTGTTCCCCACTTTCCCCGTTTCTTATGGAATTTCAAGGAACGGAATTAAACCATGTTCTCTTCCCCATTTCCCCCATTTTTTGTGGGATTTCAGAGTGGGATCAAACCTCTCCCTGCCCTACACACCTCCCATCCCTTCCCACCCCTCCAACCCTCGGGAACCCCGGGATCAGCTCCATTCCCCCTTCCAGGAGCCCCAGGACCAGTTCCATCCCTTGGATCCCTTGGGAGCATCGGGATCATCTCCATTCCCTCTTCCAGGAGCCCCTGGATCGGTTCCATCCCTCAGGAGCTCCGGGATCGGTTCCATTCCCCCTTCCAGGAGCCCTGGAATCAGCTCCATCTCTCAGGAACACCGGGATCAGCTCCATTCCCCCTTCCAGGAGCTCCAGGATGGGTTCCATCCCTCAGGAACATCGGGATCAGCTCCATTCCCCCTTCCAGGAACCTCAGGATTGGTTCCATCCCTCAGGAACACCGGGATTGGCTCCATCCCTCGGGAACCCCGGGATCAGCTCCATTCCCCCTTCCCGCAGCGCTGGGAACGGCTCCATTCCCCCTTCCAGGAGAGCCCTAAATCTCCTGGCGGGAGATTTACGATTCCCATTCCCGTTCTTTACTGCAAATCCAATCGGGCAGTAATGGTGGAACACGGGAGCGCCGTCACCCAGGGCTGATGGCTCCCATAAAACCGATGTCATTCCAAACGGATGAGTTTATAAACGGGAACAAACCCTCGGCGCTGACAGGAACATGAAACCCATTCACCATTTAAACGCTTCCCATTTTTTATCCCGGGGATCCGCGGCTGCCGGGGAGGGGATGGGCTCGGGATCCTAAAGCCGGGCTTAAAATCAGCCTGGACCTGCTCAGTCCAGCTGGATTTATCCACTTCCCCCTGGGGAAAAGCTCCCGGTGAGCCCAAGGTGTCATAAACCCCAAAACCAGCCCTAAAATCAGGCTTAAAACCAGGCTTAAAACCAGCCCTAAAACCATCTTGGATCTCAGCATCCGGCAGGATTTATCCCTTTCCCACTTTGGAAAAGCTCACAGTGACCCCAAGGTGTCCCAAATCCTAAAACCAACCCTAAAACCAGCCCTAAAATCAGGCTTAAAACCAGCCATAAAACCAGCCCTAAAGCCAGCCCTAAAACTGCCCTGCACCTTCCCAGCATCCAGCAGGATTTATCCCTGTCCCACTTTGGAAAAGCTCATGGTGACCCCAAAGTGTCCCAAATCCTAAAACCAACCCTGAAACCAGCCCTAAAACCGGCCTGGACCTGCCCACCATCCATCAGGATTTCTCCCTTTCCCACTTTGGAAAAGCTCACAGTGATCCCAAGATCCCCAAAATCCTAAAACCAGCCCTAAAACCAGCCCTAAAACCAGCCCTGAAACCAGCCCTAAAACCAGCCCTAAAACCAGCCCTAAAACCAGCCCTAAAACCAGCCCTAAAACCAACCCCAAAACCAGCCCTAAAACCAGCCCTAAAACCAACCTTAAAACCAGCCCTAAAACTGCCCTGGGCCTGCCCAGCATCCCTCAGGATTGTCCCTTTCCCACTCTGGAGCGGCTCCCGGCGGGATCCATCCCCGCTCCAGGTGTGTTTGGATTGCTGCTCGCGGGGCTCTTTCGGCACCTCCTCATTTCCCCGAGCAAACATTTGCGGAATGTTGTCCTGGAGCTGAGCGGGGGGAGCGGGGGCAGAGCTCCACCTGCTCCCAGGGATCCGCGGTGGTTCTTGCTGGGAAAACAGGGAAAAATCCCAAACAGGGAATGGCGGGATGGTTTGGGGTGGAAGGGCCTTAAATCCCATCCCGTTCCATGGGCAGGGACAATTCCCGTTATCCCAGGGGGCTCCAGCATGGCCTGGGAGAATTCCAGGGATCCAGGGAATCCCAAAATCCCGCCTGAACTCCTCCTTTTCCACTCGGAACACATTCCCTGTGTCCTGTCATCCCAATTCCAGATGAAAATATCCGGGATATCATCCCAAAGGATGGGGAATGTCCTGCCTGGTGCTGGACCCCAGGAAAAGCTGGAAAATCCAATTTTCCCTCTCCAATGATGGATTTTGTCCTTCTGGAAAACCGGGATAACACAGGAGAGCTTCTCCTGGGAAAGGCCTGATGATCCTCAGTGCCAGTGGGAAAACAGACGGGATTTTTCCCTGGTATTTCAGGAATTAGGATGGGAATGATCCTCGAGCAGCCGGATCCAGCTCTTTTCCTTGGAAAAGGGGAGTGGGAATATCTTTGGCTCCATGGGAGGATTCCTTTGGAGGGATCCGTGACCCCCGAGGACCCACGGAATCACGGAATGGGATCGGGATGGGAGCAACCCCCAAGCCCGGAATTCCAGAATTCCAGGAACTACGGATCCTCAGGGATCTCCTTCCAGCCCCCCCCCACCAGAGCAGGCTCAGACCACTGATCCACGGATAAAACTACGGAAAACAGGGAAAAAGAGAGGGGGAAAAAATTCCCACACAAACACCCCGGAGCCGGCTTTTCCAGACCCAGCCATCCCGGATCCGGGGGCGTTCCCGGTGCCCACCGGGATCTCCTCCCTCCCTTCCTTCCTTCCTGCCCTGGGAACAGCCTGGAATCCCATCCCAAAGGGAAGGAAGCGCCACCGGAGCCTCCGGCCCCAAATCCGGGCCCATCCCATGGAAATTCCGGAGCTGGGAACGTTTCCTCCTTCCCGGAGCAAATTCCGAGCCTTTGGCCCCATCCTGGTTTTTATTGGGAACGGGAGCAGCCCCTTCCCTAAAAACCCCATTCCCGCTCCCAAAAATCCAGGAAAAGCTGGAGCAGCCCCTGGATCCCATCCCTGGAAAACCTCTGGAATATTTGCAGCAGGGTTCCCAAAATCCTGGGATAAACTGAAGCCTCTAATTATTAACAATTAATTAATGACAGGCTGGCATTAATTAGGACAAGCAGCCTCCACTTCCAAGAGTTTTCCAAAGGTTTTTCCCGTCCTGCCCAGGGAATGGATGCCCTGGAATGGTTTTAGCTGGGATTTAGCAGGATCTGGGATAAAAATGGGGAATTTGGAGGAGGGATTGAGCTGAAATCCGGGATTTGGGATGCTCCAGCTCCTTCCCAGATTGCAGGAACACGGGAACTTGGGAATCATCCCTAAATCCCTTTATTTGAAGGGGACAGAGGGCCAGTTTTCCCACCCCAAACCAGGAACACGCCAAAAAAACCCGGGAATTTTTCCAGGCTCGTCCCTCGCATATTTAACCGAGCCATTTTTTATGGAAAAGCTCCAATCCCGAGGGATGGATTTCCATCCTTCCCCATGTGGGAGCCGGTGTTTCCCAGGATGAACGGCCCCTGTTTTCCCAAGCCTTCAAATCCCACTAAATTTCCGTTTCCCTGGAAGAACTCCGCAGAATCCCATAAAATTTGATTTATCCGCCTGCGTGAGCCGCACGGAACCGCCATTTCCAGGATAAATGCCGGGTGTAAATTGTGGTTTATGTCGGATTCCGACCGGCTTTACGAGTTTCCCCGAGAAAAACGGGATCTTCCCGCCTGGATTTCTTCCGTCAGAGCCTCCCCTGCCCACGGAAGAATTCTCGGAATTGCCTTGGCCAGGAATTGCCTTTTTCCCACTTTTTTCCCCTGGGGGAATTGTGGGAGTTTTGGGATTTGGGGTTGGTTTAAATCAGGTGAATTTTAAGGAATTCCTGGTGCCTTTTACCGGGGTTTTCATTGGAGGATCAGCCAGGATTCTCTGGAAAATCCTGGTTGGGAAAAATGCTCATTCCCATCCAAAGTTTGGGAACAACAAAGGGAGAATTTCTTGGGAATGTGGGTGGGAAAAGCCGCTCATTGCCACCCTCATTCCCACCCAAAATCCGGCCTCAGTCAGCGGAGAATCCCTCAGGAATCTGGCTGGGGAAAACCCCGAATTCCCACCCAAATTCCTGTCACAGCCAGCTGAGAATCCCTCAGGAACTCCCTGGGAAAAACCCCTCATTCCCACCCAAAATCCAGCCCCAAAGAGCAGAGAATGCCTTGGGAATCTTCCTGGAATGCCGGGATGGGAAATGAAATGGGATAAACCCTGAGAAATCCCGGGAAAAGAAAATTCCAAAATCTTCTGTGCAATGGGAATAACATCCAGAGATGGAAAATGAAATGGGACAAACCCTGAGAAATCCCGGGAAAAGAAAATTACCAAATCTTCTGTGCCATGGGAATCACATAGAGGGATGGAAAATGAAATGGGACAAACCCCGAGAAATCCCGGGAAAAGTGAATCCCAAAATCCTCCGTGCCATGGGAATCACCCAAGTCCTTTCCATGGGGACACCAATCCATCCTTTCCCCGCTTCCAGAGGGAACGGACCCAACCCATTCCCTGGATTCTCCCAAAAAAAATCCTCCCCACCAGCACAGCCCCCAAATCCAAGGGAACTTTTCCTCCAGCGGAAAGCCGGGAAAAGGTCAGGGAGCGGGAAAAATAATAAGATTTTCTAACGGCTTCCTTCGGAGCAAAATATTATCCGTTCTCCTGCTTTTTTTCCGGCTTTTATGGAAGGAGATTCTGCCAATTCCAAAGAAAAAGGAGGATTAAAATGAGCTTCTGCACCTTCGGGGGCCCATTTGGAAGTTTTACTGTACGGAGCTGACAGGAAAAATCGGGAATTAATATCCCGGAGCCGCTTCCGAGCTGCAATAGCAATTATTGGACTCCGTGTCCCTGGATAAATAATGGGGCCATTCCGCTAATTAGCTCCGACGATCCCGGCTCCCTGGAAATCCTCCCCCGCCCGGAAAAACAACGCCGGGGTTTCGGGAATGGCGGCTTTTTCCACCTGGAAAAACGGGGGGAAATGGTGGGAAAATGGTGGGAAAATGGTGGGAAAATGGTGGGAAAATCCAGGAGCTGTTCCCGTGTCTGGGTGTAGAACGGGAGGTGTTGGTGGAAAAATCGGGAATGTTGATAGGGAATTGAAAATGTTATGGATTCCTGGGTCGCACTCCATGGAAATCCTTCCCTGCCCAGAAAACCAGTTCCGGATTTTCAAGAATGGTGGCTTTTTCCACCTGGAAAAATGGGGGGAAATGATGGGAAAATGGGGGGGAAATGGTGGGAAAATGGTGGGAAAATCCAGGAGGGGTTCCCACGTCCGGGTGCAGAATGGGAGGGGTTGGTGGAAAAACCGGGAATGTTGACAGGGAGTTGAAGACGTTATGGATTGCTGATTATTCCTAATAAAATTATCCCGGTGATTCCCGCTCCCGTGCGACTCCATTAATTCCAGAGGTGTTAACTGGGAGCAGGGCTCGGAATTAATTAATCAATCAATCAATCAATCAATCAGTGTTCCGGGATGGTTTTCCCACTTCAAATCCTGGGTGTTTTTGCATTATTCCCTAATTATTTTCCAGCCTTGGAATTGCAACAGGAGCTGCTGTTCCCTGGCATATCCCGATTTATTCCAAGGAAAAACGGGATCTCCATCTCCAGCCCATCCTTGGCCCCCAAATTCCCGGGATCCGACGCTCCCGGGGATTGCAGCCTCACCCCCAATATTCCAAAATTAAAATATTGAAATCTCAGATCTTTCCGGATGTTAAATCCGCTTTTCCCACTTTTTTCCCACGTCCCATCCCTCCTGGATTTTCCATAGGATCAGATCCCACTCCAAATGCTCCTTGGGATTATTGGGATCGTATTCCAAGCTCCCTGAACTCCCAATAACCCACTGATCCCTGGGATTACCCCAAATCCACCTTTTCTGGAGGGTTTGGAGCAGGGAAGCAAAACTTTATACCAAAAACTCCTTGTTTTAAAAAAGCCTTGATGATCCAAGAAATTCCAGGTGCTGAAAAGTTCCCGGCTCATTCCATGCTTGGAATTCGAGCACTTCCTTATTCCTGTCCCATCCGGATCTGCCAAAAATCCCAGATCCCAAATCCCAGATCCCAAATCCCAAATCCAAAATCCCGTATCCCAAATCCCTTGTCCTAAATCTCGTATCCCAATCCCATATCCCAATCCTGTATCCCAAATCCCGCATCCCAAATCCCGCATCCCAAATCCCTCATCCCAAATCCCGTATCCCAAATCCCATATCCCAAATCCCATATCCCAATCCCGTATCCCAAATCCCGCATCCCAAATCCCTTATCCCAAATCCCATATTCCAAATCCCGTATCCCAAATCCCGTATCCCAATCCAATATCCAAATCCCGTATCCCAAATCCTGCATCCCAATCCTGTATCCCAAATCCCGCATCCCAAATCCCGTATCCCAATCCAATATCCAAATCCCATATCCCAAATTCTGCATCCCAAATCCCTCATCCCAAATCCCGCATCCCAAATCCCGCATCCCGGTCGCTCCCGGCTCCGCAGGCAGGGGGCAGTGGCGCCATTTCCCGGAGAACATTCCCAGCTGGAAATCTCCAAAACGGGAAGAGGAGAAGGGCCGGGAAGGAACCCCCCCCCCCCCCCCCCAAAACACCGGGAATTCTGCCCCCTCCATGGATCCACCGACCCCAAAAATTCCCTCAGGGACGGAGCCAATCCCTGTGGAAATCTGGGAATGGAAACTGGATGAGCTGAGGTTTTATCCCATTCCCAGAAAATGATGGATCAGGGATTGCGCCTCAAAAATTCCAAGTGGAGCGCCCAGTTCCCTCCCATTCCCAGAATTCCTCTGTTTTTCCAAGGCCCCGTTGGAAAACCCCACAAATCCAAGGATCCACGGGGGGAAATCCCGCTGGGAAAGCCATTCCTGCTCGGATATTCCAAGGAAATGAAAAACCTTGGGAATGACTCCCTGATCCCTCCTTGGACCCCATTCCCGGGAATGGGAATTCCCAGGGATGGCATTCCCTGTTCCCGCTGAGCTTTTGGGATCCCTCCTCCTCCTCTCCTGGGGCTTTTCCTGGTGTTCCCAATGCCGGATCCCAGTTGGAATTCCCGGCTCTGCTCCATGAGGAGAATTCCCTGACCCTTCTCTCCCCTGAGCTGGAAAACCGGGAATTCATCCCCGCACCTCTCCCTCTCCTGAGCTCGGATCCTCAGGATTTGGTTTTGCCCATTCCAGAGTCAGGGAAAAACCGGGAAAAGCCGTTCCCAAGGACTCAGCCCAGACCAAGGATTTGGTTATTCCCAATCCCGATCCAGAGGGAGGAGTTGGGAGGAGAATCCAGCGCTCGGGAATTCCAGGAAAACTCCCGAGTGGGATCCAACAGGGTCGAAAATGCTGGGATAGACCTGGGAAAACAGGGAGAGCGCCGGGATCGAGGGATGTGGGGATGGGAAGAGGGAGAATGAGCAGGGAATTCCGGATCCTGAGGCTGGGATGTAACAAACACACGGAATTTTCAGGGAGAGAATCCCAAATCCTGAGGGTTCAAGAACTCCCAAGAGATCCTGGGACCTTGAGAATCCCAGATCCTGAAGGTTCAAGAATTCCGGAATTCTTGGGAACTTTAGAATCCCAGAAGTCCAAGAATTCCCAAGGACCCCGGAACTTTTAGAACCCCAAATCCTGAGGATAAAAGAATTCCAGGAAAACCACACCCCAGCCCTTCCCAGATAAACAGAGTCCAGGATTTTTCCCACCCCAAATCCACCTCCTTTCCCAAATCTGGGATGGGATTTCTCTGTGTGTTCACCTTTCCCATAAAAACCATTCCCCTTCAAGCTTCCTCTGGAAAAGGGGAGGAAAAGCTGCATTTTCCCAATTTTTTCCTGGATTTATTCTCTAATTATTTTTAACAGAAATTAATCATTCCTGTGGAATCGGGGCTGGAAATTCCCTCTCCCTGCCCCAAACCGAACCCTTTTTTTGTTGTTTCCTTCCCAATTTCCACGGATTTGACGGATTTTCCCCTTCGAACCCTTCCCAACATTCCCAAATTCCCCCCAAAGCCGCGCTGGGAGCTCCAGCCCAGTGCAGTTGCCAAGGAAAACCTCGCAGCCTTCCCAATCCTTCCTAGAATTCCCAATAAAAGCCGAGGCCGTGAACTCCGGGCGGGAATGGCCTGGATTTGACCGCGGGATGACCTCGCCCGACGGACACCGGCACCATCCGTCCTTTTCTACAGCATTCCCATTTTTTTTTTTCTTCCCCCCCCCCCGTTGGAAAACGGATCCCTAAAAAGCAATCCCTGACCCTGCCCCGGGAATTCATCCTGGGAAAAAGGGACAGCTCCTCTTTCACACAGGGCCCGGATTCCTGGGAGAATTCCGGGAGAATCCTGGAAATAAAAGGGGAAAAGAGGATGCGGAGCTCGGCTGAAAAAGGGAAAAGGGGAATCTCGGATCTGCTTCTGTTTCCCGCTGCTGGGATTTGGGGTTTTCCCAAATAAGTGTTAAAAATCCTGATTTAAATATTCCTAAATATTTCCAAAATATCCCTGTATAAATGTCCTTAAATATCCCAGAACATCTGTATTTAAATATTCTTAAACATCCCTAAATATTCCCAAATATTCCTATATAAATAATCCTAAATATCTCTAAATATCCCAATTTAAATATCCCCAAATATCCCATTGTAAATATTCCTAAATATTCCTGAATGCCCTTAATAAAATATCCTTAAATATTCATTTTAAAATATTCCTAAATATTCCTAAGTATCCCAATTTAAATATTCCTAAATATCCCCAAATATCCCAATTTAAATACCCCCAAATATTCCCAGACATCCCCATTTAAATGTCCCTAAATATTCCCATAAAAATCCATGGAAAAGGCTCCAATCCCGTCCTCCCGTGAAAAGGATTGGGAAATTTTAGGATTCTCCTTCAAAATCTCCTCAGAAAATTCCAGAATGGTTTGGGATGAAGGGAGCTCAAGGCTCATCCCATTCCCACCCTCTCGATTATCCCGGATTGCTCCCACCTGGCCTTGGGCGCTTCCAGGGATGTGGAATCCCAAAATTCCCCTGGGAAATCCATCCCAGCCCCTCCCCGCCCTCCCAGGGAGGAATTCCTCCCAAATTCCCAATGGGAATTCCTTCTTTTCCAGCCTGGAACCTCTTCTCCATCCCAAAATTCCCCTTGGACCCCATTCCTGGGATTTCCTCCTAAGGAAGGGGCTTTTCCCAAATTCCCAATCCCAATCCCTCTTTTCTCCCATCCCAAAATTCCCCTTGGACCCCATTCCTGGGCTCTCCCAGGAAAGGATTTTTCCCGAATCCCCATTTTTCCTAATTCCCACTCTAAATCCCTAAAATCTCTTTTCTCCCATCCCAAAATTCTCCCGGAATCCCCATTCCCAGGCTTTGCCAGGAATCTGCTCCTGGAATGGGATTTGAGCGGGCCCAGCCCTGGAATTCTCCGGAAGAACCCCCAGAATCCCCGAGGGAAAAGGAGAAAAATGTGGGAATGCCCCGGGAATGCCAAAGGTGGGGGGGAAATGGGCAATAAAATCCCGGGATTTGTCGGGAAAAGCAATTCCAGAGTTAATCAAGGCAGAGGTCCCCAAAAAGAGGGACTTTGGCCATTGATCCGGGAATATTCCAGGATGAAGGAATTCCCGTGTCCTGCACTGTGACCCGGTGGGAAATGAAACATCCGCCCCTTTCCCTCTCCGGCTTTTATCCCTGACATTAATCCATGCTGGAAAAAATCCATTTTCCCTTTTTATTTTTAAGGGGAAAAAAAAAAAAAAAAGAGAATTTTCTGGCAAAAGGGGGGAAAAAAAGGAGTTTTTTTATAGTTGGGAATTTTAATTTTAATTTAAAATCCTGGGGTTTGGAATAAAATTAATCAATAAATCAAAATTCCTACAGCGGGCTGGGATCAAAGGTTAAAACCTGGGGTCATCCCAACAATTCCCTGGGAAAAGATTTCTTTGGATGAGTTTTGAATGGGAAAACCTGGATGTTTTTGCTGGAAAGATGATTTTTATGGGAAAACAAACCAATCCAAAGGGGTTTTCCCAAGAGCTGGGGCATCCCCAGATCCCAAATGTTTGGAATTCCAAGGTGGGATTGGATATCCACGGATGGATCCCAATCCAAAGCTTTCCCAGGGTTGGGATATTTGAGCTCCCGCAGGATCCCTGTGCCCATCCCAGGGATTTATTCCTTCCCTTTTCTCTTGGAATTGCACAGAAATCCAGGGAAATTCAACCCCGGTGAACAAATTCCATGGAATTCACCCCAAACCGGCCAAGAGGTCAAAACCCCAAAGCAACGACGGTGCTGAAAATCCGGATAAAAGCCAAAACTTTTTGGAATTGGGAAATTCCTCCTGAATCAGAGGCAGAAAAATCAAAGCGACGACGACGGCGCCACAACCCCCAAGGAAAACCCAGATCAAAGCCAAAATCCCGGAATTCCGGGCAGGAATCCAAGCCTGAATCTCCCACCCACCCCTCCACTTCAGATCCCCACGGGGATAAACAAATTCCAGCGGGGCAGGGAGCGCGGAAATTCGGGATGGAGGCCACGGAATGACCCCGGAGAGGGCCGGGAATGCCGGCGCTGCCGTTCCACCTGGGCGGGCGCGGCGCACCTGGCGAGATCCGCCGGCATTCCGGGCCCCAGGAATGCGGGGTCGGGGTTAATCTTTAACCAAAACCACCCTGGAAACGTCGGAAAATTCCCAGGAGCCGCTCCCGGGGGTTGTTCGGGAGCAGCCTGGGGAAGGAGCCGGAATTCCGCGGCTCCGTCCGGAATTTGCCGCTCCAAGGTCGCCGGGAGTGAGGCGGGAAAAGGGAAATGGGAAATAATGGGAAATAGTGGGAAATAGTGGGAAATAATGGGAAATAGTGGGAAATAATGGGAAATAATGGGAAATAATGGGAAATAGTGGGAAATAGTGGGAAATAGTGGGAAATAATGGGAAATGGGAAAACGGAGGGATGGGATTGAGGGAGGCCCCTGGAAATGTGGGGTTTGCTAGGAAAAGGGAGGAAAGCTGGAAAAACAAAATTCCTGGATTTTGTGTGGGACATGAGGAAGAGGCCTCGGCCTCACCGGAAATTCCATCAGCCGGAATGTCTGGAACTGCGAAATCCCTGAATCCCTGGAATTCCACAATCCCTGGAATCCCTGCAATCCCTGAATAACTGGAATTCCAGAATCCCTGCAATCCCCGAATCCCTGGAATTCCAGAATCCCAGAATCCCTGGAATCTCTGGAATTCTGGAATTCTGGAATCCCTACAATCCCTGAACCCCTGGAATTGCGAAATCCCTGAATCCTTGGAACTACAAAATCCCTGAATCCCTGCAATCCCAGAATCCCCAGAATCCCTGGAATTCTGGAATTCTGGAATCCCTGCAATCCCTGGAATTCTGGAATCCCTGCAATCCCTGAATCCCTGGAATTGCAAAATCCCTGAATCCCTGCAATCCCTGGAGTCCCTGGAATTCCGGAATTCTGGAATCCCTGCAATCCCAGAATCTCTGGAATTCAGGGTCAGCGTTTTCCCAAAATTCCGCCTCCCTCCATAGCCCTGCCTGCCCTTCTCCAGCCCCGAACCCTTCGGGATATCCACAAATCCAGGGAAAAGTGATGGGAAGAAGGAGCTCTCAATGGGCCGGGACATCAGGATCCTCCAGGAAGCCCCAAAATTCCCATTCCAGGAAAATCAAATATCCCATGAAAATCAAACATTCCACAGAAATTGAATATTCCACAGAAATCGAATATTCCACGCTCATCATTCCCGGCCACAGGTGTTCCCTTGGAATAAGGAGAAGTTTTCAGCAGTCCCAGAATTCCCTCCCTGAGGAGCAGAACTGGAATTTTAAATTCATTTATTCCCGGGGATGGGAATTATTCCGGACGCCTGAGATGGGGGGAAAAGCCGGGAATTGGTTCCCGAGCAGGGAAATGTTCTGGGGGGTGGAAAGAACGGTGGGAAGGGGAAAAGATTAAAATAAAATAAAATGAAATACAGTAAAATAAAGTCAAAACAGAATGAAGGAAAATAAGATAAAATAAAGGAAAAATAAAATAAAATAAAATAAGTTGAAGTCAAAATAGAATAGAATAGAATAGAATGGAATAGAATGGAATAAAATAAAATAAAAATAAGATAAAATAAGAAAAAAATAAGATAAGATAAGA
>JAWWMR010000119.1:438614-449538 GCA_035047985.1 Basileuterus tristriatus
TGGCTGGGACAGGGACAGGGTCAGGTGTGAAACCACCATGGGCTGGTGTGAAACCATCATGGATTGGTGTAAAACCATCATGGATTGGGTATGGAACCACAGCGGGTCATGGCTGGGACAGGGACAGGGTCAGGTGTGAAACCACCATGGGCTGGTGTGAAACCATCATGGATTGGTGTAAAACCACCATGGATTGGGTCTGGAACCGCACCAGGGTCATGGCTGGGACAGGGACAGGGTCAGGTGTGAAATCACCGTGGGCTGGTGTGAAACCACCATGGATTGGGTCTGGAACTACAGCGGGGTCACGGCTGGGACAGGGACAGGTGTGAAACCACCGTGGGTTGGTGTAAAATCACCATGGATTGGGTCTGGATCTGCACCGGGGTCATGGCCGGGACAGGGACAGGGTCAGGTGTGAAACCACCGTGGGCTGGTGTAAAATCATCATGGATTGGGTATGGAACCACACCGGGGTCATGGCTGGGACAGGGACAGGGTCAGGTGTGAAATCACCATGGGCTGGTGTAAAATCATCATGGATTGGGTCTGGAACTACAGCGGGGTCACAGCTGGGACAGGGTCAGGTGTGAAACCACCGTGGGTTGGGTATGGAACTGCACTGGGGTTATGGCTGGGACAGGGACAGGGTCAGGTGTAAAATCATCATGGATTAAGTATGGAACTGCACTGGGGTCACAGCTGGGACAGGGTCAGGTGTGAAATCACCATGGATTGGTGTAAAATCACCGTGGATTGGGTCTGGAACCACAGCAGGGTCACGGCCGGGACAGGGTCAGGTGTGAAACCACCGTGGGATGGGTATGGAACTGCACTGGGGTCATGGCCAGGACTGGGACAGGGTCAGATGTGAAACCACCATGGGTTGGGTCTGGAACCCCAGCAGGGTCACGGTGGGGGCAGGAACAGAGGGTCGGGTCTCAAATGCCCTTGAGCTTGGTTCTGGAACCACAGAGGGGTCACAGCTGGGACTGGACAGGGGTCAGGTCTAAAATCATGACGGGCTCGGTTCTGGACCCACCATGGCTCGGTTCTGGACCCACCATGGCTCGGTTCTGGACCCACCATGGGCTTGGTTCTGGACCCACCATGGGCTAGGTTCTGGACCCACCATGGCTCGGTTCTGGACCCACCATGGGCTCTGTTCTGGACCCACCATGGGCTCGGTTCTGGAACTGGACCCGTCCCTCCCAGATGTCCCCTCACGGAGTCCCAGAGTTGCTGAGGTTGGAAAACGCCTCCAAGATCAAGTCCAACCTTCGCGGAATCGTGGAAGGGTTTGGGTGGGAAGGGACCTTAAAGCCCATCCAGGGACACCTCCCACTGTCCCGGGGGCTCCAAGCCCTGTCCAGCCTGGCCTGGGACATTGCCAGGGGCAGCCCCAGCTGCTCTGGGACCCGTGCCACCCCTGCCATGTCCCCAGGTGCCACATCCTCACCCCCCTTAAACCCCTCAGGCAGCAGGAAATGGGGGGATCTTTTTTGGGATATCCCCACTCCTCCTCCAGCTACAAATCCCAAATTTCTCCCAAATCCCCACCCTCTCCAATCCTCAACTTCTCGTGGGAACCCTCAGGGATTGTGAGGAGGTTTCCAAGGGAAAACTGGGGGGGTTTTCTCCTGAAAGCCTCCTCGTTTCTGCCACAGCTGGATGCGTGACCCTCCCGGGGACGTTGTATTCCGAATATTCCAGGAATCCCAACAACTGGAGCGACACGGCCACAGGAGACTCTCAACTTTCAGTTCACGCTCCTGGCAAATTCCTCGTCCTCCTGGCTGTGGGAAAGAGCAGGAAACCTGAATCCGAGAGAGGCAAGGCCGTTAAAAAAGCGGAAATCCCACGGGTTCCTCAATGCCTGGCACGGCGGGCAGGGCAGGAATCTTTGGAAAACTCCGGGAATTCGAGAGGATGGTGATAAAGCCGAGCACAGACATCTGCACGGCCCCATCCCGCTCCAGCGGCGGCAGTTATCCCACAAACTCTTTGTGAATTTATTGGGAAAATGAAATCGTCCGTTCGCCCCCGCTCCACAATCCAGGTGGAGGATAAAATCCAGCTGCAGTTTTTATTTGGGATAATCCCAGGCAGCGCCAGCTGTGGCGAGGCCTTGGCTGCGACCCCAAATCCTGCCTCGATTCCCAATTAAAGGAGCCCCCATCCCACAGAAACGCAGGAAATCAAACCTGGAAAATCCTGATTGAATGGCCCTGGTGTCCCCAGTTTGTCCCCACAAAGGTGGGATTGTCCCAGCCTGGGATAACGGGAATTGTCCTGGGATGGGACTGGGCGGGGTTTAATGTCCTTTCCACCCCAGACCATTCCAGGGTTCTGGAATGTTCCCCTGAACCACCCCAAGCTCCTCCTTCCCGCTCCAGGTTTCCCAGGCCATGATCCTGCCCGGCTTCGGGGGATCAGAGGGGGAAAAAATCAGGAAAAGCATGGAATTGAGGGAAGGACAGAGGGACCAGGACAGAGTGACCTGCCCAGGACAAACAGACACAGCCTGGACAAACGGACACAGCCAGGACAGAGCGACCTGGCCAGGAGAAATGGACACAGCCAGGACAAACGGACACAGCCAGGACACAGTGACCTGGCCAGGACAAATGGACACAGCCAGGACAAACGGACACAGCCAGGACAGAGCGACCTGGCCCGGACAAACGGACACAGCCAGGCTGGGAGGGGTTTCACCCGTTTTGGTTTCACCCGTGCTCGTTTCACCCACGCTCGTTTCCTACCCTGACCACAGATATCCCAAATTCCCACATTCCCCACGGGTATCCCAAATTCTCACCCTGACCATGGGGTATCCCAAATTCCCACCCTGACCACAGATATCCCAAATTCCCACCCTGACCACAGATATCCCAAATTCCCACATTCCCCACGGGTATCCCAAATTCCCACCCTGACCATGGGGTATCCCAAATTCCCACCCTGACCATGGGGTATCCCAAATTCCCACATTCCCCACGGGTGTCCCACATTCCTGGCCCCTCTGTGGTCGGCCCTTCCCACCCGGACCCACCTGTGGAATCCGCCCGCGTCCCCTCCCGTTTATCCCGTTCCAGCCCCGCTCCGGAATCGCCTTTCCCTTCCCGATCCAAACCGGGATAAAGGACGAGCGGGGGGAGAAAGACGAAGAATCTCCCGCGCAGAACATTCCAGACGAAATAAAACAATCCCAAATTTTAAATAATTTTTAATTTTTTTTTTTTTTTTTAAAGCGCGGCGCCTTTTTGGGAACGCGTGCGGGAGCAGGGAAGCGAGGAAATCTGGGAATGAGGGAGAGGCGCAGGCACGGCCCCGATTCCAAACACACACACACGGACGAGCCTTGGGGGAATTGGGTGAACTTTTGAACCAGAGCTGCGCAGAGACAGAGCCGAGAGCCTGTTCCCACTTTAATAAACAATTCCCTCTTTTCTTTTTTTTTTCTCCCTCTCTCTCTTTTTTTTTTTTTTTCCCCTCAATTAATTAAGGTTTGGGAAGGAAAAAAAAAAAATGGCAGGAGAGGAGTAATGGAGCAGGCGGCGCGTTCCTTACAGATGGATCCTACCTTTGGCTGCTTATTAAATCTCTGCATGATTGCGCTGCAGAAAATTAATCGCATTGTTTTCCCTTTCTGCGAGGGCTCTGCAAACAGCGCGGGGAGCGCGGCTGGGCTCCCGCTGCCGCTTCCCTCTCCCCTTTCCTGCCGCAAAACGCGGCCGGGGTGGCGGAGCCGCGCTCGTTTCGTTCCACCCGTGCTGGTTTCACCCGTGCTCGTTTCACCCGTGCTGGTTTCACTCGTTTTGTTTCACCCGTGCTCGTTTCACCCGTGCTGGTTTCACTCGTTTCGTTCCACCCGTGCTGGTTTCACCCGTGCTGGTTTCACCCGTGCTCTTTTCACCCGTGCTGATTTCACTCGTTTTGTTTCACCCATGCTCGTTTCACCCGTGCTCGTTCCACCCGTGCTGATTTCACCCGTGCTCGTTTCATCCCTCCTGGTTTCACCCGTGCTGGTTTCACCCGTGCTGGTTCCACCCGTGCTCGTTTCACCTGTGCTGGTTTCACCCGTGCTGGTTCCACCCGTGCTCGTTTCACCCGTGCTGGTTCCACCCGTGCTCGTTTCACCTGTGCTGGTTTCACCCGTGCCGATTTCACTCATTTCGTTTCACCCGTGCTGGTTTCATCCGTGCTCATTCCACCCGTGCTGATTTCACCCGTGCTCGTTTCATCCCTCCTGGTTTCACCCGTGCTCATTCCATCCGTCCCGGTTTCACCCCTCCTGATTTCACCCGTGCTCGTTTCACCCGTGCTCGTTTCACCCGTGCTCGTTTCTTTTCACCCGTGCTCGTTTCACCCGTGCTGGTTTCGTTTCACCCGCAGGGTCCCGGTGCTGGGGAGCTGGGAGGGTTTTGGGGGAAATTCGGGATTTTCGTGTTTGGGTGAGGTGGGAGCTGGTGGAAAAGAGGGAAAGGGTTGGAGAAACGTTGGGAGAAATTGCGGGAGCAGGGGAGGGATCCGGATCCTGCAGGGCCCGTGGAAGGGTCGGCCAGCGCTGGCTCCTCATCATCCTCATCCTCACCCTGATCCTGATCCCCAGCTGCCTCCTCTTCCTCCTTCTCCACATCCTGATCTTCATCCTCATCCCGATCCTCATCCTGATCTTCATCCTGACCCTGATCTTCATCCTGACCTTCATCCTCTTCCTCCTCCTCCTTCTCTGCATCCTGATCTTCATCCTGATCCTGATCCTCAGCCTCCTCATCCTCACCCTGGTCCTCACCCTGATCCTGATCCTCAGCTGCCTCCTCTTCCTCCTTCTCCACATCCTGATATTCATCCCCATCCCGATAATCATCCTGATCTTCATCCTGACCCTGATCCTCAACCTCTTCCTCATCATCCTCATCCTGATCCTGATCTTCATCCTCACCTTGATCCTCGACCTCATCCTGATCCTCACCCTGATCCTGATCCTCAGCTGCCTCCTCCTCTTCCTCCTCCTCATCCTCACCCTGACCCTGAGCTTCATCCTGACCTTCATCCTCTTCCTCCTCCTCCTTCTCCACATCCTGATCTTCATCCTCATCCTAATCTTCATCCTGATCCGTATCCTCATCCTCATCCTGATCCTGGTCCTCACCCCGATCCTGGTCTTCAGCTGCCTCCTCTTCCTCCTCCTCCTCCTCCTGATCTTCATCCTCACCTTGATCCTTGACCTCACCCTGATCCTGATCCTCAGCTGCCTCCTCTTCCTCCTCCTCCTCCTCCTCACCCTGAGTCTGATCTTCATCCTGACCCTGACCTTCATCCTGACCTTCATCCTGACCTTCATCCTCCTCCTCCTCCTCCTCCCATCCCCAAGGTCCCACTTTGAGCCCCGGACTGGGATGGGGTGAGGAGCTGCCCCGAGGCCTTTGGCTGGATTTGCATTCCCATTGTTTGGAATGCTGAGCCCTTCCACAGCTGCTCCCGGGCCTCTGGAATCCCCAGCCAGGCCCTGGGGACACCAAAAACAATGGAGCAGGTGTGGGAGCGAGGGAAATCCCTTTGTGCTCCAAAATAACCAAAATGCTCCAAAATGGACCCAAAATAACCCCAGCAACTCTCCTGGGAATCCCCCAAGGTCAAAAACGGGGAGTGAGGCCAGCTCTGGGGTATGGGGGGAGCTGGGGTCAGCTGGAAGGGAAAAAGGGGGAAAAGGGGAAAGGGAAAAGGGAAATGGGAAATGGGAAAGGAAGAATGGGGAAAAGGAGAAAAGGGGGAAAGGGGTAAAGGGGAAAAGGATACGGGAAAGGGGAAAAGGGGAAAAGGGAAAGGGAAAAGGGGGAAAGGCTGATCCGTGGCTGATCCATGACTGTTCTGTGGCTGATCTGTGGCCCATCCTTGGCCGATCCATGGCCAATCCATGGCTGTTCCATGGGTGATCCATGGATATTCCTGATCCTTGGCCGCTGTGGCCATGGCTGATCCATGACTGATCCATGGCTGTTCCATGGCCGATCCATGGCCGATCCATGGCTGCCGTTGCCATGGCTGATCCATGGATATTCCATGGCTGTTCCATGGCTGTTCCATGGCCGATCCATGGATATTCCATTCCTGATCCATGGCTGTTCCATGGCTGATCCATGACCAATCCACAGCCGCCGTTGCCATGGCTGTTTCATGGCCAATCCATGGCCGATCCATGGATATTCCATGCCTGTTCCATGCCCGTTCCACGGCCGATCCATGGCCGATCCATGGATATTCCATGCCTGTTCCATGCCCATTCCACGGCCGATCCATGGCCGCCGTTGCCATGGCTGATCCATGGATTATCCAAGGATGATCCAAGGCCAATCCATGGATATTCCATGCCAGTTCCAAGGCCCATCCACGGCCGCCGTTGCCATGGCTGTTCAATGGCCGATCCATGGCCGATCCATGGATATTCCATGCCTGATCCATGGATATTTCATGGCTGTTCCATGTCTGTTCCATGGCCGATCCATGGATATTCCATGCCTGTTTCATGGCCGATCCATGGCCGACCCATGGATATTCCATGTCTGTTCCATGGCCGATCCATGGATATTCCATGCCCGTTCCATGGCCGATCCATGGATATTCCATGCCCGTTCCATGGCTGATCAGTGGATATTCCATGCCCGTTCCATGGCTGATCCATGGATATTCCATGTCCGTTCCATGGCTGATCCATGGATATTCCATGCCCGTTCCATGCTCGTTCCATGCCCGTTCCATTGCCGATCCGTGGATATTCCATGCCCATTCCATGGCTGATCCATGCCCGTTCCATGCCCGTTCCATGGCCGATCTATGGCCGATCCATGGATATTCCATGCCCGATCCATGGCTGATCCATGGATATTCCATGCCCGATCCATGGATATTCCATGGATATTCCATGCCTGTTCCATGCCCGATCCATGGATATTCCATGCCCGTTCCATGGATATTCCATGCCCGTTCCATGCCCGTTCCATGCCCGATCCATGGATATTCCATGGATATTCCATGCCTGATCCATGGATATTCCATGCCCGTTCCATGGCCGATCCATGGATATTCCATGGATATTCCATGCCCGATCCATGGATATTCCATGCCCGTTCCATGGCCGATCTATGGCCGATCCATGGATATTCCATGCCCGATCCATGCCCGTTCCATGCCCGTTCCATGGATATTCCATGGATATTCCATGGCCGATCCATGGATATTCCATGGATATTCCATGGATATTCCATGCCCGCTCCAGGGCCGCCGTTGCCATGGCTGCAGGTGCCCCCCGGGCGCCGCGGCCGCACCAGCCGGGGGCAGCGGGGTCAGCGCGCGACCGCCCCGACCCCCGGGGTGAAAAGTTCAGGCATCCCAGGAAAAACCAATACGGCCCCGGCGCGGCCGCTGCCCGATTTATTTCCATTCCCAGCAAGCCATGCATAGAAAATCCAGATAAATCCCATTGAGCCCCGCCGGGAGCCGCCGCCCAACGCCCGCAAACAGATGTCCGCGGGGAGCGGGGGCTCAATTAATATTTATTAATAATCTGATTAATCCCGCCCGAAAATCCCTTCTGCCGCTTCAGCCCGGCTTTACAAAACCTCCCTTTTAATTCCTCGCCCTCCCTCCGGAATTTTTTAATGTTTTTCTCCCCCCCCCCGACGGGGTGGGAATTAGGGAGGATAATGAGAATTTCCAGCGGGGATGTCCCCGAGGTTTTTCCCGGGATTCTGATGAGGGATGGATCCCGTTTCCCGGCCCTGGTTGGAATTTCCACCCTTCCCAAGCTCTCCTGGAGCTCCAACCTCGGCAGAAGCTGCCACGAGGTGGCCACGAGGTGGCTCCTGGAGCCCTTGGAGAAAGTCCGGAATATTCCGAAGGGATAACCAGCAAATCCGGGGTTTACGGCCAAAAAATTCCTCTTTTTTTTGTGGGGTGGTGGAAGGGAAAAGCAGGAAATTTGGGATATTATATGTCATTTTTTGGGGTTTTTTTAATGCCTAAAATTCCCTGGAAATGGGGAATTTTGTGGGCTGTTTTTAAAAGGATGGTGGAAGGGAAAACCAGGAAATTTGGGATATTATATGTCATTTTTTGGGGTTTTTTTAATGCCTAAAATTCCCTGGAAATGGGGATTTTTGAGGGTTGTTTTTTAAGGGGTGGTGGAAGGGAAAAGCAGGAAATTTGGGATATTATATATAAAATATTATAAAAAATAAAGATGCCCTAAATTCCCTGGAAAAGGAGATTTTTGTGGCTGTTTTTTAAAGGATGGTGGAAGGGAAAAGCAGAAAATCTTGGATATTATTTAGAGGATATTTTTTTAAAAAGGGGGATTCAGATTTCCCTGCGAAAAGGGAAGATGGAAAGGAAAAGCAGAAAATCTGGGATAATATTTTAAAACATTTTTAAAATTTTTAAAAAATTTTTAAAAAATTTTTAAAATATTCAAAAAGAAACGGTGCCCAAAATTCCCTGGAAAAGAGGATTTTTGTGGCTGCTTTTTAAGGGGAAAAGCAGAAAATCTGGGATATTATATAAAAAATACTTTTTAAAAAGAGGATCCAAAATTCCTTAGAAGAAGGGATAATTAAAAAGAAAAGCAGAAAATCTGGGATATTATATAAAATATTTATTTTCTTAAAAGATGCCCAAATTTCCCTGAAAAGGGGATTTTTGTAGTTGTTTTTAAGGGATGATAGAAGGGAAAAGCAGAAAATTTGGGATGTCATTCAATAAACATTAAAGAAAAAACGGGAGCCAAAATTCCTTAGAAATACGGGATCGTGGAAGGGAAAAGCAGGAAAACCGGGATATTATTTTTAAAATGCTTTGTAAAAAAGATGCCCAAAATTCCCTGGAAAATGGGATTTATTCCCAGGAAAATGGGATTTATTCCCTGGAAAATGGGATTTATTCCCTGGAAAATGGGATTTTTGTGGCTGCTTTTTGAGGGACGATGGAGGGGAAAAGCAGGAAGTTTGGGATGTTATATATAAAATATTATAAAAAATAAAGATGCCCAAAATTCCCTGGAAAATGGGATTTTTGTGGCTGCTTTTTGAGGGACGATGGAGGGGAAAAGCAGGAAAAGGGGGCTGGGAAGGAAAAGCCGGATCCTAAACTTGACCCAGCCCTGATCCCATCCCTGGGAATTTTTTTTCTGGCCTTGGCTGCTGTTCCCAGGGTCGGGGTCAGGGATTGGGATCGGGGTTTTGATCCATTTATCCCAATTTTAACCCAAAAACCAAATCAAAAATTTCCATTTCCCGTGGTTTTTTCCCCCAAGATTTTCCCAGGTTGGGGTGGGACGAGGGAATTTTCCCCCTCAAACCAAACGGAATTTTTCAGGAATTCCCAAATTTGAGCTCGATTTCCCCAGAGCAGAAACTCGGGGAGGGGTGAAACTTTGAGGCAAAAAAACCTCAAAAAAATAACAAAACCGAGCTTTAAAAAAATTAAAAAATAAATTAAAAATGAACAAATCCACCCCAGGCTCGGGAAAATCCTGGGATTTCCTGGGGAGGGACAAAAAATTCCCGAGGAATTCCCCCAAAAGCGGCCCCAGACAAAGGCCACGGTGATGAATGGGGCTTTGGGGTTAGGCCGGGGTTTAGGCCCGGTTTTATCTGAGCCGGGTAAACAGATCATTAATCCCGAGACTAAATGAGGTGGGAATGCAAATATCGGGGGGGGGACAAGGGCAGGGGACAGGAGAGGGGAAAGGAAAAAAAGGGGAAAAGGGGAAAAAAATGGGATTTGGTTTATGGGAAATGGAAAATAAAAATGGGATTTGGTTTACAGGGGATGGAAAATAAAAATGGGATTTGGTTTATGGGAAATGGAAAATAAAAATGGGATTTGGTTTATAGGGAATGGAAAATAAAAATGGGATTTGGTTTATGGGAAATGGAAAATAAAAATGGGATTTGGTTTATAGGGGATGGAAAATAAATATGGGATTTGGTTTATGGGAAATGGAAAATAAAAATGGGATTTGGGATTTGGTTTATAGGGGATGGAAAATAAAAATGGGATTTGGTTTATGTGGGGATGGAAAACAAAATTGAGATTTGGTTTATAGGGAATGGAAAATAAAATTGGGATTTGGTTTATGGGGGATGGAAAATAAAAATTGAATTTGGTTTATGTGGGAATGGAAAATAAAAATGGGATTTGGTTTATGGGGAATTGAAAATAAAAATTGAATTTGGTTTATGGGGGATAGAGAAAAAAATCGGATTTGTTTTATTGGGGGGAGTGGAACTGGGATTTGTTTTCAAATATTTTAAGGGATTTGGAAGGATTTTAAAATATTTTAAAGGGTTTTTAAGGGTTTTGAAGGATTTTAGAGGATTTGGAAGGATTTTAAAAGATATTAGAGGGTTTTGAAGGTTTTTGAAGGGTTTCAGGCAGTTTTGAACCATTTGCAAGAATATTTTTGAGGGTTTGGAAGGGTTTAAAGGGTTTTAGAGAGTTTCGAGTTATTTTAAAGAATTTTAAAGGATTTTAGACAGTTTTGAGTTATTTTAAAGAATTTTAAAGGGTTTTAGAAGGTTTTGAAGGGTTTTAGAGAGTTCTGAACCATTTTAAAGGGTTTTAGAGAGCTCTGAACCATTCCCAAGGATATTTGGGGGGTTTGGAAGGGTTTGAAGGGTTTTAGAGAGTTCTGAACAATTCCCAAGGATATTTTGGGGAGTTTGGGATGCTTTGAAGGGTTTTAGAGAGTTCTGAACTATTTTTAAAGGTTTTAGAGAGTTCTGCACCATTCCCAAGGATATTTTGGGGGTTTGGAAGGGTTTAAAGGGTTTTAGAGAGTTTTGAACTATTTTAAAGAATTTTAAAGGATTTTAGACAGTTTTGAGTTATTTTAAAGAATTTTAAAGGGTTTTAGAAGGTTTTG
>JAWWMR010000119.1:449638-462580 GCA_035047985.1 Basileuterus tristriatus
CCCAAATACCAATCCCGACCCCAAATCACCAATCCCGACCCCAAATCATCAATCCCGACCACAAATCACCAATCCCGACCCCAAATCACCAATCCTGACCCCAAATCACCAATCCGGACCCCAAATCATCAATCCCGACCCCAAATCACCAATCCCGACCCCAAATCACCGATCCCGACCCCAAATCACCAATCCCGACCCCAAATCACCAATCCTGACCCCAAATCACCGATCCCGACCCCAAATCATCAATCCCGACCCCAAATCACCAATCCCGTTCCCGTTCCCGATGCGCGTTCCCGTTCCCGTTCCCGGGCGCGCTCCCGACCCCGCGCGTTCCCGGCTGCCCCCACACGGGGGCGCTGCAGAATTCCGGAGACCGCGGGACCCCCCAAAAAACCCCGAAAACACCAAATAAACCAAAATAAACACCAAAAACACCCAATAAACCCAAATAGACCCTAAATACACCAAATAACCCCAAATAAACGCCAAAAACATCAAATAAACCCAAATAGACCCTAAATACACCAAAAAACCCCAAATATACCTCAAAAACATCAAATAGCCCCAAATAAACCCCAAAAACATCAAATAACCCCAAAGAAACCCTAAATACACCAAATAGCCCCAAATACACCCTGAAAACACCAAATAACCCCAAATAAACCCCGAAAACACCAAATAACCCCAAAGAAACCCCGAAAACACCAAATAACCCCAAATAAACCCCAAAAACATCAAATAACCCCAAATATACCCTAAACCCACCAAATAACCTCAAATAAACACCAAAATCAGCAAATAACCCCAAACAGACCCTGAAAACACCAAATAACCCCAAAGAGACCCCCAAAATCCCAAATAACCCATAGAAACCCTAAATACACAGAAATGACCCAAATTAGACCCTAAAAACACCAAATAACCTCAAACAGATCCTGAAAACACCGAATTGCCCCAAACAGACCCCAAATGCACCAAATAGACCCCAAAGGATCCCAAAAACCCCAAATCCACCTGAACAGACCCAAACAGGCACGGGCAGGTCCCGCTGAGTGACCCCAAATCACGCAAATAACCCCAAATCATGAAAATTACCCCAAAATATGAAAATTACCCCAAATCATGCAAATAACCCCAAATCATGAAAATAACCCCAAATTATGGAAATTACCCCAAATCATGCAAATAATCCCAAATAATTCAAATAATCCCAAATCATGCAAATAATCCCCAATTATGGAAATAATCCTAAATCATGCAAATAACCCCAAATCATGAAAATTACCCCAAATCATGCAAATAACCCAAATCATACAAATAATCCTAAATCACAGAAATAACCCAAATCACGCAAATAACCCCAAATCATGGAAATAACCCCAAATCATTCAAATAACCCAAATCATGCAAATAATCCCAAATCATGCAAATAAACCCAAATCATGCAAATAACCCCAAATTATGCAAATAACCCCAAATCATGCAAATTACCCCAAATCATGCAAATAACCCCAAATCACGCAAATAACCCCAAATCATGCAAATAACCCCAAATTATGAAAATTACCCCAAATCATGGAAATAACCCCAAATCATGCAAATAACCCAAATCATGCAAATAACCCCAAATCATGCAAATGGCCCCAAATCATGCAAATAACCCCCAAATCATGGAAATAACCCAAATCACGCAAATAACCCCAAATCATGCAAATTACCCCAAATCATGCAAATAACCCAAATCATGCAAATGGCCCCAAATCATTCAAATCCAATTTACTCCCGTGAAAAGCGGGATTTAAGAAATTTGGGAATTCGGGGAGGTGGGAAAAGCCCCTCAATCAATCCCAAAGAAACCAGCAGCAGGGTAAGCAAGGAATAGCTGGAATTCCAGGAATATTATCCAGGATTTTCACTTTTAGTGGGAATGGATGAAGCGCTAAAAAACCCCAAAATCCCAAATTCCCGAATCCTGGGATGGAGGGATGGAAAACCCAAAGGATTCCGGGCTTATCTTTGATCTTCTCCGGGAGATCAAAAATCCCAACAATTCCAAGAAACTTTCAGCGACGTTCCCAGCATTCCAGGAAATTTTCCAAAAGAGAATTCCCAAAAAAATTCAGCCACTCACCCTCGTCCGGGAATTCCGTGGGGAACGAGGCCGGAGGGAGCCGGGAGGGGCCGGAATTCCAGCTGGGATTTTCCTCGGAGCCGTCGTCCCCGTCCCCTCCTGGATGGGAGCGACCAGGAGAGGCTGAATTTTGGGAAAATTCTGGGGAATTTAAAAATTCCCAACCCCAAATATCCCACAAACTGGTTTTTGTGGGATTTCTGGGGGTTTTAGGGTCAGGGAGTTCCTGCTGGAAAAATCCGGGAATGCCAAAATTCCAGAGGGAAACGCAAATCCTCGTCCCAATCCTCAGGGCGTGACCTTGCCATAAATCCAGGTAAAAAATAAAAATTGACATGAAAATGGGGAATTTCCTGGGATTTTGGGGAAGAAGAGCTTGGAAATCCTTCAGGAGAGAGGGAAAAGGATAAAAACCTGGATTTTCTATAGAAATTTACAGGGAAAAGGATAAAAGTATGGATTTTCTATATAAATTTACAGGGAAAAGGATAAAAACCTGGATTTTCTATATAAATTTACAGGGAAAAGGATAAAAACCTGGATTTTCTATATAAATTGATAGGAAAAAGGATAAAAATTTGGATTTTCTATATAAATTTATAGGAAAAAGGATAAAAATTTGGATTTCCTATATAAATTTACAGGGAAAAGGATAAAAGTATGGATTTTCTATATAAATTGATAGGAAAAAGGATAAAAATTTGGATTTTCTAGATAAATTTACAGGGAAAAGGATAAAAACCTGGATTTCCTCAAACAAATGACCCAATCCAGGGTGTGGACAGGATCTTTCCTCTCCTGAAATTAATCTCATGTTGAATTTTCCAGGGAATTTTCCTGCTGCCCTCGGATTTTCTGGAGAGGCCAGGTGCTGAGAGCGCTCTTAACAAAAATCCCGGCGGCGATAAAAGATTTTTAATTGGGTATTAAAAGGGTTTTAATTTGATATTTAGATGTTTTTAATTCAATATTTGCTCAGGACGATAAGGGAGCGGGGGCAGCTGCTCCTCACTCAGCGCCCTCCAAACAGCCCCAAAAAGGGAATTTCCAGCTGCTCCTCCTGCCTTTTCCAAATCAGGCCGGGCTATAAATGATCCTGCACAAATAATTCCCGTTTTTAGGGAAAAAATGGGAATAATTAAAAAAAAAATAAGTGGGATCATAAAATGATCCAACAACGATAATTCTCATTTTTTAGGGGTGGTTCCAAGCCATGGGAATGGAGCTGCTTTGTTTTCCTTAACACTGGGAATATTCCGGAATATTCTGGAATATTCCTTCAGGAGATAAGGAATTCCTTCAGGTCCAGGTGCGGGATTTTTTGGGGATAATGAGAAAAAAAAATTTTAAAAATTCCCACTTTTCCAGAGGCTCCTTGGGACACTTGGGAAGAGGAGCAAAGCTCCAAGTGGGGAAATTCCCAGTGGGATCAGCCACGGATCCAGAAAATTCCCAAATGTGGGATATCCAAAGAGGGTTATTGCCATAAATTGGGGATTTTTCAGGATGGGAAACTGGGAATTCCCAAAATACCCCAAATCCACCCAAATAAAATGATATAAAATGATCCAACATTGATAATTCCCGTTTTTAGGGGTGGCTCCAAGCGCTGCTCAAATCCATGGGAACGGAGCTGCTTCGTTTTCCTTAACACCGGGAATATTCCGGAATATTCTGGAATATTCCTTCAGGAGCGACCCCAAACCCCACAGCCCTCACTCCATAAAAACCCAATCCCATCATTTTTCCATTTGGATTGGCATCCCGAGGATTTCTCCCACTTTTTCCATAAAAAAATCCTGATTTGCTGCTTCCCACGGAGGGATTTTAAAAAGGGAATTAATGAATCCCAGGAAAAAACAAACAATTTCCATGGATGACAGGAAAAACCCTTCATTTCCCGCAGCTTTTTATGGGAATTGCAATTAAATTTCCTTGCCTTGATCAGGTGCCCGGAGCTTCATTAAACATCTCCTAAATCCCGGGAAAAATCAATGCCAGGAGAGCTCCGGGTGGGATTTTATGGGGAGTGGAAGTGAAATCCCCAATTTTTTACATTAAAATCCACATTTTTTACCTTAAAATCCTAATTTTTTTTTTTTGCCTTCAAACCCTGTTTTTCCATTCCACCCACCCTTCCATCCCCAGTTTACCCCACCACAATCATCCCCCAAAAAATCCCATATAAACCCAACCTTTTATTTTTTGGGGATGCGATCCCACCCAGAAATCCCAGAAATTCCTCCCCATATCTGTAAGGAGCCGATTTCCCAAAATTCCCAAAAAATTTCCCAAATTCCCACCCTGAGCTGCCCCACCCAGAATCCCCTCCAAGCCTCATTTCCTCCCCCATTCCCATTTTTGGGTTTTTTTTTAAATTATACCCAATTTTTAAAAATTATACCGAATAAAGGGAATTCCTGGCATCTAAAAATGGCAAGAAAAGGGGAAATTCTTTGGGATCGAGGCTTTTTTGGGAATTTTTTTGGGACGGAGCTGCTGGAGCTTGCAGTGATTGCCAGCGCCCAGCAGGTCGGGCTGCAAGGCAGCGGCAGCCGGGAATGCGCCGCTGGAATTTCGCTGCCATCCCCTCCCCCAGGCACGGGAAAAACCATGGAATTTCTTGGGAATACCCAAAACCTGCGAGGAATAATCCCAGGAAAGGATGGGGAGGAAAAAATCAGGAATTTCTTGGGAATATCCACAGCCAATCCCAGGAAAGGATGGGGAAGAAAAAATCAGGAATTTCTTGGGAATACCCAAAGCCAACCCAGGAAAGGATGGGAAGGAAAAAATCAGGAATTTCTTGGGAATACCCAAAACCTGTGAGGAATAATCCCAGGAAAGGATGGGGAGGAAAAAACCGGGAATTTTTTGGGAATACCCAAAACCTGCGAGGAATAATCCCAGGAAAGGATGGGGAGGAAAAAAACGGGAATTTTTTGGGAATATCCACAGCCAATCCCAGGAAAGGATGGGGAGGAAAAATTCAGGAATTTCTTGGGAATATCCACAGCCAATCCCAGGAAAGGATGGGGAGGAAAAAATCAGGAATTTCTTGGGAATACCCAAAACCTGCAAGGAATGATCCCAGGAAAAGATGGGGAGGAAAAATCAGGAATTTCTTGGAAATATCCACAACCAATCCCAGGAAAGGATGGGGAAGAAAAAATCAGGAGTTTCTTGGGAATACCCAAAACCTGCAAGGAATAATCCCAGGAAAGGATGGGGAGGAAAAAATCAGGAATTTCTTGGGAATATCCAAAGCCAATCCCAGGAAAGGATGGGGATGAAAAAACAGCGGATTCTGGGCTCATGGAGAGGGGGGAATAATTTAAAATATTCCGATTTTGGCAATCCTGCAATGGGTCGGAGTTTAGGGTGGAATAAACGGGAAAAGCTGAAGTTTGGGATGGGGAGAATAATCCCAAAGGAAATTCAGCAAGTCAGGGGTTAAATTATTCCTGGATACAAAAAATGGGGAATAACCTGGAAATTATTAATCCCTTGTCCTGTTTTTTGGGAAGCAGTAGGGACTGTTCCCATTGGGAAGAATCTTGGGTGAGGTTAATTAATTGATTAATTAATTAACTCCTGCTTCTCCCAAACTGGGGGCCTTCACCAAAATAATTCAACAGAACAAGTAATAATTATTAATAAATCTATAAAACTCCAAGTGAAACAATAACTCATTAATAATTAGGCAGAATTGCAGGCAAAACTGGGCAATAATTAATTAATAATTCTATAAAACTCCAAGTGGAGCTGGGAAATTACTAATTAGGTATTCGGCCAAATACCAGGCTAATAATTAATCAATAATTCTACAGAGGGGACAATAATTAATAAATAATTCTACACTGCATAAATAAGTCTACAAATATATAGAATATATATAGAAGATATATAGAATATATATAGATATCTATATAAAATACAGAATATATATACATTGTATTATATATATATAATTATATAATGTATTTTATATAATGTATTTTTTATTATACATAAATATATATTTACATATAATTCAAATGTATCTCTATAGAATATAGAATGTATATAATATATAGAATTCTAAAAATAAATTTGGTTTTTATCCATCTCCCCCTTGTTTTGACATCTCCCGGGCCGGAGTTTTGGTGTTTATAAACGGGGGAATTCCAGGGCCGGAGATTTGAACAACGCCTTCCAAATCTCGTCAATCCCAAAGGTTTTTTCCTGCTTTTCCCCAAACACTTCATAAATCTAAGCCGGGTTTGGGAGCCTGAGCCCAGCTCAGCAAAGCCGGAGCCTCCCGGCATGAGCCAAAAAGGGCTTTTTATAAATAAAACTTCCTAAAATCACCCAGCACTCCATTAATTCCTGGACACTCCGGCTCGGCTTCAAAGGAAATCTTTGCAGCAAAAAAAGGGAATTTTGGAGGTTTTTTTGTTGTTTTAATGATTTGCTACTTGGCCTTGTCATAACTACACGGAGCAAAAAGGCGGCGGCGGGGAGAGGGATGGGGAAACGTGAGGTTCCGGCTACCAGGCAGCTGCAGCTCCCTGGATTTGGGGTTTTAGAGGGAAAAAGGGTTTCAAAGATCTGGGTTTGGGGTTTTTTTGGGGATTTTTTTGGGATTTTTAAAAAATTTTCCCTAAGGGAGAGGACAGACATGGACATGGCAGCAGCTCCGTCACGACTCCAGCAGGATGGAGTTTTGTTCAAAGGCAGAGTGAAAAAAAGGGATCAGAAAATGGATAAAAGGGAGTTTAAACGAGCCCACAAAATGATCCCAAAAAAGTTACGTCAAAAAATGAGGCAAAAAATTGATAAAAATATCACCTAAACAGGGCCTACTACCAGGCAAGGCCTACTGAGGCCTACTGAGGCCTACTGAGGCCTAAGGGCCTACTCCGATTTTCTCTTTGTTGATGAATCCTTTTAATTAACAAAGCTCCCAGTTTTTAAATCATAATTAATCCCATTTCTATTGATTATTCCTGTCTCCAGGAGGTTGGAATTTTCTGGGGTAAAGGCACAGAGCTGGGACAAGGAGTTCTGGGTCCAACCCCTGCCGAGGCACATTTTTTGAGCCTCAGTTTTCCCAAATTTCATTAAAATGGAAGAGCCATCCTCTCTCTCCTGAATGTTTTGACTACTTCTGAATATTTTACGGAATTCTGCTGTTCAGCAGTTCAGGGGAAACCATATGGGATGAATTTTGGATGGAAAAATACAAGCGTCGTCATCAGCTCTGTGCAAATAAATCTGGGTTTATTCATCTCCTTGGGGTTTTTTTACAAAATGAAGGGAAAAGTCATCCCTTTCCAAAAGCTCCTTCCAACCCCAACCATTCCCTGATTCCCTGAATTTTTGACACTCAGGAACTCAGGTGACTCTGAGCCTCAGAGGTGGAAAATGTGACTCTGGAATTTCCCATTTTCCCCATTTCCCGTGGGACACCTGGCTGAGCATTCCCTGAGCACTCCGAGTTCTCATTCCCACTAAAATTCCCAGCGGACACAGCAGGGATTCAAAGCGAGCTGGGCTCTCCTTTCCAAACCCCTGCCCGCTCCCACATCCCGATTTTCCTGCTTTTCCTTCAGCTTCCGACTCCATCCAAAGAATATTCCGAGGAACAAAAGGCTCCCTCCTCCTCCTCCTCCAGCCTTGCAATTCCATGAACTTTCCGGGTTTAAAAACCTCATTTGGAGCCTTTGATGGGCCCGGATCTTCCCTCCCTGCCATTTTTTTGTTAATTTTCCGCCCAGCTGTCCGTTGGACTTTTCCAAAGGGTGCCAGCTGCTGGATTCACGGGGAGAACAATGCCTGGGAAGCAATTAAAGCTGCGGGGCTGTGATTGGAACGGGATAACGCCGCTCCCGGCGGGAATTGCGATGCCAGGAGGGGCTGGAAGCCAGCCCTGAGCCGGGAGGGAAGCGCTGGAATTTGTGCTGGGGAAAGGAGGGATATGAGGAGCTGGAATGCTGGGAATGGGTTTAATTCCTGAAGGAAAAGATGGGATAGACTGGAATGCCAGGAAGGGATTTGTTCCTGGAATAAAGGATTGGAGGAGCTGGAATGCTGGGAAGGGATTTTATTCCTGAATAAAGGATCGGAGGAGTCGGAATTCTGCGAATGGGTTTAACTCCTGGAGCAAAGGATTGGAGGAGTTGGAATGCCAGGAAGGGATTTATTCCTGGAATAAAGGATTGGAGGAGTCGGAATTCTGGGAATGGGTTTTAATTCCTGGAGGAAAAGATTGGATAGACCGGAATGCCAGGAAGGGATTTACTCCTGAATAAAGGATTGGAGGAGTTGGAATGCCGGAAAGGGATTTATTCCTGGAATAAAGGATTGGAGGAGGTTTTATTTTATTCCCAGAGATTTTATTCCCAGAGTAAAGGATTGGATGAGTTGGAATTCTGGGAATGGGTTTAACTCCTGGAGTGAAGGATTGGATAGACTGGAATGCCAGGAAGGGATTTGTTCCTGGAATAAAGGATTTGGGGAGTTGGAATGGTGAAAAGGGATTTTATTCCTGAAGTAAAGGATTGGAGGAGCTGGAATTCTGGGAATGGGTTTGATTCCTGGATAAAGGATTGGAGGATTTGGAATGGTGGGAATGGGTTTAATTCCCAGAGGAAAGAAAGGATTGGAGGAGTTGGAATGCCAGGAAGGGATTTTGTTCCTGGAATAAAGGATTGGATAGGTCGGAATGCCAGGAAGGGATTTTATTCCAATAGATCCCAACCATTCCCAAATTCCTGGAGTTTCTGGAAAACTCCCCAGCCTGGGAATCGATGCCAGAGCCCCAGAAATTGTGGGATTTTCTCTCTGGGATGAGATCCCTGCTGCAGAATTTTCCCAGAGCCCCAAGAACTGCCCCCCACATCCATAAAAACTCCTTTTCCTGGGAATTTGGCTCACGGAACGTGCCCCATTCCAACCCTTCCCAGCTGGACTCACCTCGGGGCGGGAATTCCGGGTGGAACCTGAAAATGGAAAAAGAGCCATGAAATCCCAGATTTTCCTCAGGGATTATCCCAGCCTGAGGAATCGGGGATGGATGGCAGAATCTGGGAATGCAAGGAACGGGAAAAACAGGGAATTCCAGGAGGGATTTAAGGCCCTCCCCAACCCTAATTCCATGGATTTCCATCCCTTGGAACGGATCCTTCTCCAAACACTAAAATTCCTGCCATCTTTCTCCTCTCAAATCCTTTAAAAGTCACTTCCAACCCAAAAACATTCCAGGATTTTCACTGAGCCCATTCCCAGCAAGTGGAGGGTGATCCACGCTTTGCCCATTCCCAAAAATAAAAATAAAGAAGGATTTCATATTAAAAAATCAGGATTCTTTCCTCTCTCCCACTCCGGGTAAACCTTGGGAATCATTTTAATCCAGAAACGGCACCAGGAAATTTGGGAATCCCAGCGAGGGTTGGGAACAAAGCACAAAGTGCCCGTTCCAAGGTGAGGGAGAAAATTTCCCGGGATATTGGGTTGGGAAGGGCCTTTTGGAGGAAAAAATGGGAATTTTTCAGGATGCCTTTGGGCCTGGTTCCTCAATTCCACGGGGGATTTTTTTCTCCATCCTGCAGCTGCTCCATTTTATCCCAAAATCCCCAAAATGAGGGCAGCTGGAAAAGCAGCTCCAGCTTTTTATTCCCACATTTTTTTAATCCTTAAATCCCAACATTTCCACGGAAAATCCCAATCATCCAGCAGTTAAGCAGAAAAACATCATCTCTAAAAGATTCCCACATTCCCCCAATCCCCAAAAATTCCAGCATTCCCAAAATTCGGGATATTTTTGCCTCCTGGACAAAGAAAAGCAGAAAAAATCCCTTTTTTTGGTTTTTTTTTGGGTTTTTTTTTTCCGGGAATTTTTGCCTCAGGAGCTTTTCCCGGCCACGTTTTAGCGCCAACATTTCCCGAATGATTTTCTGTCACTCGCAATTCCCGCTCCGTGAAAGCACCGGGGCTTTGTTCCCGACCTCTGTCATTTCTAATCCCAGGAAATGGCCTAAAAAAAAAAAAAAAAAAAAGGGAAAATTGAGTTCTGGAGCAGCTCCGGGGAGGCAGATGGAAAAGGCCAAAAAAAGAAAAAAACCTTGGATTTTTCCTGCTTTTTTCTCGTCTTTTAGGATAAAAAAACCGGCCAAAAAAAAAAAAAAAAATCAGATTTCAGCTCAAGGATTTGGCTTTAATTGATCATTTTTATTCTGGGATGGAAAATTTGGGATAAAATGGGATTGGGGATGGGGGGAGGAGAGGTTTTTTGGGAATGTTTGAAGAGTCATGAGCTCATTTCTGCCTCTGCCCACAGAAATCTTGGATAAATCCCATAAATGCCGGATTTTGGGAGCCCTTGGATTTCCAGCGAGTTTCTCCCCAGAATTTTGCCTTTTTCCCAATGTTTTCCCTAAATTTGGTGTTTCCCCCCTGCTTCCTGCAGAAAACTTCATCCCAAATCCGATTTTCTCCAATTTCCCAATATATTCTTGGATTTTTGGGCCTGCAACACCCAAAACCACAAAAATTTGGGCAAATTTGGGTTCAGTGGGATATGAGGAGCTGGAAAATCCCAAAATCCAAACCCGTTGAGCAGCATCCATAAAATCCAATCAAATTCCCAGTTTTTCCTCATTAATGAATTAAATATTCCCAAGGGATGGGATGGAACGGAACCTTTGGAGCCAGGATTTGAATGTCTGGGAAAATAAATATTTTTTTTTTTTTAAAAAATCGATGCTGGAAAATATATCCAACAAGGGGGAAAAAAAATGGGAGCCAGGAAAATGGGATTGGGAATTCCCCATCAGGGGAGGAACGGATTTAAATTCATTTTTCGGCTCAGCTGAGGCTCTCAGGTTTCAGGTTAATGATGGATCCAGGAGGAAATGGATGGGAAAATTGGGATAATTCCATCAGCCGGGCTGGGAAGGGATGGAAAATTCCGGAAAGGAACAACCCAGGAGGCTCCAAACGGAATTAGTGGTGGGGAGCAAGCTCGGGGATGAAAGGAGGTGAAAATGGGATTAATTTAATTTGGATTAATATGAGGAATAATTTCCTTAAAAGGAAAAGAGGGGAGAAAATCCCCATCCGGAATGAATCAGGAATATCCCAGAACTCCTTCCTTATAAAAATAAAAAAGAGACAAAAACTTTTGAAATTGTAGAATAAATCAGGAATATCCCAGAACTCCTTCCTTGTAAAAATGGGGGGAAATTCCTCGAATAGGGGAATAAATCAGGAATATTGCAGAATTCCTTCCTTAAAAAATAAAAAAGAGGCAAAAATCTTGACATTGTAGAATAAATCAAGAATATCCCAGAACCCCTTCCTTTAAAAAAGAGGCAAAAATCCCCATCCTGAAATTTGGGAATAAATCAGGAATATCTCAGAACTTCCTTGTACAAAGAGGAAAATTCCCATCCTGAAATTGTAGAATAAATCAGGAATATCCCAGAACTCCTTCCTTGTAAAAAGAGGAAAATTCCCATCCTGAAATTAGGGAATAAATCAGGAATATCCCAGAACTCCTTCTTTGTAAAAAGAGGAAACTCCTCATCCTGAAATTAGGGAATAAATCAGGAAATTTCCATGTGGAAATATGGAAAATGTTCCTGGCAATGTGGGAATTTCCATGTGGAAATATGGAAAATGTTCCTGGAAATTTCCATGTGGAAAGGTGGGAAATGTTCCTGGAAATTTCCACGTGGAAATACGGGAAATGTTCCCGGCAATGTGGGGATTCCCGCGGCCGGAGGGGCGGCCGGAAGGTTCTGGAACGCCGGCAATGCCGGGGTCACGCACCTGGCGCGGAGGCGCCGCAGCGAGCCCAGGACGGCGCCGCCCTCGTCCCGCGCCCGCGCGCTGAGCGGCTCCTCCCGCAGAGCCCGCGCCAGGAAATCCTCAGCCTCTGGAAAAACGGGAAAAACGGGGAAAACTGGGAAATCCGGGAATGGGAAATGTGGGAATGGGAAAATGGGAAAATCTGGAAATATGGGAATGGGAAAGTGGGAATGGGAAAGGGTTCAGGAAATGTGGGAATGGGAAAGGGAACAACAGGAAATATGGGAATGGGAATGGGAAAATGGGAAAATGGGAATGGGAAAATGGGAAAGGGTTCGGGAAATGTGGGAATGGGAAAGGGTTCAGGAAATGTGGGAATGGGAATGGGAAAATTGGGAAATGTGGGAATGGGAAAAGTTCAGGAAATGTGGGAATGGGAAAAGTTCAGGAAATGTGGGAATGGGAATGGAAACAACAGGAAATATGGGAATGGGAATGGGTTCAGGAAATGTGGGAATGGGAATGGGAAAATGGGAAAATGGGAATGGGAAAGGGTTCAGGAAATGTGGGAATGGGAATGGGAATGGGAAAATCGGGAAATGTGGGAATGGGTTCAGGAAATCTGGGAATGGGAGTGGGAACAACAGGAAATACGGGAATGGGGAAATTGGGAAATGTGGGAATGGGAAAGGGAAAAGCAGGAGACGCAGCCTTGGAGAGGGAAAGCGGCCATGGGACGGTTTTGGGGATGGATGAAGTTTTGGGGTTTTTTGGGGAGGAAGGATGAAGTTTTGGGGTTTTTTGGGGAGGAAGGATGAAGTTTCAAGGTGTTTTGGGGAGGAAAGATGAAGTTTTGGGTGTTTTGGGGAGGAAGGATGAAGTTTGGGGGTTTTTTGGGGAGGAAGGATGAAGTTTGGGGTGTTTTGGAGGGCAGGGATGAAGTTTTGGGGTGTTTTGGAGAGGAAGGATGAATTTTTGGGGTGTTTTGGGGAGGAAGGATGAAGTTTTGGGGT
>JAWWMR010000119.1:677164-688104 GCA_035047985.1 Basileuterus tristriatus
AATGTTCCATCCCTCCAGAATGTTCCATCCCTCCAGAATGTTCCATCCCTCCAGAATGTTCCATCCCTCCAGAATGTTCCACCCCAGAATGTTCCATCCCTCCAGAATGTTCCATCCCTCTGGAATGTTCCACCCCAGAATGTTCCACCCCAGAATGTTCCATCCCTCCAGAATGTTCCACCCCAGAACGTTCCATCCTAGAATGTTCCATCCCTCCAGAATGTTCCATCCTAGAATGTTCCATTCCCCAGCAGCCCCTGGATGTGCCAGGGATCCTCTCCAGGTCAGGAATTCCCGGCTCCCGTGGCTGCAGCCGGCCCAGGGTCAGCCCCAGGTGACTCCTGTGTCACATCCCGGAATGGGGACAGGCCCGGAGCCTTCCTGGGCTCTGAGGCAGCCGGGATGAGCCATCCCGAGCTCTGCAGAGCTCATGGAAAATCCAGGCCAGCCCAGGGACGGGGCTGGGGCCAAGCCTGAGCTTCTGGAGCCAGGCTCGGGCTTTTCCAGCTTTTCCAGGGCTTTGAGGAGGGAGTTTTGTGTCAGCTCCAAACTTCCAGCCTGATTTCCTTGGATTTCCCTGGAGATGGACACCTGGACTTGGTCAGACCTCCTCCAGCTCTGAGGGACACAGGGGGGCACTCCCAGAATCCCAAAGGGAACAGAATCCCAAATGAACAGAATCCCAAAAAAGCAGAATCCCAAAGGAACAGAATCCCAGTGGGATCAGAATCCCAAATGATCAAAATCCCAGTGGGATCGGAATCCCAAAGGGAGCAGAATCCCAAAAGAACAGAATCCCAAATGAACAGAATCCCAAATGAACAGAATCACAAATGAACAGAATCCCAGTGGCATCAGAATCCCAAATGACCAAAATCCCAGTGGGATCAGAATCCCAAAGGGAGCAGAATCCCAAAAAAACAGAATCCCAAAAGAACAGAATCCCAAAAGAACAGAATCCCCACGGGATCAGCATCTGCTGCTTCCCATTGCCCAGTCCCTGTTGCAGTGCCCAGCACGGGGTATTTTTAATTTTTTCCTCGGAAAAGGGGATCCCAGGAATTTTGGGGCGCTCTGAGCAGCCTCCGGGTCTCGGTGGCTCCCTGAGGATGCTGAGGATTCCAGAGGGGCTGAGGGAAGTCTGAGTCAGCCCAAGGGCACGAGCGGGGAGGGTTTGCCTGGATCCCGACACGTGAAGCTCCATCCCCGTGGGACCCAGGCCAGGGCGTTTTCCTGCCTGGGCTGCAGGGATCTGCTCTGGTTCACAGCTGGGAGCTCAATTCCAGTGGGTCCCACCCTGCTGGGACATCCCGACCCTGTGGAAAGGCAAAAGACCCCGAGGATCCCCGCCTGGTGCATGCCCAGCTCCCTGCCCCAACCAGAAATTCCCCTTTCTGTGTTTCTCCGTGCCAGGGCCTGGATCCAGCGCTCTCCCGGCTCTTTGTGCTCCTCGTGGTGGAGCTGAGGCTCCATCCTGGAAATCTGGGTGGCGACCGCACTTCCCGGGACGTGCAGGTTCCTGCTGCGTCCCGGGAGGGGGCAGGGAGGCAGAATTTACCTGCAGGAACCTCTCAGCCTCTGCCTGGATGGAGGATCCGGCTGGAGCCAAGGATTCTGCAAAGCTGGGCAAAGCTCCCGGCCCGGCAAAGCTTCCTTGAAACTCCTGGAGCAGGCGGTGCCTCCCTTGGCTGCTGCCGTGGCCAGAATGTCCGGAGGCTGTTCCAGGGCAGGACTGGAGCCTCCCGTGTTTTCTGATGAAATCCTCCCACCCCAAACCTGCCAAGAAATCAAAGGCATCGCGCCTGTCCCAGGGCTACACACTCAGCGCTGGAGCCCCGCGCTGCCGCCGCCGCTGCTGCTGCTGCGGGATTAAAGGCGGCTCTGCCTCCCCCCTGCCCGGTTCTGCCTCCCCCCGGCTCGGTTCTGCTTTTCCCGGCCCGGTTCTGCCTCTCCCCGGCTCGGTTCTGCCTGTCCTGGCCCGGTTCTACCTCCCCCCGGCCCGTTTCTGCTTTTCCCGGCCCGGTTCTGCTTTTCCCGGCCCGGTTCTGCCTCTCCCCGGCCCGTTTCTGCTTTTCCCGGCCCGGTTCTGCTTTTCCCGGCCCGGTTCTGCTTTTCCCGGCCCGGCTCTGCCTCCCCCCAACCCGGTTCTGCCTCCCCCCAGCCCGGTTCTGCTTCTCCCGGCCCGGTTCTGCTTTTCCCAGCCCGGTTCTGCCTCTCTCAGCCCGGTTCTGCCTCCCCTTGTCCCGGTTCTTCCTCCCCCAGCCCAATTCTGCCCTGCCCAATTCTGCCTCTCCCCATCCCGGTTTTGCCTCTCCCCATCCCGGTTCTGCCTTTCCCATCCCGGTTCTGCCTTTCCCATCCCGGTTCTACCTCCCCCCAGCCCGGTTCTGCCTGGCCCGACCCGGTTCTGTCTCCCCCGGGCCGGTTCTGCCTCGGCCCAGCACAGGAATGTTGGGATTTGGGGCTTTTCAAGGACCTTTTTGGTTTCTCGCTGGAAATTTCCGTCATTCCGTGCTCAGGCTCAAGGACACAAAGGACACACGGGAATTCCTGCCCAGCCCGAGGAATTCCAGCCCTGTCCTGGAAATTTCCAGGTCAGGTCCCTGGAGAAGGGGCCTGAGCACTCCCAGAACATTCCCAGAGCATTCCCTGAGCACTCCCAGAGCATTCCCAACCCGTTCCCAGCGGGACGGCTCCCATCCCGTGCTGGAGCAGGTGGAAATCCGAATCCAAGGGGTTGGGAAGGACCAGAGGAAACCCCTGGATGGGGATTTGGGGATTTCACACCTGGGGCTCGGGGCTGGCTGGGGAGGGCCCTACCAAGAGGCTCCTTGTGGCATTCCCGGCTGGAGAAAGGCGGCTCCGGGAGCCTGGGGAGCTCCTGTCCCTCTGCTGGGACAAATCCCGGTCCCTTTGGGGGATTTTGGGCTGCCCTGCCCCTTCCTGGGGAGTCCTTCCCGCATTTCCCAGCCCAGCCGGGATTCCCGACTGTCCCGGCTCCCTTGGACTCAGCCGAAATTTCCTCTCCCGTGCTGGGTTTGCTGATCCCGGGCATTGCTGGGAATTGTTGGGATCCCTCCCTTGGGATCCACGGGAGGATCCAGACGGGGCTCAGTGAGCGATTCCCACTTTGGGGTTCACCCATTCCCTCAGGATCTGCATTCCTCAAATATCCCAAAACACGCCGGGCTGGGAGAGACCCCCCAGAACCATCCTGGCCCCAAAACCCCACCCCGAGCGGGGAGAGACCCCCCAAAGAACCATCCTGACCCCAAAATCCCACCCCGAGCTGGGAGAGACTCCTCAGAACCATCCTGACCCCAAAATCCCACCCCGAGCTGGGAGAGACTCCTCAGAACCATCCTGGCCCCAAAATCCCACCCCGAGCTGGGAGAGACCCCCCAAAGAACCATCCTGACCCCACACAGGGCTCCCCAAAACCCCACCTAGAGCTGGAAGGCCTTAAAATTCATAAATCAATGGAACATTTGGAATTTTGCTGCAAAAGGAGCCAGAAGGGCACCGGGGGCGGTGACACAGCCCAGGAGGGTGACAGTGATTCCCAGCTCCTGTTCCCAGCAGGGCCTCCGACAATTCGGTAATTAACAAAGAAAGGTAAAAAAATAATTAAAGAGAGGAACCTGGCAGGGCCAGGCGGGGGGAGCGTCCCGGGAGAGCCGGGCTGGAATTCCGGCATCAAAGGCGGCCCCGAAACCTCACCTGGCCGGGGCCGCCCCCTCCGCCCGCCCAGGTGACCCAGGTGACCCCGGCGGTGTCCCGGGACAATCGGGGGTGGCAGCGGGGCCGGGGCCAGGTGGGGCCACGACAAAGGGACCTTGGGGGGGATGGGGACCGGGTTCAGGGGGTTAAGGAGCTGAATTCCAGGAAATTCCCAGGAAATCCGCGGGTTCTCCATCACAGCCGAGGACAAAGAGAGCAAAGCCGAGCTCAGAGCTCCGGGGGACACCTGAGAGTTTTGGGGGGAATTTCCCTTTGTCCCCCCTGCCTGGGGTGACCCCGGCACCCCGAGGTGTCCCCCAGGAGCAGCCGCGGGGTTCGGGGAGGGAATCCCGGGTTGGAGCGGGCGGATCCGGGACAGCGCCACCCCCGGTGCCACCCCCCGTGCCCGGGCGTGCCCGGTGCCCCCGCGGGGCGCTGGCGCTGTCGCAATGCGGGGACACGTGGCAGGACCGGCTCCGTGGGCCCGCGCTGATGTCACGGGGACACGGCGCTGTCACCTCACGCCAGGACTCGTCCTGCTGCTGACACAGCCCGCTGGGAGGGCGAAATTCCCGGGATTCGGGGGTGAAATTCCCGGGATTCGGGGGTGAAATTCCCGGGATTCGAGGGTGAAATTCCCGGGATTCGGGGGCGAAATTCCCGGGATTCGGGGGTGAAATTCCCGGGATTCAAGGGTGAAATTCCCGGGATTCGGGGGTGAAATTCCCGGGATTCGATGGTGAAACTCCCAGGATTCGAGGGTGAAATTCCCGGGATTCGATGGTGAAATTCCCAGGATTTGAGGGTGAAATTCCCGGGATTCGATGGTGAAATTCCCGAGATTCGGGGGCGAAATTCCCGGGATTCGGGGCTCTGGATTCACCCCCGGGAGCTCAGAGCTGTCCCCAGTCCCCACGGTCCCTCCCTGATCCCTCCCTTGGGATGCAGGAACAGAATTTATCCTCCCCGGAGCAGAATATCCTGAATTTCCCCCGGATTTTCCAGAGAAACCAAGGTTTGGAGGCTGTTCATAAAGTGGGAATAAAATTTATCCTCCCTGGGGTAGAATTCCTTGATTTTCTCCAATAATTTCAAGGGAAATCTGGGTTTGGAGGTCCTCAAAACCCAGGATCTGACCAGAGCTGTGCAGAGCAGGAAAGGATTTGGTTTTCCCCAATATTTTCCAGAGAAACCTGGGTTTGGAGGATTTCCATGAAGTGGGAATAAAATTTATCCTCCCTGGGGTAGAATTCCTTGATTTTCCCCAATATTTTCCTGGGAAATCCGGGTTTGGAGCTCCTCAATGTGCAGAGCAGGAAAGGATTTGGTTTTCCCCAATATTTTCCAGAGAAACCTGGGGTTGGAGGATTTCCATGAAGTGGGAATAAAATTCATCCTCTCTGGGTTGGAATTCCCTGATTTTCCCCAATATTTTCCAGGGAAATCTGGGTTTGGAGCTCCTCAAAGTGCAGAGCAGGAAAGGATTTGGTTTTCCCCAATATTTTCCAGAGAATCATGGGTTTGGAGGCCATTCATTAAGTGGGAATAAAATTTATCCTCCCTGGGGTAGAATTCCCTGATTTTCCCCAATATTTTCCAGGGAAATCTGGGTTTGGAGAACCTCAAAACCTGGGATGTGACCGGAGCTGTGCAAAACAGGAAAGGATTTGGTTTTCCCCAATATTTTCCAGAGAAACCTGGGGTTGGGGGATGTCCATGAAGTGGGAATAAAATTTATCCTCTCTGGGTTGGAATTCCCTGATTTTCCCCAATATTTTCCAGGGAAATCTGGATTTGGAGCTCCTCAATGTGCAGAGCAGGAAAGGATTTGGTTTTCCTGGGCCGCTGCCGTGACCCGGCGCCGTTCAGGAAGGATTTTGGATCTGGGATTAGAATTCCTTGTACGGCCGTTCCGGGCTATTATCTGCCAAGAATGACGGTGTCAGAAAATTCCAGAAAGAATTTATTCAACATCAGCACCGGGGAAAGGAGAGAGGCTGGGATGGGGCCTCGGCAATGCCGGGTTTGTTCTCCTGCAAGGAATTCTGGTTTAACCAAAACAAACCTGGAAAAGGCTTGGGATGGTTTTGGGGAGTTCCTGCTTTTCCCTCTTGATTCCCATCCTGATCCTGCTGTTCGTGTCTCGGGGGGGGTTTTGTTGACTGAGAATTTGCAGGGAATTTAATGGGAATTTAGTGGGAGCTTACAGGGGTTTTACAGGGAATTTAGAAGGAATTTACAGGGATTTTAGTGGGATTTTACTGGGAATTTAGTGTGAATTTACAGGGAATTTAGTGCGAATTTACAGGGAATTTACTGGGAGTTTACTGGGAATTTAGTGGGAATTTACAGGGAACTTAGTGGGAATTTACAGGGAATTTACTGGGAGCCTACTGGGAATTTAGTGTGAATTCAGTGGGAATTTACTGGGCATTTAGTGTGAATTTACAGGGAATTTACTGGGAGTTTACCGGGAATTCAGTGGAAATTTAGTATGAATTTAGTGGGAATTTACAGGGAATTTAGTGTGAATTGAGCAGGAATTTACAGGCAATTTAGATTGAATTTAGTGGGAATTTACTGGGAATTTGCTGGGAATTTAGTGTGAATTTACAGGCAATTTAGTGGGATTTTACAAGGAATTTACAGGGGATTTAGCGGGAATTTATTGTGAATTTACTGGGAATTTATTGTGAATTTACAGGGAATTTAGTGGGAATTTACAGGGAATTTACTGTGAATTTAGTGGGAATTTTGTGGGAATTTCCCGGGAATCTCGATCCCGTTCCAGGCCCTGCTGGGCCCTGACCCCTTTTCCCGGGAGTTGGGAATTCCTTAAAAATGCCAGATCTGCCCCAAAAGCTCCGGGAATTGGGAATTCCTTAAAAATGCCGGATCTGCCCCAAAAGCTCCGGGAATTCCTTAAAAATGCCGGATCTGACCCAAAAACTCCGGGAATTCCTTAAAAATGCCAGATCTGCCCCAAAAGCTCCGGGAATTGGGAATTCCTTAAAAATGTCGGATCTGCCCCAAAAACTCCAGGAATTGGGAATTCCTTAAAAATGTCGGATCTGCCCCAAAAACTCCAGGAATTGGGAATTCCTTAAAAATGCCGGAACTGCCCCAAAAACTCCGGGAATTCTTTAAAAATGCCAGATCTGCCCCAAAAGTTCCGGGAATTGGGAATTCCTTAAAAATGCCGGATTTGCCCCAAAAGCTCCGGGAATTGGGAATTCCCAGGGGACAGAGCAGCCCCGGGGCTGGGAGGACAAAGGGCCCCAAGGTTGGGTTGAATTCCTGGGGTTTTGTCTCTTTTTGGGGGTCCCAGCGGGGTTTGGTTTCCTCTCCTTGTGGGAATTGTGGCACAGGGTGGGAATCTCCCTTTTCCTCCTTCTTCCCCAAATAAATGTTAATTTTAGAAGTGAGTTGAGAAATAATTGGAATTTTTGGTGCTTTTAGAGGCTCTTTTTCACGCCCAAAATCTTCATTTGCCTGTTCAAAATGACCTTTCTCACAAAATGAAAAAATCAATTTTTTAGTTAAAATGCAGAAATACAACAGAATTAATATTTTTTTTAAATTGAAGCCAAATATTTTATTCCTGATTAAACCTCTTTGCTGCTCTCGCTCTCCCATTCCCATCCTTTAATAAGAAATCCAAAACAGAAAAAAAAAATTCAATTTGACAGATTAAATCTGCCTTTAGTTTGATTAAACCTGCAGTTAGGCGAGGTTTAAGCAGAAATTTCATCTCCCCCCCCAAAATAAATGATTTTTTTTTTATTTTTCGGATTTTTTTCCGGGAATTTTGGGAGCTCTGAACATTCCAGGTGTCGTCCCCAGCCGGATCCGTGGGGCCTGTGCTGCTCCCACTCTCCACACAGGGTCTCCCTCGCCCTGGACAAGGCAACCTTTAATTAACCCTAATTAAATCCCATTCCCGGCCCTGCTGCTCCCACAGCCCCTGGATGTTCTGCCCCCAGCCCTGGTGGGAAGGTGGTTGTGAATTCTCTGATGAAATTCAGAATTCCATCAGGATTTTCCTCCTCTTGGAAGCGGAGCTGTGAACCAGACCCTGCTCAGTTTTCCATGGAATTGATGGGAATTTCTCCTCCTTCCCCAAAATTCCACCTTGGCCTGGCAGCCAGAACCTGGAAAGGGAAGGATTTGAAGTGGGGAAAAACCCAGAAAGCAGGAAAATAACAATAAAATCCGAGATTGCAGGGACTCTTCACCTCTGCATGCTGGCACAGATGGGGATCCCAACTGAGGATGATCCTCAGAGCTCTCCCACCCATCCCAGGGATCCCAGCCTGGAATTATCCTGGAAAAATAACAATAAAATCCGAGATTCTCTGATGAAATTCAGGATTCCTTCAGGATTTTCCTCCTCATGGAAGCGGAGCTGTGAACCAGACCCTGCTCCCTTTTCCATGGAATTGATGGGAATTTCTCCTCCTTCCCCAAAATTCCACCTTGGCCTGGCAGCCAGAACCTGGAAGGGGAAGGATTTGAAGTGGGGAAAAACCCAGAAAGCAGGAAAATAACAATAAAATCTGAGATTGCAGGGACTCTTCACCCTCTGCATGCAGGGACAGATGGGGATCTCAACTGGGGATGATCCTCAGAGCTCTCCCATCCATCCCAGGGATCCCAGCCTGGAATTATCCTGGAAAAATAACAATAAAATCCGAGATTGCAGGGACTCTTCACCTCTGCATGCAGGCACAGATGGGGATCTCAACTGAGGATGCTCCTCAGAGCTCTCCCCTCCATCCCAGGGATCCCAGCCTGGAATTATCCCAGACCCCTCTCACTCCTTTGGTCTCTTTGCCTGGAGATGTCCTGGATGCCTTCAGAGGTCCCTTCCCACCCAAACCACCCCAGGATTTGATTTCTCTCCTGTTTGTTTTTCCTGCTCTCCAGGACAATTCCCTGCCAGCCTTGTCCCTGTCCGTCTGGCTGCCCCAGCAGAGCCTTCCCAGGGCTGTGACTGCCCCTGGGTGAAGGTGGCCTGGGAGGAACCTTTGGCTCTGGGTGACCCAGGAGGGACCTTTGCCATCCCCTGACCCAGGAGGAACCTTTCCCATCCCCTGGGTGATGGTGGCCCAGGAGGAACCTTTGGCTCTGGGTGACCCAGGTGGAACCCTGGCTCTGGGTTGCTCAGGAGGAACCTTTGCCATCCCCTGGCTCTCCAGGAGAGGCCTTTTCCATCCCCTGGCTCCAGGTGGAACCTTTGCCATCCCCTGGCCCAGGAGGAGCTTTTTCCAGGCCCGGGTCTGGAACCTTTGCCATTTCCTGGGCCTTTTCCATCCCCTGGCTCTGGGTGACCCAGAAGGAACCTTTGCCATCCCCTGGCTCTCCATGAGAAGCCTTTGCCATCCCCTGGCCCAGAAGGAACCTTTGCCATCCCCTGGCTTTCCAAGAGGAACCTTTGCCATCCCCTGGCTCTGGGTTGCTCAGGAGGAACATTTGCCATCCCCTGGCCCAAGAGAAGCTTTTTCCATCTCCTGACCCACGAGAAGCCTTTTCCATCCCCTGGCTCTCCAGGAGAAGCCTTTGCCATCCCCTGGTTCTTGGTGACCGAGGAGGAGCCTTTGCCATCCCCTGGCTCCAAGAGGAAACTTTGCCATCCCCTGAACCTTTGCCATCCCCTGAACCTTTGCCATCCCCTGAACCTTTGCCATCCCCTGGGCCTTTGCCATCCCCTGGCTCTCCAGATGAAACCTTTGCCATCCCCTGGCTCTCCAGGTGGAACCTTTGCCATCCCCTGGGCCTTTGCCATCCCCTGAACCTTTGCCATCCCCTGAACCTTTGCCATCCCCTGGCTCTCCAGATGAAACCTTTGCCATCCCCTGAACCTTTGCCATCCCCTGGCTCTCCAGATGAAACCTTTGCCATCCCCTGGCTCTCCAGATGAAACCTTTGCCATCCCCTGGGCCCTTGCCAGCCCATCTGGGCAGGCATCCAGGAGCTGACAGGGCTCAGGAAAACCTCAGGACTCACCAGGACTGGCCAGGCTGGAGCTGCAGCTCCTCTGTCCCCACAGCATCCCCATGCCCAGAGCTCCCCTGGCGTTCCCACAGCCCTTATCTGCCAGCCCAGAACGGCTTTTGGGGTTTTTTTTGGGGTGGACTCTGAAGGAGGAATCCCTGGGGACTCTGCGGGGTCCGGATGGGTGGCAGCTGCTCCGGGGTGGCTTTGTGGGGACCAGATTTTCAGGAGAGGGGAGCAGGTTTTTCCAGGAGGGAGCTGGCACCTCCCAGGGTGTTTTGTGTTTTTCCAGCGGCTCCATGGGATCTGCAGAGGGAGCTGAGGCTCCCCGTGCTCACAGGGGTGAAATTGGGCTGGAAAATCCCCGGGGTGAGTCCCCAGCACCCCCAGGCAGGGATTCGGGCGCTGCAGCTGCATTGGGATCCCCGTGCAGGGCGCTGTGATTAACGGCTGATTAATGAGATTAATTTGTACCTAATTAACCCCAACATTGATTGGATTTGGTCCTTGGGCAGAGGCTCTCCCGGGGCTGCACTCCTGTGGTTTCTGTGGGATGGATCAGGAGCAGATCCAGGTTCTGATGCTCCCGAGTCTGACCCCAGGGAGTCTCTGCCCCTCTTCCAAATCCTCTGGGATTCCGTGGGATGAACCCGACGGGATTTCCCAATTTCCCCATTCCCTGATTCCCAAATTTCCTCTGCTCCGCTCAGAGAGGCCAAATCCAGACCCCTGCCCTGTGCCAGGTGTGGGCAGCAGCAACCCCTGGGTTTTTCCAAGGATTCTGAACCCAGGGCCCTTTTCCAGTCCTGGCTCCCTTTCTCCTGGGAGGAGCAGCAGGAGCAGGAGCAGCAGGAGCAGGAGGAGGAGGAGGAGGAGGAGGAGGAGGAGGAGGGGGAGGATGTTGTGGATCCGGCCCTGCTCCCCGCACTCCTCACCCAGCGGCTCCCGTGACTCGGTGCCCAGGAATGCCGCGGATCCATCGGGAATTGCATCAGGAACTCGTTGGGCACAGGATGGGGCGGCGGCGGCGGCAGGGACACCTGGGCAGGGACACCTGGGCAGGGACACCGTGACAGTGACACCTGGGCAGGGACACCTGGGCAGGGACACCTGGGCAGGGACATTGTGACAGCGACACCTTTGCAGTGACAATGGTGGCACTGACACCTGGGCAATGACACCTGGGCAGTGGCAATGGTGGCACTGACACCTGGGCAATGACACCT
>JAWWMR010000119.1:688557-700716 GCA_035047985.1 Basileuterus tristriatus
GGATTTGGGATTTTTGGGATTTGGGATTTTTGGGATTTGGGATATGGAATTTGGGATTTGGGATTTTTGGGATTTGGGATTTTTGGGATTTGGGATATGGAATTTGGGATTTGGGATTTTTGGGATTTGGGATTTTTGGGATTTGGGATATGGAATTTGGGATTTGGGATTTTTGGGATTTGGAATTTTGGATTTTTGGGATTTTGAATTTGGGATTTGGAATTTGGGATTTGTGATTTGGGATCTGGGATCTGGGATCCATTCCCGCTCCTCCCAGCAGGGTTGGGATGAGCCCTGCGTGCTCTCCAGGGAGTTTGGGATTTTTCCAGCCCCGCTGAGCTCATCCCCACAGCCCTGGGCTCTCTCGGCCTCGCAGCTCCCAGCTTGTCCTGCTTTTCCTCCAAACGCTGCTCCTGCTCTGCCCCCGGGCTCTGTCCTGACCCCGAGCTCCAGCCCGGCTGATCCCATGGCAGGAATGTCCCAGGGACGTTTCCCAGCTGGACAGGGGGGATTGTGCTGCTCCCAAACACCCCAGCAGTGCCTGGTGACCCCAAACCTCCCTTTGCCCCCTGTCCCCGTCCCTCCTGCCCCTGTCCCTGTGTCTCTGGGGAGCCAGGGACAGCCAGGGGCTGGAACCTCACTCTGTGACCATTCCCACACACACTAAAACTGATTGGGACCCTGCTCCATTCCCACCTAAATCCATGGATGTCCCCAAACCTCCTCCTGCCCCTCTGGCACTGCCAAGTTGGGTCTGGGGACCCAAGGACAGACATTCCCTGCTGGAATCTCGGTATGTGCCAACAGAAATTAAAGCTGTTTGGGGTCCTGCTCCATCCCCACCTAAATCCCATTTCTCCAAATCTCCTCCTGTCCCTCTGGCACTGCCAGGGTGGGTTTGGGGAGCCAGGGACAGACATTCCCTGCTGGAATCTCACTCTGTGGCCATTCCTACATTCATTAAAGCTGATTGGGGACCTGCTCCATTCCCACCTAAATCCATGGATGTCCCCAAACCTCCTCCTGTGCTCCCTCCCTGGGCTGGGCCTCTCCTCACCCCAGCAGGACAATTCCCTTTGATCTCAGGGATGTTCCAGCCCCTTCCCTGCCCTGCAGGTCCCTCCCAGGGCTCCTCATCCATCAAGGGGCTCAAAATCTCCTTTGTGTCCTAAGGGAGATCCCTGGGAGTCACACTCAGGGAATTCTCCTCCATTTCTGCTGGAAAATGCTGATCCCAGGATTTCTGGTTCTCCCAGTGTTGGAGAAGGCAATTCCTGGAGTTCTCAGTGTTCATTCTGCCCTCAGCTGCACAATTTATCTCCAGGTGGGGAAAAGGTTCCTCAGGAATTGCCCAAAACCTGTGGAAAACCACCAGGGTTCAGGCAGCTCTGGAGCTGCCCGTGAGAACATCCCCATGCCAAAAAGAAAATAAAAAATAAAATAAGGAATGACTGAGAAACTGAAAAGAAAATATTTTTCAAACCCGTCTGACTTTTGGGAAGGAACCATTCCAGAAAGGAAAATTTATGGAACAGAAGGAACCAGCCCTGAGTTTGGGCCAGGCTTTGCTGGAATAAAGCAAATAAAACCCTGTGCCAGCCCCGGGTCTGTGCTTGGCACAGGACGGGGATTTGCCTTTGCTGTTTATCCAGCTTTGGATTTTTGGGAAACGCCAACATCTTTTTTTAAATTATTTTTTTTGGAGTTGTTGTTGTTGTTTTCTTTCCGAAAGAGTCAGAAATTTCCAAATGCTGAAACTCTTCCCAAAAGGAACCAGCTGGGATTGCTCAACTGCCCGTCCTGCCCCCGCCGTCCCTCCCGATGAGTTACGGAGGGTGTGACAGCCCGGGCCGGGTGTGACAGCCCGGGATCGCTGATCCAGCGGCTCCAGGGCCACTGCAGCTCCCCGGGAGCTCCGGGACCGGCTCAGCCGGGAATCTGCCCCGGGAATATCCAATTCCCAGCCGGGAATATACAATTCCCAGCCGGGAATCTGCTCCGGGAATATCCAATTCCCAGCCGGGAATCTGCCCCGGGAATATCCAATTCCCAGCCGGGAATATCCAATTCCCAGCCGGGAATCTGCCCCGGGAATATCCAATTCCCAGCCGGGAAACTGCCCCGGGAATATCCAATTCCCAGCCTGGAATACGCTCCGGGAATATCCAATTCCCAGCCGGGAATATCCAATTCCCTGGTCCAGAAACATCCCATTCTCTGCTCCAGGAGCATCCCATTCCCTGCTCTGGGAATATCCTATTCCCTGCTCCAGAAATATCCCATTCCCAGCCGGGAATCTGCCCCGGGAATATCCAATTCCCAGCCGGGAATCTGCCCCGGGAATATCCAATTCCCAGCCGGGAACACGCTCCGGGAATATCCAATTCCCAGCCGGGAACACGCTCTGGGAATATCCAATTCTCTGCTCCAGAAACATCCCGTTCCCTGCTCCAGAAATATCCCATTCTCTGCTCTAGGAACATCCCATTCCCTGCTCAAGAAACATCCCATTCCCAGCGCGAATCTGCTCTGGAAATATCCCATTCCCCCCTCTGGGAACATCCCATTCTCTGCTCCAGGATCATCCCATTGCCTGCTCCGGGAATATCCCATTTTCTGCTCTGGGAACATCCCATTCCCAACCAGGAATCTGCTCCAGGAATATCCCGTTCCCTGCTCCAGGAACATCCCATTCCCTGCTGGGAATCTGCTCCGGAAATATCCCATTCCCTGCTCCGGAAATATCCCATTCCCTGCCCCCAGAGCCCATCCCAGCAATTCCAGGATTTATCCCGGTGTCAGTAAACCCCATCCAAACCCTTCCCATCCCAGCAATTCCAGGATTTATCCCGGTGTCAGTACAGCCCCATCCAAATCCTTTCCCATCCGAGCAATTCCAGGATTTATCCCGGTGTCAGTACAGCCCCATCTAAACCCTTCCCATCCCAGCAATTCCAGGATTTATCCCGGTGTCAGTTAAACCCCATCCAAACCCTTCCCATCCCAGCAATTCCAGGATTTATCCCGGTGTCAGTGCAGCCCCATCCAAACCCTTCCCATCCCAGCAGTTCCAGGATTTATCCCGGTGTCAGTAAAACCCCATCCAATCCCTTCCCATCCCAGCAATTCCAGGATTTATCCCGGTGTCAGTCCAGCCCCATCCCGCTCCTGCTGCCTCCCAGGGGGCTCCCAGGAGGGGACAGGGGAAGGTCGGGGTGTCCCAGCCTGGGGGATCCCTGCTCCCAGCCCAGCCTCCTTCCCTGGGGATTCTCTCGCAGAGCTGTGGTGATTATGGAAAATGCAGCAATTAGGGAAGAGCCTGGGAAAGAGGGAAATGGGATGGGGCAGGATGAGCTGTTCCAAACCCTGCAGTCTGATGGATTTCACTTTCTTCTCTGGAAAAGTGAACAGGGCTATTGGGAAGGAGGAGGAGGAGGAAGAGCAGGGTTCCCAGGGAAATTGATCCACGGATTGGGACCAATGGAAGCATCCAGAGCAGTCCCAGTTCCCAGGGGTGGGATAAAACACTTGGGGATCCATAAAACACTTTCCAGGTCCATAAAACACTTGAGAATTCCTAAAACACTTTCCAGACCCCTAAAACACTTCCCAGATCCATAAAACACTTTCCAGATCCATAGAACACTTGGGAATTCCTAAAACATTTTCCAGATCCATTAAACACTTTCCAGACCCCTAAAACACTTTTCAGATCCATAAAACACTTGAGGATCCATAAAACCCTTTCCAGATCCATGGAAAGCCACCAAGAGCCCTCAGATCCGGATCCAGCAGCCAGGCACTGCTGCCTGTTCCTTTTCCTGTTCCCCTGCCTGCGGAACAGCTGGAATTCCAAAGGAAAAGCAATTTTTGGGATCAGTTTAGGACAGTTTTGTATTTTTGTGATGGGATCGCTGCAGTGGAATTGTCCCGGGCCAGGCTGGACAGGGCTCGGAGCAGCCTGGGCTGGTGGAATTGTCCCTGCCCGTGGCAGAGCTTTAGGATCCCCTCATCCCAGGTTATCCCTGTTTTCTGGAGCAGAGGGAATCCCTTCCCTCCGTGTTTTTCCCGCCCTGCTCCTCTCCATCAGAGCCGTGCCGTGCCAGGACACCCCGCGATTCCCGCGGCACCCCGGGGCTGCCAGCCCGGCCCGGTCCCTCTGATGCCGCGCGTATCCCGGGATGCTGCTCCCATCCCGGGGACCGGGAAAGGCCCCGCCGGGGCTGCGGGGCAGCGCAAACAGGAAACCGGGGCCGGAGCCCCGCAGCCGCCCCGCCCTGGCCCGCGGCGCTCGGGCAGAGCCGGAGCCGCCTCTCCCGGAGCTGCTCCCGCTGCCGTGACGCGTTGTTGTTGTGGATGAGGAATTCCAGGAGCGTGGATGTCCCCCGGCCTCGGGGGCGGCGTCACCGCCTGAGGTTTGTGGGGTTAAATCCACGCAGGTGCCGACCTTGGAGGCCCCGGCGGATTTGGGGCAGGGTTTGTGCTGAGCGGGGCGCCAAAGGATGGGGATGGACAGAGGGGGTGAGGGAAGGAGCAGAGATTCCAAAGGGTGGAGAGGAACAATCCCAAACCACGGGAGAGGAACAATCCCAAAAAGTGGGAGAGGAACAATCCCAAAAAATGGGACAGGAGCAATCCCAAACAAAGGGAGAGGAGCAATCCCAAAACATGAGGAGAGGAGAAATCAAAAAAAAATGGCAGAGGAGCAATCCCAAAGCATGGGAAAGGAACAGTCTCAAACTATGGGACAGGAGCAATCCCAAAAAACGGGACAGGAACAATCCCAAACTATGGAACAGGAACAATCCCAACCCAAGGGAGACCATCAATCCCAAACTATGGAACAGGAACAATCCCAACCCAAGGGAGAGGATCAATCCCAAACCATGGAACAGGAACAATCCCAAACCAAGGGACAGGAGCAATCCCAAACCATGTGAGAGGAATGATCCCAAGCCAAGGGAGAGGAGCAATCCCAAGCCATGAGGAGAGGAGCAGCAATCCCAAAGGCTGAGTCACCTCGCGGTGCTCCCAGCCCGTAGAGGGAGCTGCTGGAGCTTGGAATCACCGGGCCGTGATAAATCAATAGACCCGGCCCTGCTGTTACATAACAGTGGGATGCTGGAATTCCTGCTTGGAAGGAGCTTCGGGAGCCTCCCGGGAGCCCTTTGGTCCCTCCCGGTGCCGCGGTTCGGCGGGCCGGGGTGACCAGAGGGGGGCACAGGTGACACTCGGTGTCCCCAGGGACCATCCCGGGGCTCCCGGCTCTCTCAGCTTCCTCCCCGGCCCTTGGGAAGAATCCCTTGGGATCCTCCTCCCAAATCCCTTGAGCATCCTGCTTCCAAATCCCTTGGGATCCTCCTCCCAAATCCCTTGAGGATCCTGCTTCCAAATCCCTTGGGATCCTCCTCCCAAATCCCTTGGGATCCTCCTCCCAAATCCCTAGGCATCCTGCTCCCCAGTCCCTGGGGAACTCTGCAACCCAAATCCCTTGGGATCCTGCTCCCAAATTCCTGGGGTTTCTGCAAGCCAAATCCCTTGGGATCCTGCTCCCAAATCCCTTGGGGTCCTGCTCCCAAATCCCTTGGGGTCCTGCTCCCAAATCCCTGGGTATCCTGCTCCCCAATCCCTAGGGAACTCTGCAACACAAATCCCTGGGGATCCTGCTCCTAAATCCTTGGGGATCTTTGCCCCCCAATCCTTGGGGATCTCTGCAACCCGAATCTCTGCAACCCAAATCCCTTGGGATCCTATTCCCCAAATCCCTTGGGATCCTGCTCCCAAATCCCTGGGGACCCTGCTCCCCAATCCCTGGGGACCCTGCTCCCAAATCCCTTGGGATCCTGCTCCCAAATCCCTGGGGACCCTGCTCCAGCCCCTCTGCTGTTCCAGGGCCGCCATCCAAAGCCCCACAGGAGCTTCCCGCAGTTCCTCAGGAGCGGGCAGAGCTTTGGGATGTGAAGCCGGGGAAGTTTCCAGCGCTCCCATCCCCGCTCCCATCCCGGCTCCAGCGCCTTTCTCACGGTGCTCGGTGCATTTCCTGCGTCCTGCAGGAAAACCGGGAGCGCCTCCGGAGCTCGGGGCTTTGTGGAACCACAGAGGCTCCGGGTTGGAGCTGGGCACGGGCTCGTAGGACTGGGAAGGGGCTGGAAATTTGTTTTCCCGAATTTGTGCCTCCAGCGATCCCCTCTCCTACACGAAGAGCTGATCCCAGCCTCTGGAGAAATCCCGGGGTGCTGAAGTTTTTCCAGCACAAGCTGAAGTTTGTCTGTGTTTTCCGGGGATTTCTCCTGTTGGGACAAACATTTGAAACCAAATTAAACCCAACCACAGCAAAAGGAGCCAACAGGAAACCCTTCGGCTCCAACCACCCCAAATCCTCGGAGGATGCAGGGACGGGAGCCTGGGAAAGCAGCTTGGGGCTGGGAAAAAGGGACGGCAGGGACTCGCTGCCACCACGAGGGGTGACCTGAGACCCTGCAGGCTTCCAGCCACATCCCTTCATCCCATCCGGATTTATCCCATCCCTCTGATTTATCCCATCCTGATTTATCCCATCCCTCTGATTTATCCCATCCCTCTGATTTATCCCATCCTGATTTATCCCATCCCTCTGATTTATCCCATCCTGATTTATCCCATCCTGATTTATCCCATCCCTCTGATTTATCCCATCCTGATTTATCCCATCCCATGGATTTATCCCATTGATTTATCCCATCCTATAGATTCATCCCATCCCATGGATTCATCCCATCCCATGGATTTATCCCATCCTGATTTAACCCGTCCTGTAGATTTAACCCATCCCATGGATTTATCCCATCCCACAGATTCATCCCATCCTGATTTATCCCATCCCATGGATTCATCCCACCCTGTGGATTTATCCCACCCCACGGATTTATCCCATCCCACAGATTCATCCCATTCCCTGGATTTCATTTGGGACACCTGAATTCCTCCTGTCAGCCCCATCCCTGTCCTTCCCCTCAGCCCTGGCAGTGTCAGGATCTGATCCCCCCTCCTGCATCCCCCAAATCCCTGGGGATGGAATCCCGCTGCTCCCTCGGGTCCCCTCTCCAGGAGCCTCTTCCCAGCCCTGGGATGAGCAGAGGGAACAGGGCCCAGCCCACCCAGCCCTGCCTGGAGCACGTCCCAAATCCCAGGGGAACTTTCCCTGGACAACCCTTCAATCCTTTCCCGATCCTTTCTTCTCACCGGCTTTTTCTTTGCCTTTTTTTTTTTTCCTACATTTTTAATTAAATGAAATTAAATTTCTGCAGCATCCATGGTTTCATTATCCCGGCTCTCCTCCGGAGGCATCGCTCGCAGTCCCTCGGGACGAGTTGGACAACGCCGGGAATGCTCAGGTTGAGGCTTTTCCCACTTTTCCTCCCTCCCTTCCCTCTCCGGGCTCTGCTCCGGCCCCAGAGCGGCTCCGGGCTCCCAGCGCTGCCCGAGCCGCACTTCAAAGGCTCCGGGAGCGTCCCCGGCAGCTCCCGGCATTAATCACCCGGGCCGGCTCGGCCCTGCCAGCCCGGGGGCTCTCCCGGGTCTGTCCCGGCACAGGGAATGCGGGGCTGCTCCCCAGGGATGGGACATTTCCATTCCGGGGGGTTTGGGGTCCCCAGACGCGGCTGGAGGTGACAAACAGGGACACAGGAAGGTGGGGTTGGATGTGGAGCCGGGCTGGGAGAGCTGGGAATGTTCTCCTGGAGAAGGGAAGGAGCCAGGGAGAGCTCAGAGCTCCTAAAGGGGCTCCGGGAGAGCTGGAGAGGGGCTGGGGACAGGGGATGGAGGGACAGGAGCCAGGGAATGGATTGGGATGGAGGGACAGGATCCAAGAATGGATTTGGGATGGAGAGACAGGATCCAAGAATGGATTTGGGATGGAGAGACAGGATCCAAGAATGGATTTGGGATGGAGGGACAGGAGCCAAGGAATGGATTGGGATGGAGGGACAGGATCTGGGAATGGATTGGGGTGGAGGGACAGGATGCAGGGAATGGATTTGGGATGGAGGGACAGAAGCCAGGGAATGGATTGGAATGGATTTGGGATGGATTTGGGACAGGAGCCAGGGAATGGCTCTCACTGCCAGAGGGCAGTGATGGATTGAGATTGGGAATTGGGAATTGTTCCCTGGGAGGGTGGGGAAGGGCTGGGATGGAATTCCCAGAGCTGTCCCTGGAGCTCTGGGAATGTCCCAGGCCAGGCTGGACGGGGCTGGAGCAGCCTGGGACGGTCGGAGGTGCCCCAGGATGCAGCTGGGTGGGATTTCAGGTCCTTCCAACCCAAACCACTCCCGGATTCCCAGTTCCACGATTCCAGGAGGGCTCCTGGCAGCTCCAGGCCTGGCCAGCAGAGATCCTGCAGGATTCAGGGAGGATCCTGGCAGGTGAGGAGGCCGTGTGGGCTGGTCCTGATCTCGAGCCGATTTCCAGCTCCAGATTCCAATCTCCTGCACTTCCTCTCTCCCCACTGCGGGAGATAAAGATCCTGGGCAGAGCTCCGGGAATTGCATCCGCTCCCACAGCCCGGCCCGGGAGGGGAGCGGGGCCGCTCCTGGGGTGGGAGGGGACGGGCAAGGGGCCGGCGCCGCCTTCCTGTGGGTGTTCTCCTGGGAGAAACTGGGATGGGGCCGGCACCTGCCGGAGCAGGTGACTCGGGCGAGAGGAATGCGGGGCCGGGATGTGGGCTGGGAGCGGGCAGGAGGCGCAGGGGAGCTGGGAAAGCTCCAAAAGGGGACGGGAAGGGTCAATCCCTGCATGTCCAGAGGAGTGGGAGCACCTGGAAGTGATGCAGGACTCGTCCCCACAGGCTCTGCAGCTGCCAATGGCTCAGCAGGAAGAGCTGCAAAAATTTGCAGAGGCCTTGGGATGGTGGGAAGAGTGGGAATTGAGGAAAGGAAGTGGGAAAAGGATAAAAGGAGAAATCCTCACGGCTGGCTGGGAATGGCAGCACGAAGGAGGAAGGGCCAGGCAGGAGCTGCTCCTAAAATCCCCAAACCACTTCCTACAGGGTCAGGGACTGCAGGAATCCCAGGTCAGCCTGGAATGGTTCCCTTCCCCCTGAGACTGCCCTGTGTGATGCTGGGTTTGCTCTCCTGGACCGAGCAGGGATCCCTGTCTGTCCGTCTGTCTGTCCAGAACAAAACCTGGCTCGTGGCAAAGCACGATTCCCTCTGGGACTGGGAAAACCCCAAATCCGAGCAGATCCTGCAGGAATTCAGTTTGGGATGGCTCCAGGAACAGGGACAGGGATGGGATGGGATGGGATGGGATGGGATGGGATGGGATGGGATGGGATGGGGTGGGGTGGGATGGGATGGGATAGGGACAGGGATGGGGCTGGCTGGGGATGACCTCTTCCCACAGCAGGGGTGGAGCAGGAATTTTCCTTTTGGGGCATCAGGAACGGCCTGGTTTGGTTTGGGAGGGAGGAGATGGGGATGGGATGGGACGGGATGGGATGGGATGGGATGGGATGGGATGGGATCCATGGGATGGGGATGAGGATGAGGATGGGGATGTGGGGCAGGCTGCAGAGGGGGCTGCTCTCCCTGCAGCATTCCCGGCCCTGCCCCTCCGCCCCGGCCGGTGGAACCGGGACAGAACCGGCTCGGGGCCAGTCCCAGCCCCACGTGAGCGGAGCTCACACGTCCCTGTCCCATCTCCTTTGATCTCCGGGCCTGGCAGGGAAGATGTCCTGGCAGGAATCCGGCCCGTCAGGTCCCATCGGAGCCGGTGGCACTCGGTGACCAAGCCCTGGCAGCTGAGGTGGCCCCGTGCGAGCCAAGCTCCTCCTTCTGCCCCCGGGGCTGCGGGCAGGATCCTGCCCCGGCTCGGGAATGCGGGGGCCCGGCCTGGAGGGGCCGTCCCGGTGTCCCCGAGCCCCGGGGGCGCTGCGGGCCCTGCCCCGGTCCTGGCAGGGCACAGGAGCTGCTGCTCCTCCGAGGCCTTGCAGCGATGAAAATAAACACGTAAACACGATGGAGAGTTGTTTCCAGCGATGGAACAAGAGAGGATCCTTCCTCCTCACCCTCCTCCTCCTCCTCCTGCTGCTGCCCGCGATGGCCTCGGGTGGCCCCGGAGCCGCTGGCAGCGCCGGGAGCGGCCGCTCCCGATTACTCACGGGGAGGGGGAAAAGCAGAGCCAGTGGAAAAGATGGAAAGGGAATGGAAAAGATGGAAAGAGGGCACTGGGTCCTGTGGAGGCCGCAGCTGGAGCTGAGCTCAGCCAGAGGGACAGGGATGGGGACAGGGACAGGGACAGGGACAAGGACAGGGACAGGGACAGGGACAGGGACAGGGACAGGGACAGGGACAGGGACAGGGACATCCTGCCCTGGGTGACAGGGACACACTGGAGTGGCTCTGGCCCCATCGGGGAATGCTCTGGAGCCATTGTGGGGTCACCCCTGTCAGAAACCCCAACCCAACCCTCCCAAACCCCCCCGAGTCACCCTGGATGGATGGACCCAAACCCCCAGGGTGGGAACAAAGCGGGGTGAAAACGGGAGCCCCGGAGAGCCCGGGAACAAAGCGGGGTGAAAACGGGAGCCCCGGAGAGCCCGGGAACAAAGCGGGATGAAACGGGAGCCCCGGAGAGCCCGGGAACAAAGAGGGATGAAACGGGAGCCCTGGAGAGCCCGGCTCGTCCAGGTGCGATCCCAAAGCTCAGGAGACAAAAGCTCGGCCCGGGACGTTCAAAGGGAGCCGAGGGGAGCCGAGACCCGGCCCCGCTCCCCGGCTTTGTGGCCGCCGGGGTTCGGTTACGGGCAAAGCTCCTCCTCGGGTGGATTAAGGAATTCCAGCCCCATTCAGTGCCAGCTGAAGCACAAATAATTCGGGAGCTGCAAAGCGCGGGAGGGGCGGGGGGCGTTCAATGGAACCGGCACCTGCTGGAATTCGGGGGGCGGTGAGGATCGGTGGGATTCGCCCTCAAACCTGGGATCCTTGGCCTCAACCCGGGATTTTTGGCCTGGGTGAGGGTGGCAGGGTGGCAGGGGGGAGCTCATGTGTCACCTGTGCTCACAGGGACAGGAAAAACCATCACAGGGACAGCAAAAACCATCACAGGGACAGCAAAAACCATCACAGGGACAGGAAAAACCATCACAGGGACAGGAAAAGCCATCAGGCGCTGCGGGTGGGTGCTGGGGACGGGCCACCCCCTCCCAGGGACGGGACCGGCCGGTCCTGCCCGCCTTTGGGAGCGGTGTCCCGGTGCCACAGCGCCCCTGATGATGTCGCATCCCTCGGGGCAAGTCCCCTGAGCCCTCCCGGCCGTGCCCGGGGGCACTTGGGCACCCAGGAGCCGTCGGGGTGGCAGCGCCTGCGCCCGCCCCGGTCCCCGGGAGACTCCTGGGCGCCTCTTAATGGCACCTTAATTACACCTGCACCGTCCCCGTCCGGCCCTCCCTGCGCTTCCCTCCTCCCTGCCGAGCTGCCCCGGGATGGAAATGCCCGGCGCGTGCTGCCGGGGTTGTCACCGCCGCTAATGAGCCCCTGCGAGCCGGGGCGGAGCGCGGCGGCGTTGGGGACACGGCAGGTGACACTGCCCCGACCGGCCCGGGCTGGCCCCGGGGCCCGGCTCTGCTCGGTGGCTGCGGCCTTTGGGGACACGGTTGTCAGGGAGAGGGGGCGACCTCGGTGTGGGGGTATCCCTGCGCTGGCTGCGAGCTCCCGATGTCACTCTGTGAGCCTCGGCAGTGTCACCGTGGCAGCCCCGCCAGGGTCACCGTGCCAGCCATGCCTGTGCCACCGTGCCAGCTCTGGCAGTGTCACTGTGTCAGCCCCGCCAGGGTCACCGTGCCAGCCATGCCTGTGCCACCGTGCCAGCCCTGGCAGTGCCACCGTGCCGGCTCTGGCAGTGCCAGCGTGCCAACCCCACCAGGGTCACCGTGCCAGCCCTGGCAGTGCCACCACCCGACCCGGGGGCTTCCCCGGGCTGTCCCGTGAGGGATCTGCGGGGACAGAGTGCTCCTTCCTGTCCCTGTCCCCATCCCTGTCCCCGTCCCTGTCCCCGTCCCTGTCCCCGTCCCCATCCCTGTCCCATCCCCATCCCCGTCCCTGTCCCTGTCCCTGTCCTTGTCCCTGTCCCATCCCCATCCCTGTCCCCATCCCTGTCCCTGTCCCTGTCCCCGTCCCTGTC
>JAWWMR010000119.1:710518-720834 GCA_035047985.1 Basileuterus tristriatus
ATCATGGACATGGACATGGACACACCATGGACATACCATGGACATGGACACACCATGGACACACCATGGACACACCACGGACATGGACATGGACACACCATGGACACACCATGGACATACCATGGACATACCATGGACATGGACACACCATGGACACACCATGGACATGGACATGGACACACCATGGACATGGACATGGACGCACCATGGACACATCATGGACATGGACATGGACACACCATGGACATACCATGGACATGGACACACCATGGACACACCATGGACACACCATGGACATGGACGTGGCCGCAGCACGGACATCCATGGAGAGGGACATTCCCTGGACAGGGACAGCCCGTGCTCTGGGGACAGCACCCACGTGCCAGCGGGTGTCACAGAGCCCCCTCTGGGGACACGGGCGTCACGAGGAGCCCGTCACGCCACTCGCCGGGCGTCGGGAGCGTCCCCGCGCTGGGCGAGGCGGCGCTGGACGCCCTGGGCGAGGGGCGGGGGTGGCGCTGCTTGTCACCCAAACAGGATGTCCCTCTGGGAGCGGGTGACGCGCTCCGTCAGCCCTTTGCCGAGTGTCCCCGATTGCTTCATCGCCCAAGGGAGGAGGAGGAGGAAGGCCAAGGGCGGCACAAGGGCGCCGGCGCCGGCCCCGAGGCAGGGAGGGCACCGCGATGGGGCGCGGGGGAGTCACGATGGGACAGCGGGGACAGCTCGCGCCGAGAGCCAAGGGGACCATTTGTCCCCGCGCCAGGCGGGACCCCAAGAGCCCCGAGAGGGTTTGGTTCGAACGCGGGCGGCTCGCGGGAGGAGGAGAAGCCCTTCCCGCACGTCCCGGCTCTTCCAGTCCAGCCTGCAGGGCCACCCCAGCGCTGGGGACACGGGCGTGGAACCGGTCCCCAAATCCCTTCTCCCTGCACGAACCGAGCGGGACGGGCCAGGGGAAACCTTGGGAAGTCTGGGCAGTCAGGGAGCCTCGGGTCCCTGTTCTGGCAGGATTTGGGGTCAGGAGCTGCTGTGGGGATGGGATGTCCCGAGAGCCCCATCCCGAGCAGGACTCGGTGCCCCACATTCCTGGGACAGCGGGTGTGCCCTGACCCGGGACTGGCCCGGGTGTTTGGGCAGGACTCAGCCCCAAACCCCAAACCCAGCAGTGAGGTCTGGCATGGGGCCGGCTCCAGAGGGAGTGAGATAAACCCCAAAACTGCCGAGTGGGGCACGGCTGGGGCTCCCTCTCCCTGCTGCTTTCCTTCCAACGGGGAAATCCCACCCGGGGACCCCACAACCCCCAGCAAGGGGGGAGCTCCAACCCTGGGACCCCTCCGGGAACGGAGCCCGTCCCAAATCCAGGAATTACGGGGGGGAATTTGGGGTGTCGGGAAGGGGATTTTGGGTGTCGGGAAGGGGATTTGGGGTGTCGGGGGTGGGGGTTCAGCCTCACCTGGGTCTGGGTGAGCCCCAGCTGCGCCGCCAGCTCGGCGCGCTCGGGCAGGGCCAGGTACTGCGCCTTTTGGAAGCGGCGCTGCAGGGCGGCCAGCTGGTAGCTGGAGTAGATGGTGCGGGGCTTGCGGATCTTCTTGGGCTTCCCGTTGACCATCCGCACCTCGGGCTCCGGCTCCTCCTTCACGGACACTGCGGGAGGGCGCGGGGTGAGGCGTGAAGGGTTCCCGGGGCAGCCATCCCGTCCCCAGCTCAGTGTCCCCCCCGTCCCCAGCCCGGTGTCCCCCCTGTCCCCAGCCCGGTGTCGCCCCGCTCGGGGTGCTGGCATCGTCCTGTCCCCTGTCACAACCTCTGGGACACCCCCTGGGACGTGTCCCGGACTCTGCATCCAGCACGGGTCGGTCCCAGTGTGTCCCCACGGGAACGGCTGAGCCCCGAGAGCCGCCAGCAGCTCCCTGTCCCCATCGAGGGGACACCCGGAGGGGCACAACCCCACAGACCGGAGACATCTCGAGGGGTAAAACCCCACAAAGATCGGAGACACCCAGAGGGGTAAAACGCCCCAAAGTCGGGGGGGTAAAACACCGTAAAACCCAGGGGGTAAAACCCCACAAAGCCCGGGGTTAAAATCCCACAAATCTCGGGGGGTAAACCCCACAAAGATCGGGAGGCGGGGGGGGGGTAAAACCCCACAAAGTCCAGGGGTAAAACCCCACAAAACCCAGGGCGTAAAACCCCACAAAACCCAGGGTTTAAACCCCACAAAGCCCAGGGTATAAACCCCACTCAGGGGATAAAACCCCACAAAGCCCAGGGGTGTAAAACCCCACTCGGGGGATAAAACCCCACGAAGCCCAGGGTATAAAACCCCACTCGGGGGATAAAACCCCACGAAGCCCGGGGTGTAAAACCCCACAAATCCCAGTGTTAAAACCCCACCGAGGCCCCTCCGGAGCCCCGCGGGAGCAGCGGGGCGGGCACGGCGCGGGTCCCCCCTGTCCCCCTGTCTGTCCGTACCTGCCTCCTGCGCCGGGAGCTGCTGCTCCCTGAAGTGCCCGTACTGGCGGTACGAGGGGCTGTAGGAATACTCGGATTTGGGCGAGTAGGTGCCGGCGGCTCCGATGCCGTTGAGGTTGAACTGGGGGTAGGGGTAGTGACCCACGGGCTGCGCGTACGACTGGCCCGGGTAAAAGTCGTGCTGGCCCGTGTAGTAGCCCAGGTCGGTGACCGAGGACTCCGGCAGGGTGGGAGAGTCCTTGGAGGCTGCATGGCAGCTCAGCGAGCCCGAGAGGTCCGTCAGGATGCTGGAGAGCTTCTTATCGAAAGAGCCGCTCATGGCGGGCAGCGGGGAGGGGGCGGCTGCCGGCCCGCGCCGGGGACCCCCCAACCTGGCGGCCTGGAGCGCCCCGAGCCGAGCGGGATCCGCGCTGCGGCTGCTGCTGCTGCTGCTGCTTCGCGAGGAACCACCGAGAGACTGTGCCCAAACCTCCGGCCCCGGCCGCCTGCTTAAAGCCTTTAATTAGGGAGCAGGGCAGGGTGGGTGCGCATTCCGATTGGCTCCAGAAATATTGCCTGGGAGGCAAAATAGGCTCCTGCCTCCTCCTGTGTGGGTTCTTTTTTTTTTTTTTCTCTCTCTCCCTTCTTTTTTTTTTTTTTCTTTCTGTCTCTCAAGAAACAACAAAGAGTGGGTGAAGGAGGGTGAGGGAATAAATAAAGTGTGCAGGGTGCTGTCTGCAGGACGGGGGGTCGTGGGGGCATAGGGGACACTGTGGGGGGCAGGACGGGGCTGTTTACAAGGGGACTTTGGGACTTTTGGAGGATATTTGGGGGTGTTTGTTGTGGGGCAGGGAAGGGGGGTTGGGGTTTGGGACTGGGATGGATCCGTGCTTGGGGCTGGGGGCTTTAGGGGTTTGTTTATGGCCTCTTCACTTCTCCCCTGCTCCCACATTCTCCCAGCAGCGTCCCCCAGGCAGAGCCCTCCCGGAGGATCCTCCCGTACCCCCAACCCTACCACGCTCCCCCCGAGTCGGGGGCACCTCGGGGCAGTGACAAGCGCTGATTTTGGGGGGACACCCCCGGGGCTCTGTGGCCCCGTCCCACCCCCACTCAGAGCCGTGACCCCTCTGCTGCCCCAAGGGCTCCCAGCAGCGTGACCCAGCCGGGGGTCCCGGCCCAGCCCTTATCCTCCACCGGCCACCCTCGGGGCTGTCCGGGGGGCACCGGGAGAGAGGGGGCTTTTAAAGGGGGGCTCTTGTTTTTGGGGAGGGGTCTCTGCTTCTGCGGGCAGGAACTTCCCCTGAGAGGAACCGGGGGACTGGGGGAGGGCTGGGTCCATAACCCGGGCGGGGCTGTCCCCTCTGTCCCTTGCTTGTGTCCCCTCCTGTCCCCTGTGTGTGGTGTCCCCCCGCCCTCCCCGCGTTGTCCCCTCGGTGCCCCCCGGGTCCCCCGGCCCGTCCCGCCGCGCGGGGCAACGGCTCCGCCTGGCGGCCACGGCGGGAACTGCGCCGCGCCCCGGGGACCGCGGGTTCGAGTCCCGGCACCGCCGGAACCACCGGGCCGCGGGTTCGAGTCCCGGCACCTCTGGCCCGGGAGTTCGAGTCCCGGCGCCGGCGGAACCGCGGGGAAAAGGGAGAAAAAATGGGGAATGGGAAAGGAGCAGGAATGGGAAAGGAGAGGGAATGGGAAGAAGGAAATGGGAACGGGAATGAGAAGGGTAACAGGAATGGGAACGGGACGAGGAATAAGAATAATAATAGGATAGGGATACGAATAGGAATAAATAGCAATAGGAGTAAGAATAAATAGGAACGGGAATAAGAATAATATTAGGATAGGTATACAAATAGGAATAAATAAGAATAAATAGGAATAGGAATAAGAATAGGGGCATGGATAAATAGGAATAGGAATGCATAGGAAGAGGAATAAGAATGCACAGGAAGAAGAACAGGAATATGAGTAGGAATAGGATTAGATGTAGGAATAGGAATAAATAGGAACAGGGATAAGAGCGAGAACAGGAAAAGGACAGAAATAGAAATAATAGAAAGAGAAAGAAATGGAATTAATAGAAACAGATCGGCAGAAATAAAGAGAGCAGGGATGAATGCCCAAGGGGAGCGGGAGGCCAAGCGTGACCCCGGAGCCGGGGGAACGGCACAACCTCACTTCCCACGTGGGAATTGTGGCTGGGGATTCCAGGAATTCATTGCGAGGGGGACAGAAGTGTCTGGGAGCAGCCCAGCCCAGCCCTGGGAGCTGCGCCGGGATTCCCTGGGAGGTTCCCAGGGCCCCCAGGAGCCGCTGGGCCATCCGCAGGTCCCCAGCCTGGCTGTCGCCCTCCAGCCGGGCTGTCGCCAGGGCTGGGCCCCGCCGGGAGCGGCATCCGCGGCAGGAAAAGCCGGTTGTGGAGCTGGAGGCCGGGGAGGGCAGCGGGGGAGCCGGGCTGGAGGGGGAGCGGGTCCGGCCAGTCCCCGACCAGTCTGGGACTGGGAGCTCGGGAGCTGCCGGGGGCAGCCGGGCCGGGCTGGCTCCTGTGGAACCCCAAATGCGGGAGCTCCGGGGTGGGGAGGGGCTGGGGGGGCGGTTTGGGGGAGCTGGGGCACTGGGGGGGGGCAGGAATCGCTGTTCTGGGGCACCCGGGGGTCTCTGGGGGGTCCCCACGGGCAGGGCTGGGCACAGGGTCCGGTCAGGACCCCCCGAGTGTTCCTCACGGGGCGGGGGGTGTCCCTCGATCGCCCCCAACCCTCCCCCAGCCCCACCGAGCATCTTTGGGTCAATGGCGTCACCTCGTGGCCTTTGGGGGCAATGACACCGCGCGGTGACGTCATGGGTGTCACCGGGGGCGCGAGGGGCGGGGCCGGCGTGGGGACAGCGATGGGGACACGGGATTGGGACAGGGATGGGGGACACGAGATTGGGACAGGGATGGGGGACACGGGATGGGACAGGGATGAGGACAGGGGATGGGACAGGGATGGGGACACGAGATTGGGACACGGGATGGGGACAGGGGATGGGACATGGGATGGGGACAGGGATGGGCACACGGGATGGGCACACGGGATGGGGACAGGGATGGGGACATGGGACAAGGCATAAGGACAGGGGATGGGACATGGGATGGGGACAGGGCTGGGCACAGGGAGGTCCCTGTGCCAGGGCCGGGTGCCGCTGCCAGCAGCGCTGCCCGCGGTGTCCCTGCTGCCGTCACTCTTTCCAGGGCCGGTGACACTGCACAGGGGCGCGGGCACACGGGGCGGGGGACACCGGACATCCTGCAGCCCCCCCAGGCCGGATTTCCCGGCACGGTGGGAGCGCCGCGGTGGCTCCCGGTGACCTTTGCCGGGGTCGGGACGGTGACAGCCACGGCCGCCACCCCCGGCGGGGAAGTGGCGATGCTGCCGTGTCCCCACGGCCGCCGCGGCGTCCCCTCCTTGTCCCGGTGCCGCGCTCGGGGTCCCGATGTGACCTCCTGCAAATCGGGGGGATCCCATCCCATAAAGGGTCCTAACTTGGGGGTCCCCTCTCTCTGGGGGGGTCCCATCCCAAAAATGTCCTAACTTGGGCGTCCCCTCTCTCCTGGGGGGGATCCCATCCCATAAAGGGTCCTAACTTGGGGGTCCCCTCTCTCCTGGGGGGTCCCAAAGAGGGCCAAGGTAGGGGAGGGTCCTACGCCGGGGGGATTATTGCGAGATGAACAGGGGGAACTGTCCCGCGAGGGTGTGAGGAGGGGTCAGTGGGGTGGGGGGCACACGGAGGGTGTGGCAGGGGGCGTGGCCCCTCAGGGGGCGTGGTCTGGGGGCCGCGTCCCCCCCGGGGGTGCCACAGCTGCCCCAGGTGCGCCCGCCCCTCCCTCCCCGCACACCTGCCCTCGCAGGTACCCGCGGTGCTCAAAGGGGTGCGCGGCCCCTTTAAGGGGCGTGTCCGGAAGCGCCGCGGCCCCGCCCCGGCCCCGCCCGGCCCCGCCCCCCCTCGCGCGCACCGGTCCCGGTGGGGCTCCGGGCGGGTACGGCGGCCGGTGCGGGACATGGCCCTGCCGGGGCTGCTGCTCGGGCTCGGCCCGGTGCTGCTCGGCGCCGCCGCCGCCTTCAACCTGGACCGCACCTTCCCGGTGCTCAAGGAGGGCCCCGGCGGAGCCCTGTTCGGCTTCTCGGTAGCGCTGCACCGGGAGACGGAGCGGCGGGAGCGGAGCCTGTGAGCGGGGGCGGGGGGCGAACCCCGGGAACTGCGGGACAGCGGGGGGATGCTCATCTGAGGTGGGGTTGGGACGGGGAGGGGTCCCCCGTGGGGGTCCCCGGGAGGATCGGGGGGTCTCCGGTGCTTGGGACCCCCGTGAGGAGGAGACGGAGGGGAGTGAGACAGCGCTTTACCTGCGGGCGTCCCTGTGAAAGGGGGGATCCCCCGTGGGGGGCGGTGGCGTTGGGAGTGCTCCCCGTTAGGGTCGGGGTCGCCCGTGGGATGGGGAGGGGTCCCCGTAGGGTGGGGCAGAGCGGGGGGGGTCCCCTGGTGTGGTGAGAAGCCCCTCCTTGGGATGGGGGTCCCACGTGGGGTGGGGTCCGTGTGGCACGGAGGGTCCCCCGGGGGTGTTGGGGGTCTCCAGGGTGGGGAGGGGTCCCTGTGGGGGGGTCCCCGTTCTGTGTCAGGGCGAGGTCCCGAGCCTGCGCCGCCGCTGTGGGGGGGTGGGGGGTCCGGGTAGGGGGGGTCCCAGGGCCCAGCTGAGGGGGGGTCCCCTACTCGTGGCTTTTCCGCACCCCGCTATTGGCAGGGTCCCATCACTGGGGGTCCCACCCCGACCCCCCCCCTCATTCCCCGCAGCGGGGTCTCGGTGACACCGGGAGGGGTCTGGCAGCAGCGTGGGGACACCCCCGTACCCTCCGGGTGGGCTCAGAGCCCCTCTTGGGGGGATCCCTCCCCAGCGGAGCGGTCCCGGCCGGCGCCTGCCCTCAGCGGGGCGGTGGCGGCGCCCCCGGTGCCCCCCGAGCCGCCGCCGGTGCCGGCGGGGCCCCGTGCCCGGGAACCTGTTGGGCTGTGGTTCCTGCTGCCGGCCGGGCTAAGCCCCAACAAAAGCCCTTTTCAGCCGGAGCAGTGCCCGTGCCGTCCCCCCGCTGTGTCCCCGTTCCCGCTCCCCGTTCCCGCTCCCCGTTCCCGGTTCCCCGTCGCTCCCGGGCGGGAATTCCCGTCCGTGCCGGGAGCCGGCTCCGCCGCAGGGGCCGGGCTGGCTGTGTCCCGCTCAAGGGCACGGATTTCTGCTGGATCACCTTCCCGCGGCTCTCCCGGCGGCGGGGGGTCCTTAGAGCCCCCCGGGGATCCCTTGGAGCCCCCCGGGGTTCCCGGTTTTCCCGGGAGGGGCCGGCAGCAGCTGCCGGTGCAGGCATGTGCCGCTCCGCATTCCAGGGATGCATTTGGGGCCGTGGGATGAGGAGCTGCGGCCGCTCCCGTGCAGGAGGAGCGGAGCCGTTCCCTGCGGAGCTCGGGGGGTGCGGGACCCCCTCCCCCGTGCCCTGGGGGACACCTGGGCCCCACCCGCGGCCGGGCCCTGCCCGCTCCGGTGCCACCGGAGCAGCCGCCGGGGGGCACCGGGAACGGATCCGTTCGTGTCTGCCCAGAACGGCCCTGAGGGGGTTTGGGGGGGCTGTGACAGGGACGCGCCACCCCCACACCTGCGCCACGTGTCCCAGCGTGTCCCAGAGCGGTCCCGGCTCCGGAGCCAGAACCCCCCCGGGCATTCCCGGTCCCCGGGAGCCTCCGCCGCCCGTGCCCGTGGGCAGCGCGGGGCTCTCTCCGCCCTCTGGGTGCCCCAGCTCGGGGTGTTGGAGCCGCTCCGGGGTGGGACCGGCGCAGGGAGGGGGCCCGGAGCCCCCCGGGGGTCGCAGCCGCGCCCCGGTACCGGGTGAAGGCTGCGGTGCCCTCTGCTCACACAGGTGCAGGGTGGGGACAGGAAAGGGACATTTCCTGCCACCGTCATCCCCCGTCTGCCGCGGGAGGGGTGTCCCGGCCTGTTTTTTGGGGGGCTGGCTCCAGCTCTGGCTGTCGGGAGCGGAGGGATGCTCCGGGGCAGCGCCGGCGCTCCCGAATTCCCGGGCGGGCTCGGCGGGGCGGGGACGATGGCGGAGCCCCCCCGTTCCAACCCCGCCGATCCCTGCGCGCCCCGCGAAGGTTTGTTTGTGCCCACGCCAAGGTTGGTTTGTTTGCTCGCCCCTCCCCGGCCAGGTGAGCGCGGGCTGGGAGCGGGGCTCTTATCAGCGCTCCCGAGATTACCGAGCTCCCCCCGCGCCGCCCGCGTCCGGCCGCTCCCACCGGGAGCCGCTTTGGCTCGGTCCGACTCGGCTGGGTTTGGAGGGCGACCTGGGGAAACTGAGGCACGGCAGATCCGTTCCAGGAATGCTAAAACCACCCCCACCCACCCAAAATGTGCAGGCGGAGGGGAGGCAGCACCCACATGTGCAGCCCTGTGGGAGCTGAGGCTCTGCCCGGGGCTCGGGGGTCTCTCCTGATTCCAGCTGGCTGCTGAGGAGAGCGCTCTGCTGGCTGCGTTCCCGGCTTTCCCTCCCCCCGGCCGGGCTTTTGCGGATTGCTGGAGCTGGCTGAGCTCCCCCTGCCTTGGCCCGAGTCCGCCGGGGTCCTGCGGGGCTGCGGCTGCTCGGCAGGAGGAGGGGGACGGATGTGGGGCCGTCCGTCCATCCATCCATCCATCCATCCATCCATCCATCCATCCATCCATCCATCCATCCATCCATCATCCATCCATCCAGGAGCCGTTTCGCCTCTCTCCCGGCTCCTTCCCAGAGGGCCCTCGCTGGATTTGGGCGCTCGGGGGCCCCCCTGGTGAACTGGGGAGGAACCGGGACCGGGCCGCGTCCCCCCCGCCTGCTCCTCCCGGCTCTGTCACCCCCGGAGCGTGGTGGGAGATGGATGAGGAGCCCCCGTCGCTGCCCAGCTGCTCCCTGGGGAGGGGGCTCTGGGTTGGGGGGAGGATTCACGACCCCCCCTGTTCCATGCTGGGGTGTCCGGGTGGGATTCTCTGCCATCCTCGCCTGTCCCACCCCAGGAGGGGCCGCACTTTGGGGTCCTGGTGCCCGGAGCCTCCCCCAGCCCGCCCTCCCAGCTGAGCCAGCGCTGGCACGGAGCCCCCCCCGCTCCCATCCAGCCCCCCCTCGCTTGCCAGGGCGGATTAGGACGGAGCACGGCCTCACATTCCTGCTTCCCTCCCGTCCCGGCCTCCCCCTCGTGCCGCTCTTTGACCCTCTCCGGCACAACCCCGGCTCCCCGTCCCCCCGGCCCAGTGGGACCAGTGCCACAAACTGGTCCCGGGCCCCCCAAATCCCAGCTGCGCTCCCCCGGGGGCTGCAGCCCCCGGGTGTCCCCCCCGCGTCCCGCACTCCCTCTGTCCCAGGAGCAGACAGAGCTGCGGGTGGGCTGCCGTGCCGTGCCGTGCTGTGCCGTGCCGGGAATCTTGGCCGGAGGCAGCGGCATGCCGGAGCTGCTTGGCTTGGGTGGGCTCCCGCCCCCCGGCACCGCGGGGTCTGCCTGGGCCGGGACCACCGGGGGAGCCTGGGGAGTCCCGCTGGGGTTCGGGGTGTGCGGGCAGGACCCCCCCAGCTCTGAGTCACGGCAGCTGCCCTGAGTCACTTCCCCCCAGGTGAGAGGGGACAATGGTGCCCCTTGTGCCCCCCCTTGCAGCTGGGGGGGTGCAGATTCCTTTGTGCCGAGCTGGCATCACCAGGAGCCATCACCCTCCTCATTCCCTTCCCTTCCCCGCTCTCCGGCACCCCCATCCTGGCATTCCTGCGGGGAGCAGCCCCCCTCCTGGACCCCCCTTTGGGATGAGCGGGGCCAACCCCCCCCCCACCTGCAGCCCCGGGCTG
>JAWWMR010000119.1:729742-740428 GCA_035047985.1 Basileuterus tristriatus
CCATCCATCCATCCATCCATCCATCCATCCATCCATCCATCCATCCATCATCCATCCATCCATCCATCCATCCATCCCTGTGATCATCTCTGGGGTCTCTCACTGGGCTCCCAGCAGCAGAGGGGGTCCCAGCCATGGCTGGAGCTGAGTTTGGGGCCACACAAATCCCACCCCACAGGACAACATCCGGGACAAGCTGCACCCCATCGTGCTCTCCATGAACTACTCCCTGCTGGAGAGGCCCAGAACCTTCCAGCTGGGCCCCCACTCCCTGGATGCCTTCCCCGTGCTCAACCAGGACCAGTCCCACGAGAACGAGACCAAGGTGTGCCAGGCAGGGTGGGGGGACACTCTGGGGTGCCACCAGCGTGGCAGGGGCTCAGGGGACATCCTTGTCCCTGCAGATCGAGTTCCAGAAGGAATGTGGCTCCGACAACCAGTGCTACAGCAACCTCCAGCTGCGCAGCAGCTTCGTCACCGAGCAGAATCAGCCTCTGCCCAGGTGACAGCGGGGCTCTGCGTGTCCCCTGGTCCCCTGGGGGTGTCCCCTTGTCCCTCAGGGGTGTCCCCTCATCCCCTGGTGGTGTCCCCCTGTCCCTCAGGGGTGATCCCTCATCCCCTGATGTCCCCTGGTCCCTTAGGGGTGGCCCCTTGTCCCTCAGGAGTGTCCCCTGGTCCCCCGGGGGTGTCCCCTCATTGTCTGGTGATGTCCCCTGGTCCCCTGAGGGCGTCCCCTTGTCCCTCAGTGGTGTCCCGTCATCCCCTGGGGGTGTCCCCTTGTCCCTCAGTGGTGTCCCCTCATCCCCGAGGGGTGTCCCCTCATCCCCTGGGGGTGTCCCCATGTCCCCCAGGGCTGTCCCCATGCCACGGTGACACTGACCCCGCTGTCCCACGCAGGGTGAACGGCACCCAGGTGCTGCAGTACAGCCGGGACGTGCGCAAGCTGCACCTGAGCATCAACATCACCAACGCGCCCTCGGCGCCCTGGAACGGCGAGGACGCCCACGAGGCCCTGCTGAACGTCACCGTGCCCCCCAGCCTGCTGCCCTCCTCCGTCCGCCCGGTACGGGGGGCACACCCCGGGGCCCCGGGTCCCACCGGGTGTTCCTGAGGGGGTTCCTGACCCTCCTGTCCCCCCCAGAGCGGAGCCTGCACCTTTGGGGACACGGTGCTGTGCGAGCTGGGAAACCCCTTCAAGAGGAACCAGAGGGTGAGAGCCGCCCCCAGCCACCCCCAGCCGCCCCCAGCCGCCCCCAACCACCCCCAGCTGCCCCCCGGCCCATCCTGGGGGGCTCAGCAGGGCTGAGCTGCTCCCCGTGCCCACCCCGTGCAGGCAGAGCTGACCATCACCTTCGAGGCCATCGGGATCATGCTGGACACGCGGGAGGTGGAGGTGTGGCTGGACCTGTCCACGTGAGTGTGAGGGGCGGGACGGGGGCGGGGACGGGCCCGGTGGCACCGGGAGATGCCGATCCCGGTGCCCCATCCCGGTGCCCCGGCAGGCAGAGCACACAGGGGGATCTGCAGCCCGTGCTGGCCAAGCTGCTGGTGGATTACAGCATCCAGTCCTCGCTGAGCATGTGAGTGTCCCCTGCACCCCTCTTTGTGTCCCCCACACCACCTCTGTGTCCCCTGTACCCTCTCTGTGTCCCTTCTACCCTCTCTGTGTCCCTTCCACCCTCTCTGTGTCCCCTGTACCCCTCTTTATGTCCCCCGCATCCTCTTTATGTCCCCTCTATCCCCTCTGTGTCCCCTGCACCCTCTCTCTGTCCCCTGCACCCCTCAGTGTCCCCTGCACCTCTCTGTGTCCCCTGCACCCCTCTTTGTGTCTTCTCCACCTTCTCTGTGTCCCCTGTACCCCTTTGTGTCCCCTCCACCTTCTCTGTGTCCCCTTCACCTTCTCTGGATCCCCTGCACCCCTCAGTGTCCCCTGCACCTCTCTGTGTCCCCTGTTGCCCCATTGACAATTGCCCCCACCTGAGTCTGGCTATGCCAGCCCTCCGTGTCTCTGGAGGGGACAGGGGACAATGGGATGTCCCCAATGAGATGTCCCCTGTGTCCCTCACGCCGTTTCCGTCCCCCATCCCGTTCCCAGAGCCTCGTCCCACATCCAGTCCTACTTCAGCGGGACCGTGGTGGGCGAATCGGCCATGAAACAGGAGCAGGACGTGGGCAGCCCCCTCACCTTCGACTTCCAGGTGAGCCGGGCGTGGCCAGCGCTGGAGGGAAGCGGATTTGGGAACGCGGGAGAGAAGCGGAATTGGGAATGCTGGAGGGAAGTGGATTTGGGAACGCCGAAAGAAGGAGGATTTGGGAATGTGGGAGAGAAGCCGATTTGGGAACATGGGAGGGAGGCGAAGTTGGGAATACGGGAGGAAGGAGGATTTGGGAACACGGGAGAGAGGCGGATTTGGGAATACCAGAGAGAAACGGATTTGGGAGTGCCGGAGAGAAGCGGATTTGGGAATGCTGGAGGAAGGAGGATTTGGGAATGCGGGAGAGAAGCGGATTTGGGAATGCCGGAGGAAGGAGGATTTGGGAACACGGGAGGGAAGCAGATTTGGGAATGCTGGAGGGAAGCGGATTTGGGAACGCTGGAGGAAGGAGGATTTGGGAACACGGGAGAGAGGCGGATTTGGGAATGCCGGAGGAAGGAGGATTTGGGAATGCCGGAGAGAAGCAGATTTGGGAATGCTGGAGGAAGGAGGATTTGGGAACGCGGGAGAGAAGCGGATTTGGGAATGCCGGAGGAAGGAGGATTTGGGAACACGGGAGGGAAGCAGATTTGGGAATACCAGACTCACCTTCCGCCCTGCCCGCAGGTGACCACCAAAGGTGAGTCCCTGGGCACACTGGGCACCATCCTGCTGGGCTTCGAGTGGCCCTACGAGATCCCCAACGGCAAATGGCTGCTGTACCCCACCGAGATCCTGGTGAACGGCAACGACACGTGCCACCCCCCCGGGGGGCTCATCAACCCCCTCAACCTCACCGTGAGTCACCGCTGCCCTCAGGGCCGTGTCCCTGCCCCGCCCCGGGGGTCTCTCAGCCTGATAGGGACCCCTCTGATGGGGTCGTGTCCCCCCTCAGCTCCTGCAGGACCTGGGACATCCCCAGAGGTGGAGGTCTCACCTGGGATATCCTGCAGCTCCTTAGAGTGGGGGTCTCACCTGGGATATCCTGCAGCTCCTGAGGGTGGGGGTCTCACCTGGAGCAGCTCCTGAGGATGGGGAGTCTCACCTGGGGCACCTTGCATCTCCCAGGGGTGGGGGTCTCACCTGGGATATCCTGCAGTTCTCCGGTTTGGGGGTCTCACTTGGGACATCCTGCAGCTCCTGAGGGGTGCAGGTCTCACCTGGGATATCCTGCAGCTCCTGAGGGTGGGGGTCTCACCTGGGATATCCTGCAGCTCCTGAGGGTGGGGGTCTCACCTGGGACATCCTGCAGCTTCTGAGGGTGGGGGTCTCACCTGGGACATCCTGCAGCTCCTGAGGGTGGGGGTCTCACCTGGAGCAGCTCCTGAGGATGGGGGTCTCACCTGGGATATCCTTCATCCCCCCGGCACATCCTGGGCTCTGATGAGGGTCGTTTCCCCCCTCAGCTCCTGCAGGACCAGGCTCCATCCCGGCGGCGGCGGGAGCTGGAGCCCCCCGAGCCGGGGGAGCCCCCGGTCACCTTGGCCACCGGCCGGCGCCCGCGCTCCGAGGTGGTGCTGGTGAGTGGGGTCGGATGGAGCATCCCCTCTCCCGGGGCACTGTCCCCCCTGCTCCTGGGCACCGGGGCAGTGCTTTGGGCCCCCTGACCCTCCCCGTGTGCCCCCAGAGCTGCTCGGCGGGCACGGCGCGCTGCGTGTGGTTTGAGTGTCCCCTGCTGCACACGCAGCTCCCCTCCAGCTTCAGCCTGCGTGCCCGCGTCTGGAACAGCACCTTCATCGAGGTCAGAGCCACCGAGGGGCTGCCTGAGCCCTGGCAGGTGTTAAACAGGGCTCTGAGTCTGCCAGGAGCTGGCAGCCACCCCTGTGTGTCTCTGCTGTCACTTGTGTCCCTGCTCCATCTGTATGTCACCCATCATCTGTGTCCCCATCATCCATGTCCTTGTTATCCATGTCCCCATCATCTGTGTCTCCATCATCATCCATGTCCTCGTTATCCATGTCTCCATCATCCATGTCTCTATCATCATCCATGTCCCCATCATCCATGTCTCCATCATCCATGTCTCCATCATCATCTGTGTCCCCATCATCCGTGTCCCCATCATCCATGTCTCCATCATCTGTGTCTCTATCATCATCCATGTCCCCGTCATCCATGTCCCCATCATCCATGTCTCCATCATCATCCATGTCCTCGTTATCCATGTCCTCCTCATCCATTTCTCCATCATCATCCATGTCCCCATCATCCGTGTCCCCATCATCCATGTCTCCATCATCTGTGTCTTTATCATCATCCATGTCCCCGTCATCCATGTCCCCATCATCCATGTCTCCATCATCATCCATGTCCTCGTTATACATGTCCTCCTCATCCATTTCTCCATCATCATCCATGTCCCCATCATCCATGTCTCCATCATCCTCCATGTCCCTGTCATCATCCCTGTCCTTGTCACCCATGTCCCCTCTCTCATCCCCGTGTTGTCCTGTGTGTGTCCCATCCCTGTCCCTGTCCCCTGTCCCCAGGAGTTCCGGGACTTTGACCGTGTCAAGGTGACGGGCACGGCCACGCTGTTCCTGCGCTCGCAGGTGCCCACCATCACCATGAGGAACCACACGGTGCGGGTGAGCCTCACCAGAGCCCTCACTGGGGCAGACTGGGCGGGACTGGGGCCGCTGGAGCCCCCAGCCCCAATGACCCCCTTCCCACCCCCCAGTTCTCCGTGGACGTGGACTCGGAGCTGCAGGAGGAGCAGCCGGCCGAGATCGCACTCTGGCTGGTGCTGGTGTCGGTGGCAGCCGGGCTGCTGCTGCTGGGGCTCATCATCCTCCTCCTCTGGAAGGTGAGGGGGGTCCCAAATCCCCTTCCCAGGGTGGAGGGGGTGCAGGAGCTGCACTGAGACCCGACGGGCTCGTGTCACCCATGGCCACCCCTCCCTGCCTGGCAAGGGACACAAGGGACTCGTGGCTGGACAATTGTCCCCTCGGCTGGAAGGTGCCCCCCGAGGGTGGCAGGTGTCCCCCAAGTGGGTGGTGCCCTTCTGGGAGGAAGATTCCCAGCTGCAGAGTGATGAAGAATGTTGAGAAGAGGAGCAGAGACATTCCCAACGTGTTTGGGGTGCAAAACATTTTGGGATGTGCGCCCAAAGCAGGGCTGCACCTCCTTCCCTGTGGCTGTGCTGCAGGAACTGGAGGACTCCCACAGTCCCCTGGGGGCACCCCCAGCTTCTCGAACCCCCTCTTTTACCCAGGAGGGGTCGCTGGGTCTGCAGGACCCTCCCCACCCCACCCCACATCATCCCTGTGGGGCATCCCCCTGCCCTGCTCCCCCCACCTGCGGGGGGGTGCCCGGGACCCCCCCCAGCCGCTGTCCCGACCCCCTGACCCTGTCCCCTTCCCTGCAGTGCGGGTTCTTCCGGCGGGCCAACACCCGGGCCATGTACGAGGCCAAGGGGCAGAAGGCGGAGATGAGAATCCAGCCGTCGGAAACCGAGCGGCTCACGGACGACTACTAACGGGGGGCACCCCCCGTGCCCCCCCCGGGCTCCGCGGGCCCCGCCTGGTAATGCCCCGTGGGGCCGGGCTGCAGCGGCACCTTCCTTCTCTTCAGCCTCCTCTCCTCTTCCTCTGTCCCGCAGGGTCCCGCAGGGCTCCGCGGGCTCTCCCAGCGGCTCCAGGATCGCCGCTCCCTTTGCTCTGCTCTTCGCCGCCTCGGGGGTCTCTGTCCCTGTCCCTGTCCCTGTCCCTGTCCCTGTCCCTGTCGGGCCCCTCCCTGACCCGCTGTCCCCTCTGTGTCCCCCTCGCAGTGCGACTTTTTCCAGCGGACCCGCTACTACCGGATCATGCCCAAGTACCACGCGGTGCGGATCCGGCAGGAGCAGCGCTACCAGCCCGGGGGGCTCCTGCCCCGCCGCCGCCGCAAGAAGCTCTGGGTGACCAAGTGGCAGGAGCCGGACAAGTACTACTGACCCCCTGTCCCCGCCCGGGCCCCCGCCAGGGGGGCTCTGACTTTGCACAAGCGCATCCCTCCCTGCCCCGACCCTCGGACGCGGCCGCCGCCGGCCTTGGCTCCCGCAGCCCCTCCCGGGATGCTCCCGCAGCCCCTCCCGGTTTGCCCGGGGGGCTCCGGCTCTCCCGGGGGCTCCCGCAGCCCCTCCCGGTTGTCCCGGAGGACTCTTGCACGCCCGTGCCTTGCACGCTTGTGGGGGCGACCCCCCAAATGTGCCCCCTCCTCTGCTCTCCCCGAAGTGCTGCTGGCCTCACCGAGTGCCTTCCCCTCCCCTCGCAGACACTCCGCTCGCCGCCTCCCTGTCCCTGTCCCTGTCCTTGTCCCTTGTCCCCAATCTCCCTGGGACACCTCCCGGCCTCTGGGGACACCTCCCTGCAGACCGGGACACGCTCGCCCCCCTCCCGTCGGCAATGGGTGCGGGACCCCTCTAGTTTCCCCGGGGGGGAGGTGGGGGAGCTCATTGCCTCCTGCACCCGCTCCTCACCCCAAGCCCCATGGGGGGTCTCCCCCTTTAAACCCCAGACACCATGGGGGTCTCCCCCTCCAAACCTCATGGGGGTCTCCCCTCCCGACCCCAGACCCCTCCTGCTGTTCTCGCAGCTTTGCCTTTGGGGGGGGGGGGTGCAGCGCTTCAGGCCGTGTCCCCCCCATCCCATCCCCGCCCCGGGGGTCGCTGTCCCGCCCCATGGGGTTAAATTATTCCGTGTTTCGGTGTTTCGGTGTCGAGTCCCGGCGTCCGCTCGGTACCGGGGGCGGCTGGGGAGGGGGTCCCGCGCCCGCAGCCCCCTGCCGACCCCCAAATTCCCCGCTCCCTTCCTCGCCGGGGCCAAATAAAGGCTCGCTCTGGGATTTGTAACCTCGTGTCCCCTCCGTGCCGTGGCTGCCCGGTTGTGGGGTGTGGGCTGGGATTTGGGGGCTTTTGGGGCAAAATAAGAACGGGGGGGGTTGATGTACCCGAGCCGCTGGGAGTGATGGGGGGGTAATGCTGGGATTGGGGTGGGCTCAGGGCCCCCCCAAAACCTTCGGGAAAGGCTCAAATTCCCCCAAAACGCTCCAGTAAGGGGTCTGGGACCCCCCAGGGGCTGATGGGAGCCCTGGTTATGCAAATTAGCGCCAATGCGTCGCGGGGGGCGGGGTTAGTTTGGGGGCGTGGTCTAAAACAGAGCGGGCGCTGATTGGCCGCGAGGCGCGCGGTGATTGACAGCGGGGAGAGCCGCATCAACTTCCCTAGGGGCGTGGCTTCTCATGATTGACAGCGGGGCGGGCAGCATAACGTCCCTGAGGGGCGTGGCTCGAAGTGATTGACAGCGGGGCGTGCAGCACAACGTCCCTGAGGGGCGTGGCTCGAGGTGATTGACAGAGGGGCGCGCCCAGCGGTGAAGCCGGATTGGCACGAGGAGGGGCGGGGTTTGCTGCATAGCGGGCTCTGATTGGCTGCGGTTCATTGATTGACGGCGGGTGTGTTGTTTGCGCGCGGCGCGGCGGGGGCGGGGCCGGGGCCGGGCCCGGGGGCTCGGGGGGCGCTGAGGGGACCCTGAGGGGGCGTTGAGGGGACACCGAGGGGACACCGAGGGGACAGCGGGGCCATGCGGCTGCTGCGGTGCCTCGGGAAGCGCGCGGCGCTGGCCGGCGTCCCCACCTACATCGAGCACTTCAGCAAGTTCTCGCCGTCGCCGCTCTCCATGAAGCAGTTTCTGGACTTCGGTAAATAAAGGAAAACCCCCCCCGACCGCGACCCTGGCCCAGCCCCGGGACCCCCACCCTGCTCCGGCACGGGGACAGCCGTTGTGGGGGCGGTGCTTGGGGAGGGAGCTCCGTACACGCCCCCGGGAATTCCCGACCCCTTCCTGGGAATTCCCGACCCTCCTTCCCGGGAATTCCTGCCCCCCTCCCCAGGGAATTTCTCCCCTCACCACTCCGTAAATCTGGGGGCTCTGGGGTCTGCCCCCCCTCAGTGGGTCTGTGGGTAACCCTGACCCCACAAATATCCCGTTGTTACTGGGGTGAGGGGATTTAACGGCACCCCCGGGTGAATAAGTGGGGTTGGAACGTGGTGTCCTCATAGACCACTTTTGGGGGTGTCCCCTCTGTCCCCCAGACCCCTCATTTGGGGCACAGCCTGACACCCCCCCTGTGAGGGACCCCTGGCCCTGCATCGGCCTGGCCCCCCCAGGTGGGCAGCTGGGACCCCCCAATGTCCCCAGGGGTGGGGATGTCCCCCCATGGCTGTCACCCAGCCTGGCCCTCTCCTGTCCCCTGCTCCCAGCCAGGGGTTGGGGGCTGCACTCGGGGTCCCCCCAGCTCCATCCCAGTGTCCCTTGTCCCCAAGGATCTGCCCCTCCAGGCCTTTGGGGTCAGCTGTGCCCCCCTTGTCCAGCTCCTGCTTGGGGACCCCTCTCTGTGTCCCTGGGGACCCCTGGGCCTGCTCTGGGTCCTGGTGCTGGCCCAGCTCCTTCTCCCCTCCCAGCTGCACTCGGGGGTCTCCCAGCCCCAGTTTGGGCTGTTCTGGGTGGCCCACCCGGTGGGCTGAGCTCTGTCCCCTCCTGCAGTGTCCCCCAGTGTCCCATAAACCCTCACACCCTCCCCAACCAAGCAGGACCTGCTGCTCTCCCCTGTCCCCGCTGCCATAGGGGTGGCTCTGGGGGGCTCACCTTTGTCCCGCCGTGTCCCCGTGTGTCCCCAGGCTCCAGCAATGCCTGTGAGAAGACCTCGTTTGCCTTCCTGCGGCAGGAGCTGCCCGTGCGCCTCTCCAACATCATGAAGGAGATCAACCTGCTCCCGGACCGGGTGCTGCGCACGCCCTCCGTGCAGCTGGTGCAGAGCTGGTCAGTGTGGCCCTGGGGACACGGGGACACTGCCACGGGGCTGCTGGCACTGCCACCCCCACTCCTGGGCAGCTGGCAATGGGACCACCTGCTGCTGGGGGTGCCACCACTGCCACTCGTCTGGGGTGCCACTGCCACGGGTCCCCCCACTCACCTGGGGTGCCACTGCCACAAATCCCTTTGTTGTCACCCTCCTGAGTCCCCTGCACAGCTCCCATTGTCACCACAGCTCCTGACACCACCCCGGGGTTCCTGTCACCTCACCGTGTGTCCCACAGCTGTCACCAGCTGTCCTCCCCTACTGGCATGGGGGCACAGGGAGGGGTGACAGGCAGGGCACTCCCCAGCTGGTGCCACCCCTTAGGTGACACGGGCTGCAGGTCTTTGGGGACACTTCTGTTTCAGAGGGGTGTCCCCAGCCAGCGGCAGGGACACCAGTGCCACCTGCTCCCAGCTCCCCACAGGATGTCCCTGTCCTGGGTGGGTCTGAGTGTCCCTTTAAGTGCCATGTCCCCGTGGCAGTGCCAGCAGCGTGACCCTTCTCATGGCCGCCACGTGACACGTTGTTTGTCCGGTGTCCTGGGCCGCTGCCAGCGGGATCTGGCCGTGCCAAGGGGTCAGGCCGTGCCAGGGGGTCTGGCCGTGCCATCCCCATCACAGCCCCAACCCCATCACAGGGGCCGTGTCCCCAGGTGTGTCCCCAAGTGCCAGCAGTGTGGTGGGACAGTGACCCCTGGTGCAGCAGATTTTGGGGTGGGGGCCTGGGCTGAAGGGTGCTGGCCCCTGGCCCTGTGTGGTGTCACCTGGGCTGTCCTCTCAGTTTGGGGGTGCCAGCTGTGGGTGTCCCCCCAGGTACGTGCAGAGCCTGCTGGACATCATGGAATTCCACGACAGGGACCCCGAGGACCAAACCACGCTGGGACAGTGAGTTGGGAGGTGACAGCGTGTCCTTGTCCCCATTCCCGGGGTGTCACCTCCTCCCAGAGCCACGCTGGTGTCACCCAGGGCCACCCCGAAGCGCCCCCACCCCGGTGCCACCGGAGCCACTCCGGGTTTTCCAGCGGCCCCGGCTCGCAGGGAATCCCGGCCTGGATCGGCGCTGTGCCTGGACCGGGTGTCCCCAGCTCTGCCCCGTCCCCAGGTTCACCAACGCGCTGGTGACAATCCGGAACCGGCACAACGACGTTGTCCCCACCATGGCGCAGGGAGTGATCGAGTACAAGGAGACCTACGGGGACGACCCCGTGTCCAACCAGAACATCCAGTACTTCCTGGACCGCTTCTACCTGAGCCGCATCTCCATCCGCATGCTCATCAACCAGCACAGTGAGGGGCTGGGGGGCTGCCCGCCCTGGGGGTCCCAGAACCCCCCGGAGTGTCCCCAGGGGTCTGTCCTGAGCATCCCCACCAACCCCAGGGGTCCTCCTAGTCCCAGGGGTCTGTCCTGAGCATCCCCACCAGCCCCAGGGGTCCGTCCTGAGGGTCCCCACCAACCCCAGGGGTCTGTCCTGAGCATCCCCCCCAGCCCCAGGGGTCCATCCTCAGGGTCCCCACCAACCCCAGGGGTTTGTCCTGAGCATCCCCACCAGCCCCAGGGGTCCATCCTGAGGGTCCCCACCAACCCCAGGGGTTTCTCCTGAGGGTCCCCACCAACCCCAGGGGTCTGTCCCAGGGGTCCTCCCAGCCCCAGGGAG
>JAWWMR010000119.1:780045-797417 GCA_035047985.1 Basileuterus tristriatus
TCCTTTGCCGCCTTCCTTGCCGGCGGGGCCGGGCGGGCCGGGCAGGCCGATGTTTCCCTGCGCGGGGCGGGGGAGGCGATGCCGTCAGGCCGGGACCCCCCCGCTGCCAGCTGAAGGGCGGCCAGGGGTGTCCCGGTGCCAAGTGGGACAGGGCGGCCACGTGCAGCACATGGATGGTGCCCAGCGCCTCTCGTGTGTGTCCCCAATGCTTCCTGTCCCATGTCCCCAGCCCCTCCCGTCTCCATGTCCCCAGGGCCTTCTGTCCCCTGTCCCCAGCGCCTTCTGTCCCCTGTCCCCAGAGCCTCCTGTCCCCATGTCCCCAGGGCCTTCTGTCCTGTGTGTCCAGTGCCTCCTGTCCCCATGTCCCCAGCACCTCCTGTCCTGTGTCCCCAGTGCCTCCTGTCCTGTGTCCCCAATGCCTCCTGTCCTGTGTCCCCAGTGCCTCCTGTCCTGTGTCCCCAGTGCCTTCTGTCCCTTGTCCCCAGTGCCTTCTGTCCCCTGTCCCCAGTGCTTCCTGTCCAGTGTCCCCAACACCTCCCGTACAGTGTCCCCAATGCCTCCTGTTCTGTGTCCCCAGAGCCTCCTGTCCCCTGTCCCCAGCACCTCCTGTCCCCCGTCCCCAGTTCCAGCCCCCATCTCCCCCCGGGGGTACTCACAGAGGGGCCGGGGGGTCCAACTCTTCCAGCAGCACCAGGGAAGCCAGTAGCACCCTGCAAGGGAGGAGAGCTGCGGTCAGTGGGGCCGGTCCCGAGGTCCAGGGGACTCCCCTGGCCGGGAGTCACCACGGGGAACCCCAGGGCTGGCGGGCAGAGCAAGGAGCCCACCTGAGGGGCTGATTTGGGGGTGTAAAGGCAAACCCCCCCTTTTCCCTCTGCTCTATCCCCTGCTGGGGTGAGGCCACCCCACCCCACTTCATCCCCAGATGGTTTTGGGGGCTCAGGGCAGGGGGTGCCCCGCGGTGTGGGGGGAGCAGAGGCAGAGTTGAAGCCCCTCGGGGTTGTTCCCATCCCAAACTGCCCCAAGAGCCCCCTCCCCACAGCCCTGGTACTTACAGGGGGTCCAGCGCTGCCGCGAGCACCTTTGGGACCGGGAGCACCAACAGCACCCTGGGCGGGAGGAAGAGGAGGAAGAGGAGGAGGAGAGGGGTGAGCTGAGCCGTGGGGCCGCAGCCCGGGCGCTGGGGGGGCTGAGGGGGGGCACTTACAGCAGGTCCAGGAGCACCAGTGGGGCCAGCGGGGCCGGGGGGACCAGCGTCACCCTTGGCTCCAGCATCCCCAGTTTCACCTTTAGCACCAGGCTGGCCGTCAGCGCCCTGAGGGGGGGACACGGGGACAGGGTGAGCCCGGCGGGGCTCAGAGCCACCCTGGGGGGCAGCAGCGGACCCCCGGGCTGGGGGGTGGGTGGTCTGTCACACTTACGGGGGGGCCAGCAAATCCAGCAGGACCGGGAGGGCCGGGCTCGCCGCGGTCACCCTGGAGGAGAGGGGAGGGAACGGCGTGAGACGGGCAGGGGACAGGGCCACCACGGCCACCGAGGAGTGGCCACCCGTGGCAGGGCCATCACCGAGCGTGGGGGACACTTACGGGAGCACCACGGGCACCGGTGGGACCAGCAGGGCCGGGGGGACCGGCTTCACCCTGGAGAGGGGCAGGAAAACAGAACAGGGATCAGGGCTGTGCAGAGGAGGTGGCGGTGAGCGCCTGGACACGTCTGTCCCTGAGGGATGTCCCCACCTTGTCACCAGGAGCACCAGCAGGGCCGGGGGGGCCGATGGGACCGGTCAGGCCTCGGAGACCGTCCTTGCCAGGAGCGCCATCAGCACCTTTGGGACCGGGGTCACCCTGAGGGAGGGACACAAAGGGGGGTTATGGGGACAGGTCCTTGGAGGGGTCACCCCTCTCTGATCTGAGACATCCCCAATTCTTCATCCTCCCTGGGACGGGCTGGGACCATCCTCATCCTCCTCCTCACAAGAGCTGGGCTCTCAGCGAGGGATTGTCCCCAAGGGATGGGGACAGAGGTGGCACAGAACATTCCTTGCCCCACGGGAGGGGGACAGAGGTGGCACAGAGCATCCCCTGCCCCAAGTGATGGGCACAGAGGTGGCACAGAGCATCCCCAGCCCCAAGTGATGGGCACAGAGGTGGCACAGAGCATCTCCTGCCCCAAGGGATGGGGACAGAGGTGGCACAGAGCATCCCCTGCCACAAGGGATAGGGAACAGAGGTGGCACAGAGCATCCCTTGCCCCAAGGGATAGGGAACAGAGGTGGCACAGAGCATCCCCTGCCCAGGATGCTGCTGCCCACCGGCCTCAGCTCAGGGCACACCCAGCCCCAAGGGGAAGCTGAGGGGGCACAGGGATGGTGGGCAGCAGGTCACCAAGGGGCACAGCGGGGTTCTGGGGACACGAGGGCTTTGGGGACACGTACTCTGTCACCCTTGGCGCCTGGCAGGCCGGCAGCACCGCGCTCTCCGGGCATTCCCTGCAGACCGGGGGGGCCCTGGTTCCCGGGGGCTCCGGGAGCTCCAGCATCGCCCTGCAGAGAGGGAGAGCGGGATTAGCGAGATTCCGGCCCAGCAAACCCATCCCAGCCACCCCCCAGCTGTGCCCCACAAGCCGGGCACAGCCCCCGTGCCCAGCTGGCACCTACCTTAGCACCATCGTTACCGGGAGCGCCGTTAGCACCGCGAGGGCCTTGGGGACCGGGGGGACCTTGCACACCGCGCTCTCCAGGGAATCCTCTCTCACCCTGGGCAGGTGGCACAGAGGAGGCCCATCAGGGGGCTGTGGGGGCATTTTGGGGTGCCCAGGGTTGGGGGGAGATGCGGGGTTCAGCTTACCCTGGCACCGGCGGGACCGGGGGCTCCAGCGTCTCCGGGGACACCCTGAGCGGGAGGGACAGGGTGACAAGTCAGAGGGGAACGGGTGGCACCAGGGATGGGCAGAGGGGACCCTGGCATGCCCCAGGGGTCCCTCATTCCCTGGGCAGGGCTGGGGTTCCTTCTGTTCCCATGGAGCACCTGGGGGTGCCCTGGGGGGACCCCAGCAGCAGCAGCCCCGGTGTGACGGAGACAGGGGCAACGGGGAGGGGACAGGAGGGTCCCCAGTGCCCACACTCACCTGCTCACCGGGCTTGCCAGCCTCGCCAGGGGGGCCAGCGGGGCCGGGCAGACCCTGGGAAGGAAGAAGAGGAGCCGTGAGCCACCACGGAGGGGACAATGGCGATGTCACCCGTGCTCTGGGTGCTCTGTGCCCCTGCCGGGGAGGGGACAGCCCTCACCTGGAAGCCAGGAGCACCAGCGGGACCTTGTTCACCTCTTTCTCCAGCGGGACCCTGGGGGACACAGGACAGCCATGGAGGGGCGCAGGTGGCTCCCGAGGCCCGGCTCCGGTGGCCGGGAGTGGCCGGGGGTGGCCGCGGGCCGGGGGATACTCACGGTGGGGCCGGGGGGACCTTGGGCACCGGTTTCACCATCTTTGCCAGCAGGGCCCTGGGGAGGAGGGAGAGGAGGGCGCTCAGAGAGAGCCGTGCCCACCCCGGGCCGGGCGGGGGCCTGGACACGGCCGCGGGATCCTTCGAAGGCCGGGAGACACCGCGGCGAGCTGCCCGCGGCCACGTCAGCGCCGCTGTCCCCGCTCCAGCAGCGCCGGGAGCCACCGGGACGGGATCCCAAACACCTCATCCCGCTGCGGCCTCCCCGGGCTGCCGAGGGCCCTCACCCTGCATTCACACCCCGTTCCCATCCCATTCACACCCCACAAGCCCATTTCACCCCATCGAGCTGGTCCGTTCCAGGCAGACCCTCCCTGGCACCTTACCCTGGGGTGATGCTCCTTGTCACCCTCCCTGCCACCCCACACCACGGTGTCCCTCTCTGTCACCTCTCACCCTCCCTTGTCACCCTCCCGGGCTGTCTCCCCCCACCCCACACTCACCACAGCTCCGGGGGGACCGGGAGCTCCTCTCTCGCCGGGTTTGCCGGGTTCGCCCTAAAAACCAGAGCGCGATGAGCCCGTGGTGACACCGGGGACGGGGGACAAGTCCCGGGCGTGTCCCCAAGGAGCAGGGTGGCCTCGGGGAGGGTGGCACTCACCGCAGCACCTTTGGGACCGGGGAATCCCATCACGCCGGCCTGGCCTCGGGCTCCGGGGGGGCCGGGGGGGCCGGGCCGCCCGTCTTGACCAGCGGGACCCTGTCGGGGGGAGCCAGCGCCGCCTTAGCCGGGCCCGTGGCGAGCCAGGAGAGGAGGGGACAGCAGTGGGGACAGCAGTGGGGACAGCAGTGGGGACAGCAGCGGGGACAGCAGAGGGGACAACAGCGATGACAACTTACAGGAGGGCCGGTCTTGCCATCGGGACCGGGGCTGCCGGGGCTTCCAGTCAGACCCTGCGGGGAGCGGGAGGGGGGTCAGGAGCTCAGCATTGCCGGGGATGCTCCGGACAATGGGAGCGTCCTGGAGAGCGGCTGCTGCTCCGGCACACAGAGCAGGACAGCCCTGCGGCCGTGCTGGTCACCGTGTCACCGTGTCACCGTGTCACCGCGTCGCCTCACCTTGGCACCGGGGAGTCCGGGTTCCCCGGGGCGTCCAGCTTCACCAGGAGATCCTTTGGGGCCAACGGGGCCGGGGGAGCCGCGCTCGCCGGGGGGACCCTGGGAAGGGGGGACAGGGGTGACCCAGGGAAGGGACAACACCCAGGGACCGGCACAGCGCCGCGTCCCCGCGGGTGGCAGCCACTCGGAGCTGCCGTGGTCACTGTGCGGGCACAGGTGACAGCGGTCGGAGTCCCCAGGGCCCCGCTGACGCCACTTTGTCCCACAGAGGGACACGGACACCCACCTTGGGACCGGCGATGCCATCGGCGCCAGGGAAACCGCGGCTGCCAGGAGCACCCTGAGGGGGACACGGCGGGGTCAGTGTGGGGACACGGGGGGACCTCGGGGGGCCAGGGGAGGAGGGACATGGCCACCCGCGGGAGCAGCATGAAGGGACCGGGGGTGTCACCACGGGGTCCCCAAACACGCACGAGGCTCACGCTGGACATGGGGGGATGGGATGAGGGCGGGGGTGGGGACAGGGACATGGCAGGAGTGGGGACATGGTGGGGACAGGGACAGGGACATGGCGGGGGTGAGGACAGGGACGTGGTAGGGATGGGGACAGGGACATGGCGGGGATGGGGACAGGGACAGGGACAGGGACATGGCAGGAGTGGGGACAGGTACAGGGACATGGCAGGGATGGGGACAGGGACATGGTGGGGATGGGGACGGAGACAGGGACATGGCAGGGGTGGGGACAGGGACAGGGACATGGTGGGGATGGGGACAGGGACAGGGACATGGCGGGGATGGGGACAGGGACAGGGACAGGGACATGGCAGGGATGGGGACAGGGACAGGGACATGGTGGGGATGGGGACAGGTACAGGGCCATGGCGGGGGTGGGGACAGGGACATGGCGGGGATGGGGACAGGTACAGGGCCATGGCGGGGGTGGGGACAGGGACATCGCTACTCACACGCTCGCCAGCGGGGCCGGGCAGCCCAGCGGGGCCGGGCTCACCACGGGCTCCTCTCTTTCCTTCTTCTCCAGCGGGGCCGGGGGGACCTTGGACACCAGCGGGACCCTGGGGAAGGACGCGGAGCGATGAAGACCCCCGGGATGGGTCAAAGCCAGCGGGGGCCGCGCCCCCAGGGACACATCGGGGGGTCACTCACGGGTTCGCCTTTGGCACCGGTGTCACCCTTGTTGCCTGGAGCACCGGGCTCACCCTGGAGGGGAGAGAAGAGAGGAAAGGTTTAACGGCGGATTGAGGAGCAGAGGGACCCCCGGAGGGACAAGGGCGCAGCATCTGCCACCCCCTGCGCCAGCCCGGCCTGGCAGCGACCACGGGACAGCTCCAGGTGCGGCTGCAGCCGAGGAAGGGATGGAGGCCCGAAAAGAGGCGGCTGGAGGAGCCCGGGGATACTCACGGTGTTACCCTTGGGGCCGGGGGCGCCGCTGGGACCCTGGGGGCCGGAGGGACCGCGGGCACCAGGGAAGCCGGGAGCGCCAGCGATGCCAGGAGCGCCCTGCAAGAGGCACGGGAGGCCGTGAGGGAGCGGCACGGCCCTCCCTGCCCTGCCCTGCCCCGGGAGGGACGCGAGGGACACTCACGGTGGCGCCCTTGGCTCCGGGTTGGCCGTCAGCACCGGGGTTGCCCTGCGGAGAGAACGAGGAAGAGGAAGGTCACGGCGGGGCTGGCGGGACGCGAGGCCGAAGGAACGGGGAGCCCTCGGGTGTCACTCACAGCAGGACCGGCGGCGCCAGCAGGGCCGGGGGGACCAGGCTCACCGCGAGCACCTTGGGGACCTTCGCTGCCACGAGCTCCTTGGGGACCGGTCTCACCCTGGGGAGGAAGAGGAGGAGGAGGAGGAAGAGCAGTGAGCGCCAGGGCTGCCCTGACCCCTGCAGGGCTGCTTCTACCCGGGACACGCTGGGGATGTCCCCACGGGTGCCACTGTCCCACGCAGCGCCAGCCTGGGCGCTTGGGGACCCCTCCCCTGCCCAGCGCTCCCCAGCCCACCCTCGCAGTGCCCCCAGTACCAGAACTCCCCCAGCCCACCCTCCCAGTGCCCCCCAGCCCCTCCCAGCCCCCCAGAGCCAGGCAGACCCTACCTTAGCACCGGCGGCACCGGGGAAGCCGGGGGGACCAGCGGGACCAGTTGGACCCTAAACGGGAGAGAGGGCTCGGCTCAGAGGGGGGATCCCGGCCCGGGGGGATCCCCAGAGCCCCCCTGGCTCCCGGCCAGGGGTCCCCATGGGGGCAGCAGGGTGGGATCCCCCTCCCCAGGAGGGTCTGTGAGGTCGGGGGTACTCACGGGGGGACCGGCAGCGCCGGGAGCGCCGTCATTGCCACGAGCGCCCTGCGGGACAGGGGACAGCGTCAGCGACAGCCACGAGGGGCACAGGTGACATCCAGAGCCCCGTGCCCGGGCAGCGGTCTCAGCCCTGCCCATCCCAAATACTCACAGCGGGGCCGGACGGGCCGGGGCGGCCTCTCTCACCGGGAAGACCACGAGGACCCTGGGGAGGGGACAGGACACGGTCAGGACATGTTTGTGTCACCTGCATGGACACTTCCCCCTTTCTGAGCCTCCTCCCCTCCCACTGCTGCCCACGGTGACGTTCCCAAGGGGTTCAACCCCTCCGTCCCCGTTCCCTGTGGGTCCCTGAGGAGGAGCTGTGTCCCCACCGGGTGTCACCTCCCAATCCTTGTCCCCTCTTGCCCAGAACCCCCCTCAGCCCCTGTGTGCAGCACTCACCATCTGCCCAGGAGCTCCGTTCTCTCCAGGGCTGCCGGGCTCTCCCTAGGGAGGAAGGACACCATGAGGGAGCTGCTCTGCAGGGAGAGGGGACAGGGTGACATTGCCAGGACAGCGGTGTGACACTGCCACCACTCCTCACCTTGGGGCCAGCAGGTCCAGGCTCACCCTTGGCACCATCCAGACCGCTGAAACCCTGGGGAGGGCAGCAGAGAGAAGGGGTGGGGGGTCAGGAGGGGACCCTGGCTGGGGTCAGGTGTCCCTGGTCCCCTGAGTGTCACCAGCACGGGGAGGGGGACTCACTCTGTGTCCCTTCATGCCTGGCAGGCCGGCGGTTCCGGGCAGACCTCGAGCACCCTGGGGGAGACAGGAGGGGGGTGATGGAGGCGCTGGGGGGCTGTCCCCACACCACAGTGCCCTGTCCCCGAGCGGGGGACAGCTGGGGTGTCCCCGTTTGTCTCACCTGGGGGCCGGGGGGACCCCGCTCTCCGGGGCGGCCAGGCTTGCCAGCTTCACCCTGAGGACAAGGACACGGCCTTGGTGGCACGTCCCCAAGCCAGGCAGCTCCTGCTCACCTGGGCGGGGGGATGGCAGGGCCACCAAAATGGGGGGACCCCAAGGACAGGTCACTTACGTCATCTCCGTTCTTGCCAGGGGGGCCAGCGGGACCTCGGGGGCCCATGGGACCCTAGGAGAGAGGGAGGGCAGGGATGAGGTGACAGCTGCCCCCTGTCACCCTGCCACCCCTCCTGGGCAGTGCCAGCCTCTCTGCCATGCATCCCAGAGCAGGGACAGTGTCCCCACAGCCAGGGCTGGCAGTGTCCCCATCCCCGGGGTACATCAGCAGGTGACAGCACTCACAGAAGCACCAGGCTCTCCAGGTTCACCAGGGGGACCTTGGAAACCTTGAGGACCCTGTGGAGAAAAAATAAAGGGTGAAAAAAATGGGTCAGAAAGTGAGAAGTTTGGGTCTGGGTCCCCCAGTGGCAGTGGTGGTGTCCCCCCGCATGGTGGCACCAGGGCTTTGTCCCCACGTGCTTCTGTGGCTGTCAGCAAGGGTGTGACACCCTCTGACCTGTCCCCCCACCACCCAGAGGGGCCTTGGGGGCTGTTTGTCCCCAAAGCCAAATGGACAGGAAGGGGTGACACTCACGGGAGCACCGGGAGGGCCGGGGAGACCACGGGGACCAGCTGGGCCCTGGGGAGAAGAGAAAGTGTCAGCAGTGGGTGCCTTGTCATCCTGGCCCCATCACCAACCATCCCCTGTCCCCACCACCAACCATCCCCTGTCCCCATCACCACCCACTGCTGCACCCCTGCTGCCACCCCACCACCTCCCCCTGCTGTCCCAAAGCCACCCCCTCCTTGTCCCCACTGCCACCCATCCCACCCCATTCCTTGTCCCCAGCACCCACCATTGCCTGTCACCATTGCCACCCCATCCCTGCTCCTATTGTCATGTCCCTACTGCCCCTGTTGCATTGTCCCTATTGCCATGTCCCCATTGTCCCTGTTATCTTGTCCCTATTGCCTGTCCCCATTGCCCCTACTGCCATGTCCCCATTGTCCCTATGGCCATGTCCCTATTGCCTGTCCCCACTGTCCCCATTGTATTGTCCCTATTACCTGTCCCCATTATCCCTATTGCCTTGTCCCCATTGCCACCCCAACACCGTGTCCCCATCTCTGTTCCCACCTGCACCCATTCCTTGTCCCCATTGCCACCCCATCCCTGTCCCTATCACCAACCTGTCCCTGGCTCTGTCCCTGTCCCAGTCCCCACACATTCCCTGTCTCTGCTGTCACCCCATCCCTGTCCCTGTTCCCATCCCTGTCACCATCCCTGTCCCTGTCCCTGTCCCCATCCCTGTCCCTGTCCCAGTCCCCACACATCCCCTGTCTCTGCTGTCACCCCATCCCTGTCCCCGTTCTCATCCCTGTCCCCATCCCTGTCCCTGTTCCCATCCCTGTCCCTGTTGTCACCCCATCCCTGTCCCCATCCCTGTCCCCATCCCTGCCATGTCCTGGTGCTCAGTGACATCACCGGCACAGGGAGCGCTCCTGTCCTGTCGCCTCGCCCAGCTCCCCCTGGTGTCCCTGATGTCCCTGATGTCCCTGATGTCCCCTGATGTCCCTGATGTCCCTGATGTCCCCTGATGTCCCCGGTGTCCCCAGCTCACCATGGGCCCGGGCACGGCCATCCCTCCGGCCTTCTCGTCGTAGCCGTAGGACATCTGGGGAGCGAAGTTCTGCGGGGAGGGAGAGCGGGGGGTGAGCGGGGCAGGGACCCCCGGGGGGGGCTGCGCCACCAGGGACCCCCCCACACTCACCCCGCCGAGGCCTGGGGGGCCGGGGGGGCCGGGGGGTCCTGGCAGGCCGGGCTGGCCGGGGATTCCATCTCTGCCGGGGGGGCCGGGCAGTCCCTGCAGGGAGAAGAGAGGGGTGAGACCGGGGGGGATTGGGGTGAGACCAGGAAGGGGATTGGGGTGAGACTGGGGGGAATTGGGGTGAGACTGGGGGGGATTGGGGTGAGATCCAGGGAGAAATTGGGGTGAGATCAGGGGGGGATTGGGGTGAGATCCAGGGGGAGATTGGGGTGAGATTTGGGGGGGATTGGGCTTAGTCCTGTAGGGGATTGGGGTGAGACCCGGGGGGGATTGGGGTGAGCTCCAATGGGATGGGAGTGAGCCCAATGGGGGATTGGGGTGAGCCCCAGAAAGATTGAGGTGATCCCAGTGGGATTGGGGTGAGCCCTGTGGGACTGGGGTGAATCCCAGCAGGATTGGGGTGAGCCCATGGGATGGGGGTGAGTTTCAGTGGGATTGGGGTGAATTCCAGCAGGATTGGGGTGACCCTTATGGGATGGGAGTGAGCCCCTGTGGGGGATTGGAGTGAGCCCCTGTGGGGGATTGGGGTGAGCTCCATGGGATTGGGGTGAGCCCCAGAGGGATTGGGGTGAGCCTAGCAGGACTGGGATGAGCTCCATGGGATGGGGGGGACCCCCAGTGGGATGGGAGTGACCCCAGCAGGATGGGGATGAGCCCCAGCAGGATTGGGGTGAATTCCAGCAGGATTGGGGTGAATTCCAGCAGGATTGGGGTGATCCCAGCAGGATTGGGGTCCTTGCAGAGCAGGGGTTTCCGAGGGGGGGGACACACCCACCCTGTCTCCTTTGGGGCCGGGGTCTCCTTTAGGACCCTGTGGAGCAGAGACAGAACAGGTTAGAAAAGGTGGGGCTCCAAATACGGGGGCGGGATTGTGGTGACATTTGAGGGGCTGAATTTTGGGGGGCCCTTACCTCTACTCCAGCACTTTCTGGGTAGGCAGGGGAGGCTGTGGGGGGAAAAAGGGGGTTCAGAGCAGCTCAGCATCACCCACCCCACACCCAGACACCCGCGGAAGGGGGGGACACCGAGCCCTCCACTCCCCGGGAAGGGGGGCGGGACCCCTCTGTGGGAGCGATGTCGCGATACCATCGGTGTCGGGACAGATGGGGCAGCACTCTCCGAAGGGGATCTCGGCGTTGGGGCAGTCGGAGGTGTCCTCGCAGATCACCTCGTCGCACAGGATGTTGCCGCTGTCGCAGACGCAGATCTGGCACGGTTCTGGTTTCCACACGTCCTTGTCGTTGTACGTGAGCCCATCCTGGATGCAGCTCCCGGTTTGGACTGGACGGGACGGGACGGGACGGGACGGGACGGGCGGCAGCGTCAGGAGGGGCGGCCCGGAGCTGCTCCCCCCACCCCGCTCCCCTCACCCCCTCCCCGCTCCCTCAGCGCTTCTCCCTTCATCTGGTTCTCATCAGCGCGGCGCGGTGACACAGGAAAAGCTCCACAATAAACTCTTCCCACATCGGCTGGAATTTAAACAAAAAATCCCCGCAGCCGCTCGCTCGGGCCGGCCGGGCCAAGGCAAACACCCCCCGAGGTTGGGGAGGGGGGTCCGCGAGTTTGGGGGGGACGGGCGGGCCCCCAAGTTTGGGGTGAAATTGGATCCAGGCGGGATGGGGCTGGATGGGGCCAGATGGGATCGGGAACGGGAGGCCACGGAGCGGAGGCGGGCGGGGGCTGCGGGGCGAGGGAGGGGAAGGAAGGGAAGGGAAGGGCGAACGGCCAGGCCCGGGGGTGGCCCCACGGTGGGGAAGGGTCTTGGAGTGGGGAGGGGTTGCGCCAACTCATGGAACACCCCCCATGTTAAAAAAAAAAAAATATATGTATATATATATATAAAAAGGCAAAGCATAAAAAAGGGGCAAAAAAAAGGCAAAGGAAAAAAAAGGGGGAATAAAAGATGTAAAAAAAAAAAAAAAGGGAAAAAAAGGATGTAAAAAAAAAGGATGTAAAAAAAAAAAGGCGAATGGAAATTGCAAAATTCTTCTGGGGAAAAAAAAAAGAATGGGAATGGGAAAAGGCAAAATGCAGAATGGGAAATGCAGGACGGGGAACGGGGAATGGGAAATGGAGAAGGGGAAATGCGGGGTGGGCATTGTCAGTGCAAAATGCATCATAATAGTAGTAATAATAAATAATAATAATTAAAAATGGATTTAAGAAAAACACCCAAAAAAGGATAAAAATGGGCAAAAAGCGCTGGGCGCCGGGCCCGGGGTCCCCCCGTGTCCCCCTGGCGCAGGTGGCAGCGGGGCACGGGGGCCGTGGCGTGGCACGGGGGGGTGACCCCGGCCGTGCCCCCGGCCCGCGCCGCTGGCAGCCCCCGCTCCCCCGGCAGCCGAAACATTTTGCTTATGAATCATCCGAGACTTTTCTAATTCTTTCCTGATGGCTTTCGCAGATTCCTGGGGCTGGGCCCCCCCTTCTCCCTCCTCTTCTCCCCCCCTCTTCTCTCTCCCGCGCTCTTTCCCCCCTTTCCTTTCCCTTCCCGGCCTCCTCCTCCTCCTCCTCCTCCTCCCCTCTGTCCCGGCTCCCTCCTTCCCCGCCGGCTCCTCTCCACCCTTCCTTCCCTCCCCGCTCTTGGCAGGGCGCCCCGTCTCCTCACCCCCAGAGCCCCCTAAACCCCTTTTCCCCCAACCCCAAATCCCTCCAGTCCGCTTCTTTCTATTTTTTCCGCAATTTTTCCCTACTTCGCTCCTAATTCCCGTCTCCGCTCCGCACGCCCATCCCGAGTTGCTCCTCTCCCACCCCAGGGCAGCCGGGCCGGGCGTCGCCGGTGCCGGTGCCAGCCCAGAGCCGCGTCCCCAGGGGTGAGGGCATCACCCAGCGCCCGCTACTCACTGTCTTCCTCTCCTTGCCCGCGGGCGAGTAGGACAGTCGCTGCTATCAACAGCAGTGACCGAGAATCCACAAAGCTGAACATGTCTAAATATTAGACATGTAGACTCTTTGGGGTCTCTTTTTTTGTTCTTAGCTTGGGGTCATACGGGGCCGATGCAACCCTGGAGCTCCCAAATCCAGACCCCAGCAGAAAGTTCCTACTGCCCTTTGCCCACTTCTGCGCCGGCCCTTTTATACGATGTGCAGCGGCGGGGAGGTGGGACCCGGAGCGAGCAGCGGATTTTGGACGGCCCCCTCGGCCAATCAGAGGCACCCAGCGAGTCGGGGGGCACCCCCTGACCCCCCCACACCCCCACCGCGGGCCGTGTGGCCGTGCACACGCAAACACGGGCGGGCACACGCACACACAGGCGGGCACACGCACAGACGGGTGGGCACGGCACGGCGGGGCTGGGGTCGGGGTTAGGGGGGGTTTGGGGTGCGGGTTTTTGCGGGGGGTTGTGATTTTGGGGGGGTTCTGCACGCTCGGAGGTGTCTGAGGGGCTGGCGGGGTGAGGATAGGGGATGTGGCACGTGGCGCTTTGGGGACTCCGGTGCCACGCGATGCTGGGAGTGTCACCAAGGCCCTGAGCTGGGACACCCCAAAACACACCCAGGGCTCTCATTGGGGAACCCCCCAACAGCCACCCCACAGCTGGGGCACCCCAAAACCTACTCAAGGCCCTGCTGCCCCCCAACAGCCACCCCAAAACCCACCCAGGGCTCCCATCGGGAGCGGGACCAAATCCCAGCGCGGTGCAAGGCCAAGGCCACCAGACCCCAGAGCATCCCTTGGACGGTCCCCAAGAGCATCCCCTGAGGGACCCCAACCCCGAAGCCCCTCCAAGAAGCACAGACACCCCAAACCCCTCCCCCAAACCCACCGACTCTGTGTTTTTAGCCCTTTCTTTCCCTCTTTTCCCTTCCTTCCCTTCGCTGCGCTCGCTCCCCTCGCTCTCCCCCCCTGGCACGGCTCCACGGCCGTTTCCACATTTGAAGGAGCCACGTTGGTTGGAAAAAGCAAAAGCTCCTGGACAATGATCCACAACCTACCGTGCAATTTGGGGAGGGTGTAATTACACGCCAAAAAAATCCCCGCCTGTGCCGGGGCCGGGAGCTCGGCAGGAGCGGGAGGGACGCGGCCAAAGTGGCACCGGGGGAGGGGGAGCTCCCGCTCCGCTCGGCTCGGGGAGGATTTGGGGAACGCGCTGGGAAATGGGGCCGGGGCAGGGAAAAGGGGGGTTCAGCCCTGGAGACCCCTGCGCTGTGCTGGGGGGTCGGGGGATCGTGGATACTGGGAGTACTGGGAGCACTGGGAGTGTTCTGTTTGTCCCCACTGTCACTGTGCTGAGAGCTTGAGGGTTCTGGGAGCACTGGGAACACTGGAAATACTGGGAACACTGGGAGCACTGGGAACACTCCGTTTGTCTCCACTGTCACTGTGCTGAGAGCTTGAGGGTTCGGTAGAGCACTGGGAGCACTGGGAATACTGGGAGCACTGGGAACACTGGGAATACTGGAAATACTGGGAACATTGGGAACACTCCATTTGTCCCCCTCCTCCCAGTATGCTGAGGGTTTGAAAGCTCCTTGGGATACTGGGAATACTGGGAGCACTGGGAGCGCTCTGTCCCCACTGTCACTGTGCCGAGAGCTTGAGGGCCCAGTGGGGTACTGGGAGCACTGGGAGCACTGGGAATACTGGGAACACTCCCTTTGTCCCCCTCCTCCCACTATGCTGAGGGTTTGAAAGCTCCTTGGGATGCTGGGAATACTGGGAGCACTGGGAGCACTGGGCTCGGCCTTCACACCTCCCCTTGTCCCTCCCACCAGGGTACAGAGGGCTTGGAGTTCCCCCGGTTACTGGGAATACTGGGAGAACTGGGAGAACTGGGGAGTCTTTAACTTCTGTCCACCCTGTCCCTGCGACTGGAGGCCCATGGGCGTACTGGGAATACTGGGAGCACTGGGAGCTCATCCCTCCTGCCACCGCGTGAGGGTTTGCAGCGGGATTGGAATTTCGGGAATACTGGGAATACTGGGAATACTGGGAATACTGGGAGAGCTGGGCTCAGCCTTCACAGCCTGCGCTGGGAATACTGGGAATACTGGGAATGCTGGGAGTTCTGGGAGAGTTGGGCTCAGCCCTCACAGCCTGCCCGCCCTCCCAGCACCAAACGAGGCCGGGAATACTGGGAATACTGGGAGCACTGGGAATAATGAGAATACTGGAGCACTGGAAGCACTGGGAATACTGGGAACACTGGGACTACTGGGGGTACTGGGAATATTGGGAGCATTGGGAGTACTGGGAGTACTGTGAGTACTGGGAGCACTGGGAATTGTGGGAGTACTGGAGGTACTGGGAATTCTGGGAGTACTGGGAATTCTGGGAGCACTGGGAATACTGGGGGCCCTCTGCTCATCCCTCCTGTCACTGTTCTGCCCATTTTGAGGGTCAATGGAATACTGGGAGCACTGGGAGCACTGGGAGCACTGCAGAGTGACCCCACATCAGAGCGGGATCTCCCACCAAAAAATCCTCAATTTTCCTTCAGAAAAGCCCCAAATCCATTCAATTTAACAATGAAATAACGGGGAGGGGGGACACATGACACGTCACCCCCTCCTCCCCCCATTTAGAGATGGGGTTTTTTCTGCCATTAAATTTAAATATTAAATAAAACACACTGGAGAAGGGGCGGGGTGGGGGTCACTCGTGTGCCCACGCGTGTCTGTGGGGCCACGCCAGTGTCACAGCCCTGTCCCCAGCCCTGTCCCCTTATCCAGCCCCAGATCCATTCTCCAGCCCCAGATCCAGCCTCATATCCCTTTTCCAGCCCCAGACCCATTCTCCATTCTCCAGCCACAGATCCCTTTTCCAGCCCCAGATCCAGCCCTAGCTCTCCATTCTCCAGCCCCAGATCCCTTCTCCAGCCCCATAACCAGCCCCAGATTCATTCTGCAGCCCCATATCCACTCTCCAGTCCCATATCCATTCTCCAGCCCCATAACCAGCCCCAAATCCCTTCTCCATTCCCCAGACCCCTTCTCCAGCCCCATATCCATTCTGCAGCCCCGTTTCCAGCCCCATATCCATTTTCCAGCCCCAGATCCATTATCCAGCCCCAAATCCCTTCTGCATTCCCCAGATCCCTTCTCCAGCCCCATAACCAGCCCCAGATCCCTTTTCCAACCCCAGATCCATTCTCCATTCCCCAGACCCCTTCTCCAGCCCCATATCCATTCTGCAGCCCCATATCCAGCCCCATATCCCTTTTCCAGCCCCAGATTCCCTCTCCATTCCCCAGATCCCTTCTCCAGCCCTGTTTCCAAGCATCCAAGACACGTTGCAAGCGAAGCCTCCTCCAATCCTGCCCCGGCGACTCGAAAAGCCCTGGCCGGGCTCCAGGCTGAAGATGTGTCTTTAATTTTTGCAGCATGACAGAAAAGAAAAGAATGTCATCGGCTTGGGTGTTTTTTTTCTTCCCTTTTTTTTTTATTTTTTATGTATATATGGAGAGGGAGGGGAATTTAAAAAAAAGGGGGGGGAAGGACGGGATGATGCCACCTCATCAACCCCCGGCCGCCCGCCCCAGGAATGCAGGACAAGGGGTTGGGGGCTGGGAAAAGGGAAGAATTCCCACTTTGAATAAGGAAAAAAAAATAATAAAGAAGGAGAATGTGAAAAAAAAAATAAAAAAGGCTGGAAAAGTCATTAGGATCCTCGGAAGCAGAATGGGAGATGCCGAGAGCAGGCCTGGGATCCTGCAGGGCTTTGGGTGCTCCCACCCGGGACCCCCCCGCTCCTTTGGGGTGTTTGGGGATGGGGGTGTCACACTCAGCCCCCCCTCAGCTTTTGGGGGAGTCCCAGAGCCTTTGCAGCGAGTTCCAGACTGGTTTGTACTGGTGCAAACTGGGCGTGCGGCCACAGGGCTCAGAATGGAGGCAGCCACACCAAAAAGAAAAGGGTCACCTCAAAAACTTGGGGACCACCCCAAAAACTTGGGGGCCACCCCAAAAATTGGGAGATCTCCCAAAAAAAAAATTTTGGTCGTGCCAAAAAGTTGGGGGATGCCCAAAAAGGCAGGGGGTGCCCCAAAATTTTATGGGAGCCCCAAAAATTCGGCGGCTACCCCAAAAATCTTCCAGCCACCTCCAGGCCGGGGGGTGCCCCTAATGTGGGGAGGGTGAGGATGAAGGGGGCAGCCCCCCACTCATTTTGGGAGGGAAGCACCTCAAAAAGGGGGCGCGGGGGGTTCGGGGCAGGGCGGGGGTTTGTTTGCAGAGGAGCTGGAGCAGACGGCGGCATCTGGAGCCGGTTAGCTCCCCCCGGCAGCCCAGACACATGGATCGGATTAATTCCCTTCTCTCTCCCCCCCTCCCTTCCCTCGGCAGCCCCGGGAGCCGCTCCCGAGCCCAGGTCCCCCCCAGGCCGTGTCCCCCCTCCCTCGGTGGCCGTCGCGCTGAGGATGAGGGCGGAGTCCCGCCAGGTGCGACACGCAGGTGTCTGTGCCCACCTCTACCGTGTCCCCCTGTGTGTCCCCACCTCTACCGTGTCCCCCTGTGTGTCCCCACCCCTGCCGTGTCCCCCTGTGTGTCCCCACCCCGCCAGCACCACCGAGTGACCCCCTCGGTGTTCACAGCGACCCCTCCCCGAGCTCCCCAACTCAAAACCCCAATAACCCAAATACCCCAAACACTCCACCCCAAGCAAACCCCCGACCCAAACAGCCCCAAGAACCTGGAGACCCCATGCCAATCACCCAAACCCGGGAGCACCCAAAACTTGA
>JAWWMR010000119.1:797517-811202 GCA_035047985.1 Basileuterus tristriatus
CTACAGTGTCCCCCAATTCCCACAGTGTCCCCTCATTCCTACAGCGTCCTCCGATCCCCGCAATGTCCCCCGATCTCCACAGTGTCCCCATCTCCACGGAATTCCCGTTTCTGATGGGATCCCCTCGTCCTTTCCATGTCCCCCCCCCGTCCCCACGGTGTCACCCCATCCTCACAGTGTCCCCTCATCCCCACAGTGTCCCCCCCGTCCCCACGGTGTCCCCACGATGTCCCCCATCCTCACAATGTCCCCCCATCCCCACGGTGTCCCCACGGTGTCCCCCCCGTCCCCACGGTGTCCCCTCATCCCCACGGTGTCCCCCCCGTCCCCGCCACGTCCCTTTGGCTCCGGGACTCGGCCGTCGTGGAAACAGAGCGGGGGGGAGGAACTGGGATTGGGGGGGGGAGGGGGGAACTGGGCGTGGCGTGCCCGGGTGGGCGTGGCCTGCGGGGAGGGGGCGCGGCCACCCAACAAAAGCTTTCAAAGGGACGAAATTGGGGCAAAGCCAGAAAACTTTAAAAGTCTTTCCTCACCCCAACCCCCTCAAAATAAAACAAAAAAAAAAAAACCAAACCGGGCTCGTCCCTGGTCCTGCACACGTGTGAGGGGAAACTGAGGCGCGCCAGGGCCGGGGGGGCGCGCACGGTGTCCCCGGGGGGTGCCGGGGGGTCCCGCACAGCAGCGGGGAGCAAAGGGGGGTCCCCCGGCCCGCGGGGAGCAGCCGTGACCCCCCCATGCGGGACCGGGACCGGGACCGGGCCCGTTCCGGGCGCTGCCTCCGCCCCCGGAGCGCGGGGCGGGCTCAGGATGCCCCTGGCGAGAGCCCCGGCCCTGACACGTCCCCGGCGCTGCCTCCACGTCGGCAGCGGGAGCAGGAGGGGGCTGGGGGGGCTGGGGGGGTCCCCGCCTTGTGCCGAGCCCCACCCTGCTCACCCCGGGGGGTTCGGAACGGGGAACACCCCCCGAGGGGCCCACAGGGACCGGGCAGGGCTGGGGACAGCGCCGCTGGCAGGGCTGGCACTGCCACGCTGTGCCATGGGCAGGGCTGGGGACGGTGCCACCGGCAGGGCTGGCACTGCCACCAGGGGTGTGCCACGCTGCGCCACCGGCAGGGTTTGGGTGTGCCATGGGCAGGGCTGGGGACAGTGCCACCATCTGGGCTGTAACTGTCACACTGTGCCAGGGGTAGGGCTGGGGAGAGTGCCACCGTCAAGGGTGGAGACAGTGCCACCATCAGGGCTGGCACTGCCACGCTGTGCCACAGGAAGGGCTGGGCTGTGGGCACGGGAGGGCACAACCCACGCTGTGCCACAGACAGGGCTGGGGACACTGTGCTGTGGGACAGAATGGGGACACACCAGATGGTGCCACAGGCAAGGCTGGCATGTGGCACTGGCAGTGCTTGGGGACACACCACGGGCAGCACCGGGGGGCTGCACCCCCAGACCACCGGCAGGACCGGTGAGGGTCAGGGCCAGATAAAGGAGGGTGCCCAGCCCTGCCCGTGGGCACAGCACATCCCATGGGCACCACCGGGCCTGGCACACGGGGCTGTGCCATGGGGACACGCTGGTGCCACCCCCGAGGGCTGTGGGACACCAGTGACACCTGTGGCACCCACGGGCTCATCCTCAGGGGGGCGGGGGGTCAGCGCTGCTCCACAGGGCTTGGGGGGACAACGGGGGGTGTGGTGAACCCAAGGGGGCTTTTAGGGACTGATGGTGCCATGTTGTGATGCTGTCCCTTGTGCCAGCTGCCTGTCTGTCCCTTCTCTCATAAAACCAACCATCCATCCATCCATCCATCCATCCATCCATCCATCCATCCATCATCCATCTATCCATCCATCCATCCATCCATCCATCCATCCATCCATCCATCCATCCATCCATCCTCCTGTCTGACCACTTTACACTCTTATTATTTATTTCTCCCCCCATCCCTCTGCCCCTCCATCCCTTCCCCATCCCCACACCAGCTCGGGTGTGTGCATCCCCTGCGTGTGCCCAGGTGTGCCAGGGTTGTGCAGAGTGTGCCAGGTGCGTGTAACTCCTGCGTGTGCCGCCACCCGCCTGTGTCACCCGTGTCTCCTCAGGGACATCCCCCGGGCCCACCCCCGACCCCACGCGACGCCGCCATGGCCGGGGTGGCCCCCTGAGCCCGTTCCGGTGCCGTTCCCGGTGGATCCCGCGCTGTTCCCCGGCCGGTGCCGGTGGCCTCGCTGCCGGCGGTGTCCGGCTCCATCCCCGCGGCCCGGAGCCAAATTCCTCCGCCTCCGCAGGAAGCCGGCGGCGCTGGCGGGGCCGGGCCCGGCCGGAGGGATGCCGGGGCGGAGGAGAGAAAGCGGCTCAGCCCCGAGCCGCCAGCGTCACCCTGGCAGCGGCAGCGGCGGCTCCTTCGAGGAAGCAGGCGAGGATCCGGCCCGTGACGTCCCTCGGCACGGCCTGGCCCGGCCACGCTCGCTCGAGGAACCCGCGCGGCCCCGGGGCCCGGGGGAGCCTCAGACCGGGGGGGTTCTCTTCACACAGCCTGAGCGGGAGGAGGGGGCGTCTCCTGGCGCGGCCGTCGCTGTCCCGGGAGCCTCAAGGGTGGGAGGAGAGAATGTTCGGCTCGGGCAGTGCCGGCGCTGTGCGCCCGGCATTTCCATCCCTGGGGGATGCTCCTATCCCTGAGCGTCGTTGCCATCCCCAGGTACCGCTCCCGTCCCCAGGTGCTTCTCCTACAGTCCCGCTGTGTCCCTCGCATTTCCATCCCTGGGGGATGCTCCCATCTCTCTCTGGGCGTCGTTGCCATCCTCAGATGCTGCTCCCAGAGCCCCGCTGTGTTCCCGGCATTTCCATCGCTGGGGGATGCTGCTCCCGTCCCTGGGCGTCGTTCTCATCCCCAGGTACCATTTCCCGCCCCAAGTGCTTCTCCTACAGCCCCGCTGTGTCCCCGGCATTTCCATCCCTGGGGGATGCTCCCATCCCTCTCTGGGCGTGGTTCCCATCCCCAGGTACCGCTCAGATGCTGCTCCCACAGCCCCGCTGTGTCCCCGGCATTTCCACCCCTGGGGGATGCTCCCATCCCTCTCTGGGGATCGTTCCCATCCTCAGATGCTGCTCCCACAGTCCCGCTGTGTCCCCCGTATTTCCATCCCTGGGTGATGCTGCTCCCATCCCCGAGCGTCGTTGCCATCCCCGGGTACCGCTCCCAGCCCCAGGTGCTGCTCCCACAGCCCCGCTGTCCCTCCAAGCCCAGCTGATGTCCCCATCCCTGGTCCTGCTCCTTTTCCCGGCTCTGAGCTCACCCTGATCCCTGCTCCCACCCCTGGGTGCTGCCCCCAACACCCCCGGGCCGGAATCCCCCTCCCATCCCCTCCTCCTCACACCATTCCCCCTCCCCGCCGTGGGCTCGGGGGCTCCCTCCGTGCTGCCGGCGCTGCTCAAACACAAACACGGCTCAGTGGAAAATGTGAGCGGCCGATAAGCGGGGCCGGCCCGGGGCCAAGTGGAACAGCGCGGGCTTGGCTGCGGCCCCTGGGCCGGGCGGGGAGCGGGGGAACCGCCGGGGGGGACAGCTCGGGACTCCCCCGGCACCTCCCGGGCACCCGGCCCGGTCACAGGCACGGGACACGCGGGCAGAGGGGACACCGAGGGGCTCAGAGCGTGGTGGCACCTGGCCTCGGGCCAGTCCTGCCCTGCACAGGGGCAGAGACACCGGGGGTGGTGGCAGGATGGAAATGCCCAGGGATGATGGCAAGAGGAGAGGATGAGGTGCCCAGGGATGGTGACAAAAGGAGAGGATGAGGTGCACAGGGATGGTGACACCTGGGCAGCACAGAGATGCCCAGGGATGGTGACAAGAGGGGAGGATGAGGTGCACAGGGATGGTGACAAAAGAAGAGGAGAAGGTGCCCTGGGTTGGTGACAAGAGGAGACAATGAGGTGAGCTGGCTTGGTGGCACCTGCGTGGCAAAGAGATGCCCAGGGTTGGTGGCACATAACAGGACAGAGATGCCCAGGGACGGTGGCACATGGACAGGACAGAGATGCCCAAGGGTGATGCTGGGTGGGCAGGATGGAGATGCTCAGGGATGGTGCTGGATGGAGAGGTTGGTGACACCCGGGGATGGTGACAGATGGGGACAGATAAGATGCTCAGGGATGGTGACGTGTGCAGGACAGAGATGCCCGAGAATTGTGCTGGGTGGAGTGATGGAGATGCCAGGGATGTTGGCACTTGGGCAGGAGGACAGAGACACCCAGCGATGGTGGCAAACGGGTGGATGGAGATGCCCAGGGATGGTGCCGGGCAGGGAGGATGGAGATGCCCAGGACCGGTGTTGATGGCGAGGACGGCAGTGCCAGGTGGGCAGGACGCAGATGCCCGGTGCCGGTGCCAGGTGGGCAGGATGCAGGTGCCCGGGGCTCTGCCAGGAGGGCACCGGGAGGCACAAGCCCGGTCCCCCGGCCGGAGGTGTGTGGGCCGGGAGCAGCTGCGGCCGAGGAGCCCGTTTGTTTCTCATTAGCGGCTCTTGGCAGGAGCTGTGGAAAAAATAGCTTCAAACAGGGAGCTGGAAGAGAAAAGGCTGGGCCGAGGGAGGGGAGAGGGGCCGCGGTGGGGAAGGGGGGCACGGGGCCAGGCGGGGGCGGGGAGGGGGCTGGGGGACGGTGGCCCGGACGGGGACAGGGGATGGGGACCGGGGGACACTTGGGGTCCTCTCGGCAGCATCGCGGTGACCGAGGAGCTGTGGCGGGGTCCGCGTGGGGATCTCGGCCGTGCACACTCGGACACGCTTGCACACGCGTGTGCACAGGGCGGCGAGCACAGCGCGTGTGCGCGCACCCACAGCCCGAGCGGGCCTGGGGAGGGGACAGGGACACGCGGCCATCACCTCCCTCCGTACGGGGCATCGCGGCCGCCGCTCTCCCCGGGAAACTGAGGCACACCGGGAGCGCCTGCGGGGCCCCGGGCCCGCCGCAGCCACCGCCGGTTCTCACGGTTTTTTTGGGGGGCCCCATCCCCGCGGGTTCTGCAATCTCGAGCGGGAGGGGGACCCGGGTCCTCCCTCTGCGGTAACAGCGTGGTGGCCTTGCCAGGGTGGCACCGGTGCCCGGCTGTCCCGCCGGTCCCCTCCCGGGACGCCGCCCCGGCCTGGGAAACGCGAGAGCGGCGAGCCGGGGTCGCCTGGGGACACGGCTGGGGATGGCGCTGGTCCCCGCGCCCGGGCTGGTGGCACCGTGGCAGCCTTGGCAGCCGGGAGCGGGGTTGGCACAGCGTCCCTGCAGGCACAGGGGCCGTGTGCCAGGGGATGGTGTGTGTGCGTGTGTGTGTGTCCGTGTGGGTGTGGGTGTGCCCAGCTGTGCCCAGCTGTGCCCAGGTGTGCTCAGCTGTGCCCAGGTGTGCTCAGGTGTGCCCAGGTGTGTGCACCCTCCGTTCCCGTTCCAGCACCCCCCTGGCATCGCGGATGTTTCTGCCTCCAGCTGGGATTTCATTCCCCGCGGTTGGTGTGGAATGAGGAGCCCGAAGGGAGCCCCGGGCACCCTCTCCTGCCCTGGGGGACACGAGGGGACACCCACCCAACGCCCTGGGCTGGGCTCAGGGGGCAGCACCCGGTCCCGGGGGATGAAGGATCCCCGTGTCCGGCAGCAGAGACCCGGCAAAATCACCTCAGCCAGGACTGAGGGGGGGCTCCCCTGGTTAAGGGAGGTCTGCCCCATCGGGAGGCCGATTTTGGGGGGTCCCCACGAGGGCACGGGAGGACATGTGGTGACAAATCCCCAGCTAAGCCCTTGAGCCAATTACGCGGCTGGAGCTGCCTGACCCGCGCGGCCAAGCCCCGGTGCCCCGGGCAGCCCTAAACCCCTTAGGGGGATGATCCTGCTTAGGGCATCCCACAGCCCTATCCCTCCAACCCTTCTCGGCTCCAACTCCCCCTCCCAAACCCTCCGCAGCCTTGTCCCCTCTGCCACCGCCTCCTCGTGTGCTCTTGGGCCACTCACCTGCTGCTGTGGGGCCGGGAGAGCAGGGTGGGGCACCTCCGAGTCACCCCTGAATCACCCCTGGACCACTCCCGGATCATCCCTGGCTCACCCACCAGCTCTCCCCACGGATCGCCCTTGAATCACCCCCAGATCGCCCCTGGATCACCCCCGAATCACCCCCGAATTTCCCCTGGTTCATTCCCTGGATCACCCCTGAATCACCCCTGGATCACCCCTGGATCGCCCCCAGATCGCCCCTGAATCGTCCCCGGATCGCCCCTGGTTCATTCCCCGGATCGTCCCCCGGTCACCCACCTGCTCTCCCCCTGGATCGCCCCCAAATCACCCCCGAATCGCCCCTAGATCGCCCCTGGTTCATTCCCCGGATCACCTACTTGTTCTCCCTCCAGATCACCCCCAAATCACCCCTGAATCCCCCCCAGATCACCCCCGGATCACCCCTGGTTCATCCCCCGGATCCCCCCCGGATCATCCACCTGCTCTGCCCCGGGATCACCCCCAGATCACCCCCGGATCACCCCTGGTTCATTCCTCGGATCACCCCCGGATCACCCCCGGTTCATTTCTCTGGCCGCCCCCCTCTCACCCCTCGCTGGCCCCGGCGCGGGGCTCAGGCGCTGATGGGATTTAGGAGCTTACGGCGCTGAGCCGGCGGCTCTTCACACCCGCGGGGGGATCCCGCTCCTTCGGCCTCGCCGCTGGCTCCTCGCCCTCCCCTCGGCCCGGCCGCGGCTCCCGCCAGAGCCAGCGGTCCCCTGTGCCACCCCGAGCGCCCTTTGTGTCACCCTGAGCACGCCCTGCGCCACACCCGGCCACCCCTCATCCCCCCCATTTTGGGGACAGCCCCCTCAGCAAGCTGCCAGCCCCCCTTGGCACGGTCCCACCCTTCAAAAATCTCCCAAAATGACCCAAATCACCCCAAAGTGCCCCACGGCGGGTGGCCCGAGGGTCCCCCACCCAGGGCAAGGTGCGCAGTGGGGCAGGGAGGGTGCAAAGGGCGCGGGTTGGGACGCTGGGCGCGGGCCCTGCGGTGGCCCCGGTCCAGAGGGCGGCGGTGGCACCGAGGGGACGCGGCGGCGCCGGGGGACACCGGGTTCGGTTCGTTGATGGGGGGGCCATGCCCGGGAGGGGTCTCTGGGGATGGGGAGGGGGAGATGGGGACATGGAGAGACCCTGGGAGCTCTGTGGGTGTGGGGACAAGGCTGGGGGTGGGCAGATGGGGAGGGGGGACACGCCAGCCCCCAGCACGCACCTCTCGGTGTCCCCAGGGCCATGATCTTCATCATCGCCATCACCTTCATCGCCATCACCGTCCTCCTCCTCATCTTTCACATCCTCCGCCAGCTCTGCCAGGAGCCCGTGCCCCCCCCCGCCTACAGGAGCCCGCAGGGCGCCCCTCCCGCCCCGCCTTACGGAGACCCCCAGGGCTCCGTGTCCCCCCCGCTGTCCCTGATGCCCACCCTGCCCAGCCTGCCCAACCCCGCCATCCCTGCGGGGCTGGAGCCCCCGCCCTACAGCGAGGTGGGTCCTGCCCGGTGGGGCTGGGCTGAACGGGAATGGGGCCGGGGAGGGCTGTGGGGTGATGGGATGGGGGGTGTGGGGTGTGGGTGATGGGATGGGGGGTGTGGGGTGATGGGATGTGGGATGTGGGGTGATGGGGCATGGGGTGCTGAGTGCTGGGCTGAGCCGGGAATGGGGCCGGGGAGGGTTGAGGGGTGATGGGATGTGCGGTGGGCTGTGAGTTGGGGGGTGATGGGCTGTGGTCTGTGGGGTGGTGGGATATGGGGTGCGGGGTGATGGGATGTGGCTGTGGGGTGTGGGTGATGGAATGTGGGGTGTTCGGGTATGGGGTGCTGAGTGCTGCCTTGCCCCCTGTTTCCCTGGGGAACCCCCTGAGTGTGCCCCATGTCCCCCCACACTGACACTCCTCTCCCTCAGGTGACAGCCAAGCCCTTCCTGTACCCCCTGCCCGAGGGGCCGTGTCCCCAATGTGGCCACAACCCCACAGCTCAGCCCCCCTTCACCGCCCGGACCTAGAGGTGACCTCCAAGGACAGCTGGTGACAACCTCCCCGTCACCCAGGGGGACACGGACCCTTTGGGACCACCCAGATGGCCCCAGTTCCCCAAGCCATCCCACTGAGAATTCCCCTATTTATTATATTTAAAAGCACAAAGGATTCCGGACTCTGCTGGGGGGAGAGGGGGGCTGGGGAAGCTCGGGGAGTGCAAGGGAGAAGGGTGGGGAGTTTAAGGGGGTTCTGCACCCCGCATTCACCCCCGGCTGTGGGTGCTCGCTATGCCCATCCCCATCCCCTCCCTATCCCATATCCATCCCCGTCCCAACCCTCTCTCCGTCCCAGTCTCACATCTGTCCCCATTCCCATCCCATCCCATCCCTGTCCCCATCCCCATCTCCATCCCCATCCCAACCCTCTCTCCATCCCAGTCTCACCTCTATCCCCATTCCCATCCCATCCCTGTCCCCATCCCCATTCCAGTCCCTTTCCCATCCCTCTCCCAGCCCCATCTCCATCCCCTCCCCACAGACAGCTGCTGGCCGCTGGGACATCGGCGTTTATTGAGCCGGGAGCCACTCCCAGCCCGAGGCCAGCTGTCCCCGAGGCCAGCTGTCCCCCCGCTGTCCCCTCAGGCCGTGTGGCGGCCCTGGCGCCGCTTGATTTTCCTCTTGAGGAGCAGCAGGTCCAGGTAGAGCAGGCGGCCCAGCACGGCTGAGGCGCAGAGCAGCCCCCCGTGCACGGCTCCCGCCAGCCCGCAGGAGAACACGTCCTGCCCTGGGGACAGACAGACACCCACCGTGGGACAGGGCCACCCCCGGGGCGGGACAGAGCCACCACCATGGGGGACATGGCCACCATCACCCACAGGGACACCCTGGGGACAGCACCCAGGGTGCGGAGCCGGACACGGGGACCGCAGGACATGGGGACAGCCAGACACGGGGACAGCAGGACACAGGGACAGCAGGACATGGGGACAGCCAAACACGGAGACAGCAAGACAGGGGGACAGCCAGACACGGGGACAGACGGTCTCGGGGACAGCAGGACACGGGGACAGCCAAACACGGGGACAGAAGGACAGGGGGACAGCCAGACACGGGGACAGACGGTCTCGGGGACAGCAGGACATGGCGTGGGGACACACGCAGCCCCTCACCTGTCAGGTAGAGGTTCCTGACGGGCGTGTCGGGTCTCAGGGCGGCCATCGCGGCGGGGCTGAAGCGCCGCAGGTCGTGCTCGCTCCCGTACATCTCCCCCCGCGCCGCCCCCAGGTAGTGCTGGTTGCTCAGCGGCGTCGCCGCCTCCACGAACTCCACCTGGGCAGGACGGGGGGTTCACAGCGTGCCAGGGGGCACCAGGGGGCACGGGTGGGCACCTCGGCCCTGTGGGACACCCCCACCTTGTCGCGCAGGTGCGGGAAGCGGAGCAGGGCCCTGTCCAGCAGCCGCTGGGCAATGTCCATCTTGTAGCGCTGATATTCGGGGCCGCGGTGGCGGGGGCGGCTCCCGGCCCACTCCTCAAACCACTCGTAGCGTGCCATGGTCAGGATGGTCATGCAGGACCTGCCTGCGGGGCGAGGACAGCCGGTGACATCCCCGGGGGGTGGCTGTGGCGGCGCCCACCCCGTGCCGAGGGGATTGAGGAGCCCCCGAGCCCGCAGAGAGGAGCTGGGGGGTCCCGGGAGCCCCCCCGAGGGTACCTGGGTGCCGCTGCTCGTACGTGGGGTCCTTGGCGGCGGGGAAGGTGATGAACATCATGGCCAGGTTCTCGGGGACCTCGTCGCGGCTCAGGGCAGCGTACCGAGTCATCCTGTGGGAACAGAGGGTTGAGACGCCCCCCGTGCCCCCCGTGCCCCCCGTGCCCCCCGTGCCCGCCACCCGCCCTCCGCGCCGCCCCGTCGCGGTGCCAGAGCCCTCACATGGCATCCAGGTCGTTGTGGGGGTAGATCCAGAAGTTGGTGGGGGGCAGGCGCAGCTCGGCCGCGCTGCCCCGCAGCCCCACGAACACCAGGAAGGAGCCCATGCCCGGCCGCAGGATGGCCAGGAGGGAGCGCACGCCTGCGGGGACACGGCGGGGACACCTGAGCAGGGCAGGGACACCGAGGTGGCACCTGAGCAGGGCAGGGACACCGAGGTGGCACCTGAGCCCGGGTAGGGACACCGGGGTGGAGCCTGTGCAGGGACACGGGGCTGGCATCTGACTCTGCCTGGGCAGGGACACCGGGGTGGCATCTGACCCTGAGGTTGGCACCTGAGCCCGGGCAGGGACACGGGGGATGGCACCTGAGCCTGGCCAAACACGGTGGGGACACCTGAGCCTGGGCAGGGACACGAAGGTGGCACCTGAGCCCGGGCAGGGACACGGGGGTGGCACCAGACCCTGCCTAGGGTTGGCACCTGAGCCTGCTCGGGCAGGAACACGGGGGTACCAGGAACAATGAGGGTCTGGGCATGCTGGGGACACCAGGGATGCTGGTGACACTGAGGACGCGAGCACCACGGCGACACGAGCGCCACATTACCGGGGTGGCTGCGGACGTGCGGGGGCAGCAGCTTCCCGAAGGTGTTGAAGATCCCGGCGTCGGAGATGACCAGGGGGGCGCGGATCTCCAGCTCCTCCTCACCTGGTCCCGCCCGCACCGCCACCCCTGGGGACCGCGGCGGGGTCAGGGGACACGCGAGGCACCGCCACCGTGTCCCCGTCCCTCGGGGGTCACCGCCACCGTGTCCCCGTCCCTCGGGGGTCACCACTACCGCCTCCCCGTCCCTCGGGGGTCACATCCACCATGTCCCCATCCCTCGGGGGTCACCGCCACCGTGTCCCCGTCCCTCGGGGGTCACATCCACCATGTCCCCATCCCTCGGGCATCACCGCCACCGCGTCCCCGTCCCTCGGGGGGTCCCGGCGCTCACCCAGGGCGGTTCCGTCGGCGCTGACGAGCACGCGCGTGACGGGGGCGCGCACGAGCACGGCCCCCCCCGCCCGCTCGATGACGGGCACGGCGTGGAAGGCGACCTCGCTGGCCCCCCCCCGCGGGTACCAGGCCCCCCGCTGGTAGTGGTGAACCATCAGCGCGTTCACCAGGAAGCTCGAGTCCCGCGGGGCCGTGCCTGCGGCGACACGAGGGGACACGGGCACGGCTGGAGCCCGCAGCAGGGCGGGGCAGCCTTCCCGTGTCGCGACAGGGCGCTCCTCACCGCGGTATCGCCCTCCCTTCTTGCGACATAGCCCTCCCCTGTGACCATGGTGCCCTCCCTTACCGGGACACATCCTTCTACTATCGCGACATAGCCCTCCCCTGTCACCACGGTGCCTTCCCATACCGCGGCACATCCTTCTACTATCACGACATAGCCCTCCCCTGTCACCACGGTGCCTTCCCATACCGCTACACATCCTTCTGCTATCACGACACGGCCCTCCCGCAGCGACACGTGGCCTCTCTGTATCGCGACACTGCTCTTCCCGCCGCCCCCATCCCAACACAGCACTGCCCATATCGCGATGGTGCCACCCCAGTCGTGACACAACCCCCGCCACTGCTGTACCGCCCTCCTCCTCCAGCCGGCGCCCTCCCTGTCGCGACAGCCCCTCCCTGTCGCGACGGGCCCTGACCGTAGAAGAGGTATCCGAAGAGGGCGCGCAGGTCGGGGTTGGAGGTGAGGCGGGCGGCGGCCTGGCTGTGGCTGGTGGCGGCCATGCGGAACACGGGGGACAGGCGGGGCAGTAGCCCCGAGCGCAGCAGGACCATGACGAGCCAGCGCGGGGACAGCTTCAGCAGGGCCAGCAGCGCCGCGTGCCGCGAGGCCACCTGCGGGACAGCCACAATGCCACTGCCACAGCCCTCAGCAGCTGGGGACAGCCACAGTGCCACCGCCACCGCCCTCAGCACCTGGGGACAGCCACAGTGCCACCGCCACAGCCCTCAGCAGCTGGGGACAGCCACCGTGCCACTGCCACCGCCCTCAGCAGCTGAGGACAGCCACGGTGCCACTGCCACAACCCTCAGCATCTGGGGGCAGCCACCGTGCCACCGCCACCGCCCTCAGCAGCTGGGGACAGCCTGAGAGAGGCCACCTGTGGCCACCAGCAGCGCTGCCCTGCCTGGCCACCATCGTGTCCTCAGGACTGTCACTGCTGTGGCCCCAGGGCCCCCTGTGGCTCAGCAGCTGTCCCCCAACATCCATGTCCTCATTCTCTCCAGAGCTTGTCCCTATCATGCCCATCACCTGTGTACCCTGTGTGTCCCCTCTGTGCCCACTGCTTTTGTCCCCACCCTTCCCACCACCCTTTCCCCATCACCCATGTCCCCACCACCGTTGTCACCTGTGTCCCCACTGTCCCCACAGCCCCTTCCCCACCACAAGCACCCCCACATCCTCACCAGCGCCACCATCCCAAGCTTGGGGACATGGGGAGGTGACCCCAGGGCACACCTTGGAGAGCTTCATGAACTCCCTGATGGCCTCCTTCTCCTCGGGGAACTGCTCCTCCAGGGCGGTGACAAAGGCCACCTTTCCCGAGCGCAGCAGGTAGCGCTGAGTCCCCAGGGTCACCTCGTCGTAGGGGTCGGGCAGGCGGTGCCAGCAGAGCTGCCCATCTGTCACCTGGTCCAGGGCCACCCGCAGGAGGCTCCCCTCGTGCAGCTGCCCCACGTAGTGGATGCCTGAGGTGTGGGGACAGGGGACACGCTGGGGGACAGTGGGGACAGCGCGTGGGCACGCGGAGGGAGCGGCCCTGGAGGGCAGGGCTTGGCTTTGGTGTGGCACTGAGGGGCAGGGGTGGGATCTGGGCATGGCAGGGACAGGGCAGGGACACTGGGGACAGGGCAGGGACATGGCAGCGACAGGACAGGACATGGCAGGGACAAGGCAGGCATAGGGCAGGGACACCAGGGACGTGGCAGGGTCAGGGCAAGGACACAGGGCAGGGATGGAGCAGGGCAGGGACATGGCAGGGACATAGAAGGGACACGGCAGGGACACAGGGCAGGGATATGGCAGGGACAGGGCATGGACAGGACAAGACATGGCAGGGACATGGCAGGGACAGGGCAGGGACACGACAAGGACACAACAGGGACAGGGCAGGGACAGAGAGGGACATAGCACACACTGGAGCTGGCAGCAGGTTCACAGTGGGGCCACAGGGATCGGGAGTGACAGGAGGTGACAGAGGGTGACAGGGAGTGACAGGGGGTGATGGAAGGTGATGGAGGTGACAGAGGGTGACAGTGGGTGACAGTGGGTGACAGGGGGTGACAGGGCTGCCCGGGGGTCCTCACCCACGTCGAACTCCACGCCGTGCTGCTGGAAGGTGTGGCAGCACCCCCCGGCCTGGTCGTGCTGCTCCAGCACCAGCACCCGCCTGCCCGCCTTGGCCAGGGTGGCAGCCACCGCCAGGCCCCCCACGCCACTGCCGATGACAACGGCATCCAGCGGGGCTGGGACACGCTGGGCACTGAACCCTGCACACACACACGGGTGTGACAGTGAGTGACAGGGACACTGAGCTCTGCACACACACACGGGTGTGACAGTGACCAACAGGGGACAATGAGCTCCACACGCACACTCGGGTGACAGTGAGTGACAGAGACACTGAACCCTGCACACACACACGGGTGTGACAGTGAGTGACAGGGACACTGAGCTCTGCACACACACACGGGTGTG